>VWZF01005609.1:1215768-1414059 GCA_013396755.1 Sclerurus mexicanus
GTCGCCACAGGATTGCTTTTTTCCCCCCCCCTGTCCCCTTCTTTTATTTTTTTTCCCTCTACAGCAAGTTACAAATAAGTAAAGAAAAAGCACTATAACCGCGGCCCTTTCTGGTAAAAAACCCTCCTGTCTTCGCAATCCCGCCAAGGCTGGGCTCCCCCTCCCATTCTCCTCCCCCGCCCCTCCAGCACAGGGGGAAGGAAACTTTCTTCAACACCGCGAACCTGAGTCTGAGACACCCAACAGGGCTCGGCTATTTTCTCCCTCTTCTTGCAGGGGGAAGGAGGAGGAAGGCAGCTCTGGGGGCCCGGGGACAGCTGATAGAAGTTTGCTGCTTTAAAGCACTAGTCCTAGGATTTGTGTTTTAGATCTTTCGGGCTGGTTAAAGAAAAAAAAAAAAAAAAGGGAGACCAGCTCTCCACCTTTTTTTTAAAAAAATTCTGCTTTTTTTTTTCTTCCTCCTATTTATTTATATTTAGTTGTCCCTCTGGTTCAGGGAAAGCCGCATCTCCGCGGTCCCTAAGCCAGAGATCTGCACGGACGCGCGCTCCCAGTCTCCCCAACGCCGCGGCAGCTCCCCGCACGCCCCCGGCCCTCACCTGGCTGGCTGGCGGAGCTCTGGACACGGTTGTAAGCGCCGCTGTACTGGTGGTAGGGGCTGGCGTAGCTGTAGTCTGCATAGGCTTTGGCAGGGTAGTTCCCGGCAGATCCGTTCATGCCATGGTACTGATACTGGTAGGGGTTGAGCGCTTTGCCGTAAGAAGCCGAGGTAGGCGAGCAGTAGCCGTGCGGGGCTCCCCCCGCCGGGCTGTAGTAGTCGGAATCCGTAGCCGAGGACTCGGGCAAAGTGGGAGATTCCTGGGACGGGTGGTGCATGGCTGCAGCCGTCTGGAAAGGAGCCTGGAAGTCGCCGGATCTAATGTTGGGGACCCTTCTGTCAAATACTCCTGTCATAGCTCGGAGCCGGCGGCGGGCTGGGGCTGGCGGCGGGGCTGCTCGGGTCTAGGCAGACATGTCTGGGGGAGGAGGCTGCGGCGCGGTGTCTGTCTCCGGCAGACTGCTGGCTGGGGCGCAGCATAGGCTTGGTTAAATCCTTAATTGCGCTCTTACGCACAGCAGGGTGGATCGGGTTCCATTGGCCAGAGCAATCGGGAGCAGCGACACCCTAACTCGTCCAACTAGTTTAGCACAACAAAGCTTCGGCTTAAAGAAAAAAAAAAAAAAGTTCCATTCAAGCTCTTTTAAAGTGAATACCGACAGCAATCTCCGAGCCGAAGCGTCGAGATTGGGAGGTTTCCGGCTCCCCCCATCCCTGCAGCCAGCCAGGGGTCTCGGCCAGCCTCGCCGCCCTGCAGCTCCCGCACCTCTACCCGCAGCGCCCCGGGGGAGGGCTGCAGCCACGCCGCTCGGGTTTGCCATCCGGTTCCCCTTGGCTATGTTGATGGCTTGGGAGTAACTCACCGCGCGCTCCCGGTTCCCAACGCGATTTCTGATCTGGTGACGATAAACATTAGCCTCTGACCGGACTGTTTAACTCGGATCGTCCTCCCTCGCAGGGGGAACGCCGACCGGGACCGCCGCACTAAATACGGCAAACTCTATTATCCCCAAATATCTCGAATTTTAGTTACATCATTTCCTGCATTTCCAAGACCCTTGCACGGCCCGAAGCCAGGCGGGAGACTCCCAGCATGACGCCCTGCCGTGGGAATGTGGGGGAGCTGCTGGTGGCACCATACGTGCCTAAGGGCACCCACCGCGCGGATTTTGCGAAAGGCGACCTGCCCGTGGCACGATATCCGTGGGTGGAGAGCCCCCGACTCGCTCCCCAGCGCCGGCGCCTCTCCAGGTGCTCCTGTGACCGCTCGGCCCCACGCGTGCCCGTTCTTCACCGCCCTGTGGCGATGCTCTCCATCTGGCTCGACTCCGGCCCAGGATGAGAAGCCCGTCACCAAGGGAGCTCAGATCACCCTCACGTGTGGGCAGAACCACTGTGAGGCCGCCATGGGTCTTCTTCACTTGAAGGCCGTCGCAAGAGCCCCGTTTGCGGGTGACAGCCCCCCAAAAAGTGACGGGTGCTGCGCAGGGGTGCCCTCCCCACAGCACCCTGGCCAGCAGCACTCTCCTTCACCTCTAGCCGGTTTTCTGCGCACATCTACGCACCCAGGTCCCAGGCAATGGGCTCCGTGGCTGGGCCAGGGAGAGCCATGGGCTGGTGATGCCCGTCGCTGGTGATTTTACAGCAGCGTTGCAAAAAAAAAAAAAAGATCAAATTTTACTAGACACTAAGGAAAACAAATAAAAGGCTGTTTTCAGTGACCCGGAGTTGTAGATTTTTCTGAAGTTGTTTACTCTCCAGATTTAGCCTGTTTGCTCACCGAAGATCTCCCAGTCTGCTGAGTAACACTTGTAACACAACCGTGCGTGTTGTACTTGAACTTATTGTTTGCTTTGGAAATGTCCACAGCTCATATAAAATCACATTAAACAAATCCCTAAGCATTTCATTATATGAACGACTTACTTAAATCCATTGGAAATATCTCTGCCCTCCTCCCCCCAGTATTTTTTTCCGAAAGACAGGAACTGGAGAGGGCTATATGTTTACGACTGGGGAAGGGGGAAGTAAGTTTATTAAATCTCCCAGTTTGCATCCAGTTGGAAGAGACGGTAGAGGTTTTAAGCAGAGAAGAGGGGGAGGGGGGGGGGGAAAAAGCCCATTTGTGTCATAAATTCCAGGGCACTGCATTTCAACACGTCCGGGCTGGAAGGTGCCGTTTGAAGGGAGAGAATGGGAGAGGAGCTGGGCGCCGGTCTCCCACCCAGCACCGGCAGCTCCGGAGCCGCGAAGCGTCCCGGCCAAGCCGTCCTGACAGGCTGCTTGTGCAGTTTACCGGGGAAATCTGGATCGGTTTCCTGCAGCAGAGAAAGTTTACTCTTGTTTTATTCAGTGGCAATGCAGGGGATAAAAAGAAGTTTCGATACTAAAGGGAAAAAAAATAAAAAGAGGCAGAAACCCACCAGATCCAACCGCAAACCCCCCAAGTTGATTTCTTTCTGAAGGCATCTGCCACCGCTGCAGTCCGTGCGAGGATTACCGGGCTGAGGGCATACAAATCCGCCTGTTTGCGGGTTTCCTGGCCCCCCGTCCTTTCCAGCCCGAACCCGATTTTCTTGCCTTTCTGCTGTTTTCCCCCAGCGGTTTTTATTTAACACATCCGGTGGGAGCGGGCGGTTCGGAGGGAGCCGGAGTCTGTTTTCCATTTCACAATATGGTCATTGTTTACCGGCACATGCCCGCCGCGTCGCCTGAGCGGCTGCCCGGGGCCCCCGCGGCCCGTTCGGGCCCGAACCCCACTGGCCCCCGGGGGAAGGGGGTGGCTGTGTCCGTGTGTCCGTNCCGAACCCTTCGCCCGGGTTCACAGAGGACTCTCCGTCCCCTCTCGCTCTGCAGCGCTTTGTTTCCAGACAACGAAAGAAATATTTCGGATGAGCCTCTCAAGACTTTTGGATAAAGTCTTGCAATTGTTCACAGAAAATATTTCACTTTCTGGATAAAGCATTCTCGCTTGGGCACCGAGTTTTTGCTGGAAACTTTATTTGCATGGAAATTGCTGGCAAAGAATGAAAGGAAATTTTTTTCCCTTCCTTAAAAAAATCCCCAAACAGCCCTCCGCAGTGGAAACATGGATTAACTCTTGTTTTACAGCATCAGAAAATGGTGATTTTCATTAAACAACTTCAAGAACTGAGGGCTTTCCTCATCTTAGGTTCAGGACTTTTTTACCTAGGGGAGTATTTTCAGAATGAAGAGGCAAAGGGACTGAAAGTCCTTATATTCTCACCTAAGGCTGGGAAAAAAAAAAATTGCATCTGCTTCAAAATAAAAAATCTTGTCATTTTCAGTATGAGCAAAAGCTGTGAGGGATCCAATGGAGCCAGCTACTGAACTAGCCAGAAGCATGTTCACACGCAGTGATAAAAGGGAGAAATGCAGAAAAGCATTTTGGAAAGCAACAACTGGGAGCAGGGCAGGAGAAATAAACAGAAAACTCAGAGAAGGCATCTAAGACTTTTTGCTCAGATTTCAGTAGCTTTCTGCAGAGTCTTTGGCTTTGGGTACAGCTGGTTCAGGGAGAGGAGGCATTTCTCCACCTAGGCATGGCATGGTTTCTTTGGAGAACTTGAGTGAAGGAAAGGAGGTTTTTGTTCCTATGAAGGTTACCATTTGATGGTAACCTTCCACATTGATGGAAAAATGCCCATGTGAATTTGGTATTGAAGCCTGTCTGGTCCCTCAAACACTGGGGCAGGCATTTTTGTCCTCCATCCCAAAGCATTCACTAGGCTCTAGTCATCTCCCACCCCTGGAATGTTTTCTCTTCCAGTTTCTTGCGCATGCCCAAGAAACATTGGGCCTCCAGTTAACGAAGCAAACCTGTCACTTTGGCATTTCCACAGCTGATGGACTCACTGCCAGGCTTGGCTGCAGCCTGGGCTCTGCTGGCCTTGCTTGTCCTGCTGTAAATTGCACTGCACATAAAAACCATGACATACAATATTAAGAATTAGAATTTGCTTTCTAGAGCAAATTGTGACTGTCTCTTGCACTTGCCAAGGAGGTGACATGAGAAGCTTACACTTGCACCTATTTCCTCCAAATTGCACCAGCCTGAGTGAAGGGAGGAGCCAGGGCTTCTTGTTGAGGTCAGCTGTAGTAGACTGAGCTGAGTGTGAGGGACAAGATTATATTAAGAGATTCCTGGAGATGCAAGACTGCTGCCTGCATCCCTCCTTCTCTCCTTTCTCAGGATGTGTCTGCAAGGGATTGTTGAGATGTTGCTTAGCTGTTTCCTGATGCATCTCAACCTTCCCAAAGCAGGGCATTGTCTGACAGTCACAGTCCAGCCATGGCCTGCCTCTCCAGAAAGAAAAATACTCAGTGAACTCAACCATTCCTTTCCCTTTTGGAGACTGGCCCACATGACCTCATGTGAGAGATGGGGAACTCTCATTATTTTTCAATTTGTGGACTCAGCATGGCTGTGACCCATCTGAATAAACAAGGAGATCTGCTCTGGGCTGGGCAGGAGGTTTCAGGAAAAGGCAGTCCTAGTCTTTTTTTTTTCCTGTTTCCAGCCCACATGCTTCCATTGCAATGTAACACTGGCCTCTTTCTGAGGTCATGGAGGCCAGCAGAGAAACACCACCAGAAAACCCAACTTCTGCCCTACTGAGTTATTCTTCTACCTGCCTGCTCCTCAGGTAGCTGGTGCTTTGACTGATGTGAGGCCCAGAGATTCCCAAGAAAGACAAGACACAAGCCAGATGGAGCCATCTCCAGACCTGCAGTTTGGGTCAGCAGTGAGAGCTGCAGAAGTGTGGCTTGCCACGCAGTTGCCTGAAGTTTGAGCACGGGTCTGGAGCTGCATGGGCAAAGCTGCTGCTGGAGGTGCTATTCTGATGCAGAGCCTGAGCCAGCACCATTGGAGAGCTGAATGTAAAATCTCTCTTCACCAGAAACACTATAGGAAAAATATCTGTGCTAGCTGCCCTTGCTGCCTGGCAGCAGTGACATGGGGAGGCCACTGCAGATGTCTGGTACAGTAGATGGTGGTGGCAGTGGCAAACTGGGAAGGGCTTCCAACCAACAGCAGAGTAGGAAAGGACCTCAGCTGTGGCAGCAGAAGGGGCCAGCGTGCATGACTTCAGGAAATTCAGCATCCTGGATGAGTGGGCAGCTGGTCTGAGTGACTGTAATGATCTTTTCAGGCCTTTAAAATTATTGCTGTAGCTTTTAGCTGAGTAGCCAAAGGCAGTTAGTTGCTCCTCAAGGAACAGGGTTGATTCATCTCCAGTACAGCCACTCACTCTGCTTATTCTCTCTTGCCTGTCACATCTCCTTCAGCTGTAACTCACTTCTCAGCCTCTCAGATAGGAGCAGGGTTGATGCCTCTCTGCAGGACTTCAGATGTGAGATAAATCCCTTTGCATCCCGATGCCGCAGGAATGCTTCCCTCGATCTCTGACATCCCTGTTAAAAGATGACTGGTCAAAGAATTTGAGGCACAGCTCTTCAGGCCCTTTGGTGCATTTTCAGTGGGGCAGGGCAGGGCAGGGCAGGGCTGCTAGCTGAGGGGCTCAGGGAGGCCCCCCACTTTGGGACCCTTGCAGATTTCCCCCTACAAATCTCAGGAATTAAGCTTGCAATTTTCCTTTTGCTCTTTTAATAATGATCTAATATGCTGTTATACTACAGACGTCAGCCAAACTTTTAGAACTTAGACTTGAAGGATTTGCAGGCGATGGCAGCCTTAGAAAAAACTCTCTCTAACTCCTGCTTAGCTAATGATAGTGCAAGGTTAGCACGCCTGTGCAATCAGCTTGAGTCAGGCAACGTTCAACAATACAAATTGATGGAGAAATAAACAACATCAATTAGGCTGCTCGAGCAGTGAATATGAGAAGTGACACTGAACAAGGGGCCAGGAAACCTTGCATGTTAAAGATCCAAGTGGCAAATGCACACCTCTTGTCATATGTTTCTGTCCCTATTACTTATTTCTTACACGGTCTGCCTGGCCTTGACTATTAAATTTATCAATATGTACTCACCAACAGTATAAACACTAGCTAGCAGTAGAATGCATCTACAAAATAACTTAATAATTTGCCTCTGTCATAAAACCCACTCTATATAAAGTTCCTCAGTTATAGTTTAGCCTTATTATTAATACTTTTAAAGTAAATATGTGCTAGGCTTTCTTCATGGCTGTAATTCCAGGGTTGTATTGTTTTATTTCATCTCCTGCCTTAACTTTTATGTCATTCACTAAAACGTACATTGCCATAATCCAGATTTGGTCTCCTAGAAGTTCCCTATGCAGCACAGGAGAACCTTCTCCTCTTTCATCTTTCACAATCCAGCCTGCAGCTGCAAACAGCCCTGCAGGGAAGCTGGATGTCACTGGCTGCGTTGTCAGTGCTGTCTCTTCAAGGGGCTCCATAAGGTCACCATCATATTTATAAGCATAGAGGAAAAGACTTTTCTTTTTGTGGTCTCCATGTTTGAATTGCATCTTTGTCCTTGAAAGAGGCCCTGCTGCAAGAAGCATCAAGATGCTCTGCTTTAAGACTCATTTTACATTACTTAAGATCTTAATTTATTGGAAAAATGGAGGTTATTTTCTTCTTCAGCTCAGATTTCTTCATCACAATGTTCTCTAGTCAGTGACTGAAAAATAGCTCTTGGGGCTCTATCATTTGTGCTTCTGCAAGCCTGCTAATTCTTTTATTATTAGGAAAATGACTTGGGAATAAGAAATAGTGTTTTTATTCAGATACATATTTTGAACATGCAGGCACATATTTTGAGGTAAAGTACCACCTGCGTTAATACCTAGAGAAGAAAAAGAATTTTCATTAAAGATATTTAACTGAAAATACATTTGGATTACAAATAAGACATATTTTGCAATCTTTCTTTCTTCTTTCAAAAAGGGTAAATTGATCTTCGAAAAAAAAGTCCAAAAGGTTATGAGTGGCTTATGCATGACTCATCATACTTTCTCATGAAGATGTCTCCCTTTCCAAGTGAGATCTTTGGATCAAGCAGAGGATGAAAGAATGATGCAGACATGACCAAATGAGGTGGTACAGCTCAGGCTGTGCAGGAAATAAGAGCAAATGATGGCTATGTTCCCTTCTGGCCTTAAAACCTATATATTTTCAGTAATGTTCTTGTCAGTTTCTTAAAAAATTCCACTTTTTCCCTCCTGTGCTGCCAAATAAAGTCCTTATGGTTAATGTCCCATCACACTGATTTCAAAATCATTCTTTATTAGAAATAGTGAGTGTGTGACAATGCCTGGCTTTGGATTTGGGACTTTTCATTACTTGTAAGATGAGCCGTTAAATCTACAGCTCTTTACAACAAGGTGTGCATGGCCACATCTTCCTTTTCCCTAGTCTCCATGACGCAAACCACAAACATGGTCCATGTCCTGCTAAAATCAATAGAAAGGGTCCCCATTTGCTTTAGTGGTAGTAGACAGATGTTTTATGTGACCATGTTTCATCTCCTGATTCAATACCTGGAACCACAGAGCTGTAGCTTCTGCCTTAGCCTGCTCATTTTGGTTCTTGTGCTTTGGAGGCTCTCAGCATTCTCTTTCTCCATCTCACTTTGCTGGAGGACTCTGCTGTGGTGGGTTAGACATAAAATCTTTTCTTCCTCTGGCACTTGTTACTGAATTTAGGCATCTAAGAAAACCTGGTCTTGTTTGCTGTTGCTCTTTGCCTCAGCATACTTACAGTCTGGAGAAGGTGCGGATAGACTGGAGAGTAGAGAAAGCCATTGCCCTGAAGCCTGTCCTTGGCCTTTTTGCTGTGTTATACAAACGATGACAATTATCCTCTCTGGCTTTGAAAAAGAAGCTAGATAAAATGAAGAGATTATGAAGGGAGGCAGTCATATTACAACAATTCTGGGCAACGAAATAATAGTTGTGGATGGAATGAAAGGATGATACAGCATGATCCAAAGGCACGATGGTGCCAGCATGAGTCTTTCCAGTTGCAGTCAAAAAGACTTTATGCAGCCCTTTGTTTGCTTACACACTGTGACATAAAAGGTGAAATCTTCCATAGACTGAAGTGTCCAGGACATCATTAGTGTTATCTTACACAGGATTTCAGGGCAGATGGCTTCGAGTGTTCATCCAGGGATTTTAGACTAAGGATCCCTATCAAAATCTAGTTCTTTCAGTGAAGTAATAGGTGATGGAAAACACTTGTAGCTTGAGTGGAACAGAACTCCTTACTGAGGGCTTCACATTTAAACTTTTCTCACTAGGACTTCAGAAACTAATAGAGTGTTAACAAAAGAGTGACAATCACATTTTTCTGCACATTTTGTTTTTATAATTGTAATATTATAGTGCTGTTTACTCAACCAATATAAGGCCAGCGCTCTTGGCAAATACTTCTAATGTGTGTGCTCCCAATTTATTCTTTGCAAAGCGGACTTCACATGCCACAGATGAAAACGCTTCAGTCTCATTTGAATAGGAAATAAAAGGGATTGCATTACTGTATTTATTTGCAAGCTGGAAAAAAAAAAAGGCATTGTCCTCTTTCAGAGTTCAGATTTCATTTTCTTCAAATGAAGTTGCGGTGGTTAGATTTACAAAACCCCTATTCTTTATTTTTATTATTATTATTTTTTAAAAAATTTTCACAGATCTGCAAATTTCCTATCTTTAAAGTGTTTGCAAAGAGTCAAAAAGGAAACAATAGAAACACAAATCTTCAAGCCAAAAGTTCCAAGCTGGCATGAAAAATGGCAAGAACAACATTTGAACACTTCTTAATACCAATGTAACCACAAGATTACTTTTAAACTCCTTTTGTCTGAAAACTCTGTACTCTATTTATCAGGGCAAAACATAGCGCAGAGTAGAGAAGACATTTCTAAAGATTTTCTTGGACTGTTTAAAGCTATATCTGAAGACATATAGACTATAATAGAAACACATAGACCAAACTATTATTGTGCTTTACATTTTGGCATTTTTGCAAACTTCTCTAATTATGTTATTTTAGTACATTAAAACAAACAGCAAGGAAATAGAAAATACTCCTTCCACAGCTGTGTTTACTACCTTAAATGTGTTTTTTTTCTCAACCAGGCAACCAGTCTGAGATAAGAGGTTTCCCTGCTGTGTAACATAGCATAATCAGAAGCACACACAGCACCCACCTGGAGTATTCCAACATACAAGAGTAGTGGGAAATTAAAGGAATAGAATGGAAAAGTCAATAGCTTTTTCCAGTGAGACTCATTTGATATAGCAATAGACATACTTTTAAAATATATGAATGCACATAAGATCTTGGAGAATACCTTTGAGTGGAAATACTGTTTATGAAGGAAAAAAAAAATCAACTTTCCTTGAAGGAATGCAGATTTTACCAGAAAAGTTTTTAAACATATTCTCTTTTGACCATAATGTGAATCATGAGTTCCACTTTCAGGTGAAATCAGCAGCATCCTCAGAGATTTCCTGGGGAGTTTTAATCTGCTTGAATATCTGTTGAGAAATTAAATTGAAATTTTTCTTACCATCAATTTTATAGAAGAAATAAGTTGCAAATTCATTGCAGAAAAGTATTTTCCCCTTGAAATGGGCAATATTTCGATTTTCAGCCATTGCTGATATGATGCAACCACTTTTCAAAAAGTTCAGACATTTTTTAGGTAGGATTTTATTTCACTGGAAAGTCTCTTGGACCTTTTAAAAACTTATTTTGAATGATCACTCAATAATTATTCAGAATGTTGTAGGAATCAGAAATTTTGACAAATTTTTCAGGTCTTGTAAACATACATTTTTCCTGACCTGAAATTAAATATTTTACTTCAGTTATGAGTGCTTCTTTCAGTTCTTTGGTTCTGTATAGGGAAAATGAAAGAAATTCTGTAATCACAGAAATAAAATATATTGTAACACATCAGTGTGGAGTTTTCAGGCTTCCATACTATTTTGTCTTTTTGTTTTTTCAATATGTACAGCTGAAGATAAAAACCTCACAAATGAAGGGACAAAATACTTCTGAGTAATCAAATTTACAGGTTTTGTTAAAAGACAACTTTTGCTGAAAAAAAGTCAACCTACTGTGCTGTATAAATCAAGCACTGGCAAATGTACCATAAGCCCTGACAGCAGACAGGCACTTAGAAAAGGAAGTTGCTGAGGGAACTAGAGCATCATTCCTATGAAGACAGGCTGAGAAATTTGGGGCTGTTCATCCTGGAGAGAAGGTCACATGGAGATCTCATAGCAACCTTCCTGTATGGGAAGTGGGCCTACAAGGAAGCCAGAGGAGGACTCTTCCTCAGGAGCTGTAGAGATAGGACAAGGAGTGATGGGTTCAAACTGAAAGAGTGGAAATTTAGGTTAAATATATGGAAGAAATTCTTTACTGTGAGAGTGGTGAGGCACTGAAACATGTTGCCCCATTTCTGTCAGCGTTCAAGGCCAGGTTAGATGGGGCCCTGAGCAACCTGGTCTAGTGGAAGGTGACCCTGCCCACTGCAGGAGACTGGAACTAGCTGATCTTTTAGGTCCCCTCCAACCCAAACCATTCTATGATTCCAGAAGTTCTTCCTAGCAGCTGAAATTTTAGGCAAGCTCCTTTGTCTTGTTTCAAGGTTCTACCCAGGAATTTAGGGCACAATCTGGTCAGTAATCTTCATTAACATATTCTTTTCAGTTTGCCTTATTTTAGCCACATAAAACCCAGGTCTCATGTCTAGGTCAGTAGCCTCATCTTCCATTGGTGATGTGGAGAAAGATGGATGTGTCTCAAGGAGAGAATCACTCTCTCATGGGACAGCTGTGTGCCTATTTTTACTTCTACCAAGAATATTGTCACACTCAAATGTTTAGGGTACAAGTGGATGCTCATCTAAGCTCATTTAACCTGTCAGGAGCACTTTTCAGACCATCTGCAATAGAGTCTGCTTATATAGCACTGTAACTACATGTCATCCGGGACAACCACAAAGAACTAGTAAATAAAGATAGTTTTTATTTACTCTGTGTGCGAAGTAAACTCATATTCCATAAGTTTAATGTTTGACTCTTGAAACTCATAGGTAAATCCATCCTCTGGCATGGCTGTCACTGAAGACACTATTCAAACAGGTATTCAAACCCAGGGACAAAGGTAGCTCAGTCTGAGGGGAAGCTGAAGTCAAAATGCTCCAAACAGAAGTGATATATGACCTTTTTAATAATTAAGGCAATTAAATCTCAGACATCATAGTCAATCTCATGGCAAATTTATTGCCATCAGCAAATCACATTAAAAGTGTTTTAGAGTCAGGGTGCTCCCATTGGTGCCAGGGGAGGCTAACCATGGGCTTCCCCAGAAACCAAGTCAAATCAGTGCTGAGCCTTTGCAAATTCTCAGCTTACCATGATGTGCTCTAGTTTGGCTGTCGGATGGGGCAGGGATAGGAGCCACCAGTTGAAATTTTGTGTCTGTGCTGCAGCAGATGGGGCTGGCTGCTTGCTCTTGCAGCATACTATTTCACCCTTTGCTACATCCTCCGCAGCACCTGGCTTTAAAGAGGACTTTGAGAAGTGTTTAGAAATAGTTCTGGTTACGACAGAGCTTAGCAAAACCTATGTTGCAAACTTAATAAGGTAAATGCAAACTATTGCCAAAACTTGGGAGGTCTGTGTTTAGCTCGGCCAGTTCACATCCCTTATAGGCTGGCCCTGGCCAGCCCCTTAGCAGCCACACTGCTGCTCACTCACGCCCCCCATCCAGGGGGCGGTGGGAGAAATAGGAAGAGTAAAAGCAAGTAAACTCCATAGTCAAGATAGAGGCAGTTTAACAGGAGAAGAAAAGAGGAAAAAACAGCAAGCAAAGCAAAGGTAACCGCCTACCACATCCCACGGGCAGCCCAATGCCCAGACAGTTGCTGAACCTGGCCACCTTGGAAGCCAGCTCTGCACTCCTCCTTCTTCTGCCTCAGGTTTCGTTGCTGAGCATGATGTTATAGGGTAGGGAGGTGCACAGCTGCAAAACACTGATCCTTCCTCAAAGAATGTGGGAATTTCTAGGCACTTGTAACCAGTAAAAAGCAGGAAAAAAAAAAAAGATACAGATTGTACCTGTGATGTCTAGGGAGTTCTTTCTTTAGGATGGTATTCAAGACATGGAGATGTGAGCTTCCTTAAGGAGGATAACTGGATAAGAAGGATATTGTTTTTCTTTCTCTTAAAAGAGAAATTACTGTTTATTTACTCAAACAATGCAATGAACCTTTCTATTCCCTTTCAGAAGAAACCTGGAGTTGCAACTACTTAAAAGCCACTTTCTGCAACACAAAGCACTGTTCTGCTCACTGAGATATTTATAGAGGAAACTAGCACAATCTCTTGATAAATCTGCTGGATTAAAAAGTGATGTGGCTGGCAAAAGCAGTTTCCCTTTTAAGCAGTTTGAGCATTTCTGTCATAACAAACATTGTGCCCCAGTTGTGGCACCCGTTCCTCTCACAAATTTTTGAGTTGTGCTGGAACACACTCTGATATGATTCCCTTTCATGTCTGACACCATTATGTCATTTTATGGATTTGCGCTGGCAGCATTTCATTTTGACATCATTATAGCATCTCAACTGACTTTCCACACGGAGCACACCAAGAGAGTTTTGAGGTGATGCTATCCTAAGAACAGTTAGAATACATAGTTATCAATACCATTGAAAAATAACCTTGACGAGTAATCATTGTGCACAAATACGAACAGGCTTTCCTGCTTAAATTTTCATCTGTTGCAAAGTTTGACATTTTCTATCTTTAAAAAATGGCCAAGAGATTCATGCTATAGGTAAAGCTGCCCTGCAACCTAAAGGTTGCAGAGCCTGGTGAGTGCACTGATTGCTGTTATGGTTAGCAAAGGTGGGTACAGTACTCACCAGGAGTCAGGAGACAGTCCATCATCTTTGGCTCCTTGGAGGTCAAGTGCCTGAGCTGGGCAGAAGGGTGCCCACGTATCTCAACTTCCACCACAGGTGGCAGAAGGAACCAAAAGGGGTTTGACCCATCAGCGTTAGAGTCATCTTTTAAGATGTGATGAGATTTTGTTGGCACCATGGTGGTTCCACCTGCAGAGGGAGGCTGGAGAAGTGAAAGATGTCCCTGGCCATGGCAGTGGGGCTGGAACTAGATGATCTTTAAAGTCCCTTCTAACCTAAATGATTCT
This sequence comes from Sclerurus mexicanus, assembly GCA_013396755.1. Taxonomy (NCBI): domain Eukaryota; kingdom Metazoa; phylum Chordata; class Aves; order Passeriformes; family Furnariidae; genus Sclerurus; species Sclerurus mexicanus. The sequence goes on from VWZF01005609.1 coordinate 1,229,551, forward strand.
ATGAATTAGCCTCACTGCTTAACTTTTAAATAATTAAAGTTAGGAGAGTCCAGTTCTACCCAAAGGGGTGAAAAAAAAAGCATATGGAGAAAAATACCATGACAGAAGAGAAGGAAAAAAAAAAAAAAGAAAAATGAAAAACCTCAAACATCCAACACACACCTTCTTATGCCTCTCAGTGTTATGCCTTATAGATTCATGGCTGCACAAGGCAGGGTGTGCAGAAGAATCCTAGGTGACAAGTCTAAGACAGGTGCCTTTCTGGGGCCTCTGTGATTAGGCTGAATGCATGGTGGCCCATATAGGCCAGCAGTGTGGCCACTCCAGGATCAGCCGTCTCCCTGACTGCCATAGAAGGTGGTAACTCCTCTACAAAACCTCCACTTGCACCTGACTGTTCCCATGCTTGGGCTTGCTCTAAGCATGGAAAGATACGCAAGCTCATGCACAACTGCATTAAATTTAGAGAATATTAAAAGAGCAGCAGCACCAAATACAGCAAAACTTAGATTCAACAAAATGTGTGATATTCAGAAAATCTTCATTCATCTCCTTTCAGGAAGTGTGTTCTGACACAGGCTGTAATGACATAATCAACTACATTTTCTTTCTGTAAATTGGAACATTTGTGTTGGTGAGGATATCCAAGGCATGCTTAGGAAGTGAGATGGGTCAGTACTTTTATTGTCATTTTAAAATTATTGACCTTCTCCCTTAACTAGTGCATTTGGTATAACAAGTAGAATCAGTAATTTATTCAAGATCTTTTGCATGAGTGAGAATTTTCTAGTTTCTGTAGTATTTAAATGTCTTACCAACCTTTATAACATTTTTCCTCAGGCGAAATGAGATAGTGAATAGCATTACCTACTCCGTCTGAGATGGAAAAATGAGACAGAGGAGACTTGCTGGAGTCCAGATTAAAGTCAGCAATTTGGGATCCCACATCCATCTCACCAGTGTACTTGCCATTGTCTCCACCTCTGTGTGGATATCCTCAGGCAAATAGGAAAACAGGGCTCTATTTTCTTCTCCTTTGCATTTCATGTATGTCTGACACCTTCACACTTCAATCACATAGTAGGTTGCCTGGAAATAACATACACTCAAAAGTAGAAAAATTCATGATGTACTTTTAGTCAGCTAAACCCTCAGATGAGTGTGCCAGCAAGCCCTGGCTGCATGGGACAGGGAGTAGGAGTGAGAGGAATCAGAGGAGGAAGCAAGGAGATGGGAATACAGCTGTTCAAGACAGTGCTACATGTTTCTTATTTGATATTTATGGATCAGCTGATGTAGATCACAGAAGTTACCTGGGGGAAGTTCTACATTATCTTATTGGAATAAGAAATCCCAGGTAAATGTGAAAGTCTGGAGGCACAGCACTGGGAGCTCAGCAGCCTGAGACTAGTCTCAGTTGAGTAGTCAGAATTTCCTTCACATGCTTCAGAGAGTGAGCAGCTGCAGCATGTGTGACATGAGTGTGGAATGGTATGTAGGAAATGGGTATGTCACCTGTAGCCTGACCTATGAATATTATTAGGCCTATGAATATTATGATTTTTTATTATTATTTTATTATTATTTTCTATTAATTTTTATAAGAGATGACATTGGAATATTAATAAAGACTAATTCTGCACTGTGGATGGTTCCTGTAATTGCAGGTGAGTTTATCTACAAGACAGCAGGTGACACTGCTGTGATCCTTAAACATGTCCCATACACCGTGCAGCCCAGAGAACACTGCTGTAGTACCTATGGGCCACGACTGGACAACCTTCTGCCCATCCAAATGCAAGGGTTCGGTGGCCTAGACAGTCCAAGGAGTCTTCAGTTACAATGTCTTTGTATGTATACCATACGTCTCATATCCCAGCTTGGAACCAGCCACAGTTGTGGATGTCCCATCATTGGCAGTGTTCAAATTCAAGCTGGATGGTGCTTTGAGCAATCTGATCTTGTGAAAAATGTCCCAGCCCATAGCAGGGGGTTGGATGTGATGATCTTTAAAGATCTTTCTCAACCCAATCCAGTCAAAGGTCTGTGATCCCACCCTGTGAAAAGTCTCCCAGTCCAGAAAGAGTTTTAAATGTTTCCAGGAGCAAGCAAGAGAATGAGCCCCATAGCTCATCATAGGCATTGTAAGGGAAGAACACTGTTTATCTTGCGCCATCTCAGGTTATTCCTGAGCCTGAGCAGGCACTCATGAAATGAAACTTGTCCTTTCAAATCCAAGCCTGTGCCTTTCAACTGCCTCACCCCAAGACAGATGTGCTGCGCCCAGCCTCCAGAAAACCTGATTCATGGCTTCATCCACAGCCCATTGCCAACAAGCAAAAGATTTCCATTGACTTCACTCAGTTTTGTGGCTGGCCCCTGGGACTCAGAACACATTGCAAAAGGCCAGTTCTCTGCTGAATCTGTCAAGGGTCTCCCATGTTGTTAGAGTGAGCAGAACCTCAGTGGTTGCTGCCAGCAGGGAGTTTGGCCCTCTGTGCCATTTCCAGCATGGATGTTGCAAGCTTACTGCATCCTCTGTTCATTTTGTGTTTCATCTTTAGCTTGGGAAATGAGTTATAATTGGGAATGTAGCTTTATAGATATCAGAGCCCATTTACATTCATTAGGTTTATGAAATGATGGTTAAAAATAAAACCTTAAAATTATGTCTCTTGAGTTTTTGCTGATAAAAAATATGTCAGAGTTTCTGGAAAACCCTACCTCTGGGACTACTTCCAAATGTTTGCTTCTCTATTGCTACCATATTTTGACTTCAAATGGGACTTTCTAGTTACATCACAAATATTATATCATGCAAACTAGGAAGCTGTTAACATAGTCCAGAATAAAATAGCTGAAAAATAGCAGACTGCAGCCTCTTTTCATTACACTCTGAAAGTCTAAAAAGTTCTGAAGTATAAATTCTCAATCCTGTCTGAGTATTGAAGAACAGATGACCTCACAGCAAAACTAGCTGGTTGCTTAAAGAAGCTGGCTAATCCATGAAACATTATTTCTGTCTTCTTCTGTTGGCATCTTTTGTAATAGTTTATTAACAATGATTTGTGTCCTGTTGAGTAAGCTGTGTTTGTATAACACCATTGGCACTATATTAGCTGAAACCAAGGGTATTCTGGCTAGTTAGTCACAGCTATCAAATGCTCAGACCTTAATTTTCACTCTCTTCTGGCTAAGCATTTTTAATAAAGATTTTGCTGCAGGGTAGAAAACGTCCTAAATAGTCAACAGTATTGTTTGTAGGACTGGACAGGCATTTGCAGCCAGATGAATATGTTCAGTGTGCTTTTGTGATGGAAACACAATGACATCTACTGGCCGATGCAGATGGCTGCCAGAGTGTCTGCTGGAGGACTGTATGCAGAAAACAGTCCAGATTCAGCTCTGCGGGGAAAACGAATGACATCCTTCTGAGAGACAGGAGGATAAATCAGAAGAAAATCTGCAGATACCTCAAGGAATACAATAGAGATTGAAAAACAGAAAATATAAGGTATTTCACTTGTGTACCACTTGTTTATTGTTAGTTGAAAAACAAACAAACAAATGACAAAACATTGGTCAAATCCTCTGACAGTGCAAAGTTTCTCCATTGACTTCAGTAGTAGCTGTCAGAGGAGTTAAAAGGACTTAAAGCAACTTACACTGAGTAACCAGCTGAAATTCACAAACAAGGTCCGAAATGCACCAACACACCTCCTCTGCTCTTGAAAAAAGAGATACATGCAAGTAGGGCTTTCTGATACCCTAAAATGACACAGCCCTGATTTCTGCACTGCACTGCTATTAGTGCATTTTGCTCTTAACATGATGCAGTCCCTGTAAGTCTTATGCAGAAAATTATACCTAATCAACCCCAAATGTACAGTGCTACAGCAGTAAGGTATTTCTCTTGCAAATAGTGTTATTAAAAATAAATAAGGGAGGCAATCAAAACATGTCTGTTTCTGAAACTGTGAATGCTAATGATAGCAAAGAGGATACATTTCCTACCAGCTCACACTTCTTATCTTTAAAGTGTATAGTTTTGAAATCCCTTGTCTTCCATCAGCTCTGCTCCTATAATTTTTAGTTGCGTTGCCTCAACAAGATGATGCAGTTCAGCAGAACAGCACCTCTGAAAATCATCATACTTGCTTTCTACAATGGGTAGACTGTGCAATTTACTCAGTGAGTGGCACTGGGTTGGAAACATTATACAGCTAGAGTATCAGCATAGGATCCAGAAGTGGAACATACTGTGTGGAAAAGAAGGCTTTAGCTTCAGTTTGTGCAAGCAAATCAATCCAGAACTAAGGAATACAGCATGGACTAGATCCAGTCCATAGTTGTAGAGGCTTCTAGGTGGACATAGGAAAATCTAGGCTGTCCAAAAATACTGTAAATATTGTAAATATTGTGCAGGGAAGCAAAAGCAGCAAATATGAATAGTACATTGATATAAAGCTCTGCATTAAAGCTCTGCAGTCACCCTAATCCACAGAGACCTGAGTACTGTTCTGTATTGGATTTAGCAGGAGTCAAGAATGTGATTGAACTGCAGCAGGACCTTGTATAACATAAGTGAGTGCTCCAAAGCTCTGTACAATTTTGCATGTCATTCCCTCACTTAGATTTCATCCCTTACAGAGAAGAAGGAATGTGACTGAAGGGATTTGACCCTTATGTCACAACCCCACTGCTCAACAATGGGCTTTTCACAGTGCTGTTTGCAAGGAAGAAAATGGGAGAGGGAGAGGCAGAAGGAGAGAAGGCAAACCACAGAAAATTAAAAAATGGTAAGGTGCTACTTGTTTAGTCTGTGATAATAAAGATCTAAAAATGGTCTTCTTCATAGCAATAAAACAGAAATCTGTGATAAAAGTGACGTGACCATGAAAGTTTTGCAGAAAGTTCTTACCCAACCCTATGCAGCAGATGTATCCTTCTGTACATCAGATTTAGGCAACTCCTGCAGGGGATGCATAGATGCTAGCAATTGGACAACTGTGAACTGGATCTCCCTTCTCAGATAATTTCAGAATGTCAGAATTGGCATTTGATTCCTGACTGGCAGCATTCAGGATGCAGGACAAAACAGGAATGTGTGTATCTAGGAGGCTTGTTTGGATATGTCTCCCTGGATTTTGATTCTGAATGGCTACATTGTATTGAGAAACAAAATAAGCAAGAGCAAGAACTCGTCTTCCATGTTTTTTCAGATATGTGTAGCTTTTTTAAGCAGAGCTCTTATGGGACGTGAATTGTCATGTTAAATGTAGTGACATCCAATAATAAGTAAATAATATCTCAAATGCAGATTTTTGGGCTGCTGTCCAACATTACCACGCCTTCTACTGAGGAAGGTATGATTACTAGGCAGTGAATGAGCAAACGGTGAAATGGCTAAACAACACAGCCATGCTCATTATTTTTAGTATTTTCATCTCCTCTTAAACATGATTTCTCATCCTTGTGGCAACACTCAGCTGCCTTTCGCTGGTCCTGCAGTGTGGGACAGTGCTGAGATTTGACTTACTACCATCTGGAGGTGGGATGAATAGAATACAAAACTGTCTTGCTAAATGCCCAAACACAAAGAGCTGTCTTACCACTTCCTAACCTTCTCCACTCTGAAAAGACCAACCAGGAAATGGAACAGGGCATATATAAAATATGCTTAAAGTGGTGAGCATCTCCTGGTAGTTGGTGTTCAAATGACTTTTGAATGTTTCAGCATATTGTTAGTTCTCTTTGATTCTTCTGAGGTTATATGGGTGGTTACTGCCAGAATTATACAAATACAGTCTTCACAGCTCAGCAATCCTTGGTTCCAGATTTGGAGCTCAATGTGGGTGGCATAGGAGTAAATGCCAATAAGAAGGCTAGGACACTGTTGTTACTTTCAGAAACTAAATGATTCAGTACAGAGCCTTTGCAAGAGGCAATTAAAGAGCCAGAAGAATGTTTTGTAACTACTAAAGTGTGAGGGGGAAACCTCATTTTTTTGTAATGCTCTTTTATTTTCTCTCTTTAATGAATGTTTTAATCTTGCCTTAAGACATATTTCTGTTACTGTATGTCAGCTAGAGAAAATTGGTATCTTTCAAGTCTTTTGCTGCTGGGGCATTTCCAACTTTGCTGTGGGAACACCTTTCAGTTCATTTTACGGTTAAGGCTTCAGATCTCAACTGCTGCATATTCCTTTTGTTGATGGAGCCTCTAGAGTGCATATGGAAAGAATTTTCTAAACTCCTCATAGACTTAACATTGATTTTGTGCAGGTAACTTATCGTATGATAAGGACAAGATATTGTGCGAAAAGTTTCAAATAAAAGCTGTCACACTGACACAGTGTGGAATAATACAAAGTTGGGCAAACCTCAAAGATAATATCAGCTACTGGATAAAGCACTGAACTGGCAGGAAAGCCTTAAGTTGTTGTACCATCTCCACCACTGTCTTACTGAATGGTAAATTTGCAGGATGCCTCTGTTTCTCAAGTTTCCCAGCTGTTGAATGGGGATGTGGTACTCATAATTTTGATGTACCTGAAGGCACATTTTAAAATGCAAGTATTCAAAGCAATCAGTGAGTGTCAAGTACACATGCATAAAGTACAGTTTACACTGTAGGAAGTACTGGGGTGAGTTACAAGAAAGAAAAAAAAAGTCACCATATTAAAAACCTTTAAAATCTGATTAAAATTAAAACAAGGAAATACAGTTTTGGTGTGCTACTTTAGAGCATTACAATAACAGCAGTTTTGTGTGCGCTCATGCATGTGTGTGTATATTCATGTGCAGACATATATATGTGGGCTTGAAGGAGCATGTGGTTGTAAGTATATGTATATATTTATATCAAAACAGGTATATGCACATATATGCACATACTTGTGTGGCACATCTGTGGCATATCTATTCTTTAGCTTGTACAGCAGCACATGTATCATACAGACAATAGCTGAGCAGGAATTGAAAGTATTTACTGACAGAAAGAGAAAGGATTCATATTCCAGAATCAGAAAAGCAATTTTTTACTTAATTTTACTTTTTCTTATCAATAGTGGTGTTAAATATTTCTAAATCGGTTTTTTACCAAATTTCAGCAACATCAGTTTGGTCAGCTCAAGAATTGATCTTAGGATCAGACTGTCATATACACATATTTCATGGGATTCATACCCTCAGATTTCTCTGAGCTGTTTAGAAAAAAAAAAAAAACACAAATCAAAAATTGCTATAAGCAGTTCTATAGAGAGGGAGGAATGATTACAAATTTACACTGCAAAACATCCCACAATCAATGTCACCACTAACTTTTCAAGACAACCATTATACCCCAGGGGATTTCAGAGCATATAAACACAGTCCTCCTGGGAGGGTTGGAGAGAAGGTGTATTATCTGAAGACTTGCTAGACCAACTGACTTTTTCCTTCATGGATAATGTTGCCTCTGGCTCTGGTAAGGTGTAACAATTTTGAAAACATGTTGAAGACGCCTGTGGATTTGAGAGCACTTTGAAATCCAGGTCTTAAATGAGAAGTTTTGCTCCCAGGGCATAACTTTGAAAACAGAGTGCGGGAAGACAGTAAATGAGTCCTAGTAAAGCCCTCTGGATGCTGTGAAGAGCACAAATTTGATATATGAAGCTGAACAACAGGAGGGGCACAATTGTGGTTCTTTTGAAAAATGTCTGAAGTATTGATCCCCTGAAGTACAGCTCAGGGTATGCTTGTGCTCCTCCATGCATAAAAAATGATCCCTTGAACTCAGTAAGACTTGCCAGCTATTAATGCTGGGATATTTTTTAAAGGTGAGCTTAATTTTTGATATCCATTTCTTAAACAACCTAACATTTGAAATACAGACTGTACCCTAGACCTGAATGGGATATTCCCATTTCTCAAGATGACACAGCAATTGTTTAGTTTTAGAGCTCACAGAAAAATCATCTGTCCTACAGAATTTTGTTTTCACCATAGACTCCAGAAGTATGTCATTGCACCATTAGTTTGCTTTCCAGACACATTGTCAAGGATTTTTAAACATACATTTTTTTATACCCTATTAATGAATACAAAATGTTAAAATTTTTTATATAGTGGGAGGAAAAAACCAAACAGGAGACTAAACAATGCTATGGTACTTTTAGTTCCTATCTCCCATCAGTGAAAAGTCTTCAGCTTTTTCTTTTGAAGAGATTGCGATCATCCTACTATCTAACACATCAGACTGAAACAGGTGAAATTTTTTTCCCTACAACTTGTTCTGTACTTACTATAGCACCTGGAGCAGCAATTGCTCCACAGCTTACAAAACCAAGTTATCTTTCAGCATCTTAGTTTAAAATAAAATCTCAAAGAAATAAAAGACAAATGCCATTTCCACAAATCAGCAAAGAGTTTGTGACCACAAACTTACTTGGTTTTCAGTCTAAAAATTGTTCCTGTGCACCTTGCAAATAACTTTGGTCTTGGTTTAGGGGAAGTGCGAAGCCATAATTCACAAAGCAACAGCAATAAGCTCATTATTAAAACCCATATTTCACAGAGGTGGTCATTTCAATAGTAAGAAATGTTGCATGTCTTTTGATTACTACTGATCCTGCCTTCAGGTGATTTGGGGAGGGGGCAGAGGGAGGAATTGATGAACAGTGATAATCATGTTGGATGAAAGGGGTTTAAGAAACCTCAAGTATTTATTTTAAAGCTACCCTTTTATCATGTGGTATCCTATCATTCCATCCTGAATATCAACCATTAACACGTGATGTTATACAAGCAACCACAAAGGAAAATCCTGACTATCAAGAAATGTAATCTCAAATATTACCAGATCTAGTGAATAATAAACCTTGGATGAGTAGCTATCCAGAGACACCCCCAGTCTGCAATGTGGCGCTGAATTTCAGGGCAGGGAACACAACAGACACAAACAGTTTCAGAGCTAAACAGTTTCATGTTGGATTTGTTTTCCTGATTGATTACAACATCAGAAACTAGACAGAGACAAGAGATGCCTATCCAATGCTTCACATCAAAGGTGACGCCAAGTGTTTTAATGTGAGGCCAGTTAAGCATTCCAGAACTTGGTGTGCATGTTAAACTGTCCTGGACAGACTGGATGCATTCAGAGGGCTATAAAAGGGCTAGAGGCCTGAGATGGGACATGTGCTTTGCTGATAGCATACTATTTATGCCAAAATAATGAATGATGTTGGATTGTGCACACTTCATTTTAAACTGCAGACAATGATCTGGATTTGTGAAACACTAAGAGTGTTATAGCAAAGCCTTGAACCTGAAAAGCTGCAGCCTCTGAGGACAGAGAAAAGAGAAATCCACACACTGTCAAAAGCTGTCAAAATTCATGTTTGGCTTCAAATTTTGCAGTTCAGCCTGGCTTTCTGCTCTAAAGTGCGCAGCACAGCCTAGGTGCTTGCAGCCCTCCCAGTGGGAGGTACGGGCTTCCATACCAGTACAATCCAGAGGGCTCACGCTTTATTTGTAACATGTAGTCTGTCATCTATATATCTTAAGAAATTTAGAAGGGCTCTTCAATCGATCCGTGATTGCTTGTTGGATGGAAGGAGAAAGAGAAAGCATAGTCTCCTTCCCAGCCTCCTTTGCCTCAGTACTACTGCCAAAACTGAAGCAGCCACACAGAGAGCTGAGGAAACTTAAAAAACTTAATTAGGGAAGAAAGCAAACAAAATAATACTATGGTGTGTTTACTTAGAGCTGCAGTCCTGCCAGAGAAACCACATAGCTTGTATTTGTAAGCTATGTTTTTAATATAAAACATACTTAATTAAAACAGGAGACAGGACAATAAGCTTTCTTCTAACTTCATTTAAAGACATGTTTATATTGTGCTTTAAATTCCCCTTGGGTTAATGTGAAGCTGGACTAAAAGTTTGGAAGTGATGTAGCCTACTTAACTTTATTCTCTTAATTTAGACTTTGGAGCTTCCAGAACACATGGATGCTGTTGTTCAGAAGGGGCTCACTTGTGCTTCTCTCCTGATGTCTGGGCTAAGTTTTTGCATTCACACAGATATGGTCTTTTCTGCAGCTTTTCAAAACATTAAACTACTTAGTTTGGGCATCTTATCTCTTGTTCTGTCTCCTCTTGCTGTTAAAGCAACATAATAATTTCTGTGCTCTTTTCGTGTTCTTCTGGAAGGAATTTTAATGAATTTGTGGAATCATCCTTGCATGACTTTATGTTTTACAATGACTTACTAAGTAGACCAGGAAAGCAAAGCTTTACCCATGAATGGTGTACTCTTTCTATTATATTTGAAATAACAAAATGTATGCTTTCAAACTGTATTTATTTCATCAGCAACATTCTGCTGTTGATCCACTTACTATGCCAATTAAAAGCAAAATATTTCATCTTTTACAGAATTTTAATGCAGTTGAACAGAACAGCACATGTTGCAGGTTAACCAAGTGAACTAGTACTGTATTTACCAAAAAGATTGTTCATAAAAGGAGAAGACACACAGTGTTTCTAAATACTGACATTTTCAAATTATGTTTGAATTTTCAGAAGCAGAAAAATTGTTTTGCAATACAAGCAATCTTTTGGGTGTTTTCTTTGAATGTTGAAAACAGTAATAGCTTAAGGGCAAAAAGATTTCCAGTTCACATTTGGTACCACCTATAAGAGAAGGTGTAGGATTTTTGTCCTAAAACCATCTTGCCTGCCATTACATTGAGTTTTGGTGCTCTTTAATAATTCTATCCAAAATTCTAATTTTAGATCAGTTCATTGCGTTGAATTCTTTTAGAAAATTTCTGCTGAATACTAGATGTTTCTGAAATGAGATTAGAGAAAACTCTCGAAGGTTCACAACACTTCCTGTGACATCCTGGTGCTGGTGTGCCTTGAAATGTGGCACTGGGCTAGGGAGAGGACGGTCCATGCATTAGCCTGGCATTCCTCCGAGGTAGTGTTGCCTACACTTGGCTTGCTGCAAACCTCTGCTCACAGATATTCAAGCAGAAACATGATAGGGTTTGGTAGCTGAATTCTCTGAAGATTTCTAACACACTTGGCATCTTTCAAGTCTGCAGGAGGCAAGCAGAACTTCCTCAGGAACTATCAAAAAATTTTGTCTTGGATGGCACAGATCATGTCCTTCCGATGACAGAACAAGGAATCCTGCAATGAATGAACAGCTCAAGCAGAAGCTGAACCAAAGTAGAACTTCCTTTTAATGTCCAAAAGCTATCAGTGCGCTGTACATGAAATTGACTGAAGTCCAGAAACAGCTGTCTCTTCCTTCCAAAATCATCATGTACTGTATTTCATAAGGAATACAGTCTACTATTTGTTTTCAAGAAATACATTCTATTATTTATTTTCATCCTACTGTTGAGATGCATACATGAGTACCTGAAGTCATCCTGCTGAGTTGGGCTGAGCAACATATATTATGGCATCTTTTTTCCTCACAGAAATTGAGCTTTTGAAAGAAAACCATCTGTCCTGGTCTCACTATTGTGCTCTGCTGAATGTGTGAAGAACGCTGGTTTTATCTGGACCAGATATGGACAGGCAATTGTCTCTGCAGTCAACAGCAGACATCACTGGTACCTTCATCAGTCTGTATTTCCCCAAGCCCTTCTGAAAAAGCTGGTCCTTTTTTAACAGCATTCATATATAGTAGTTTATATGTCCAGCTTTCGAGTGGGTTTTGAAGCAGACTGTCCCATGCTAGGACTAATTTTGTTTCTGTTAATCAAGGACAAAGCTCTACTCTACTTTGACAGAGGCAGAAGCATCCTGTGAATCTCTAATTATCCATAGTTTTTTCTAAAGTAATTTATGAAACTATTAATTTTGCAGTTGTTTCCCACAATGCAGGGATAATTCTGCGTCTTTTTAGTTTACAAGGCACACTGGAAGATGCCGCAGAATGTTTAATAGACAATTTGTGCTGTCATAACAGATCTTTGGCTTGGTTTTTGAATCAGAAAAGTCTGCCTTGGTCTGAAATAGTATGCAAAAAGAAACTGTCTTGAATTATTCAAATACATAGAGAATGTATTAAAAACTTCATAGTTCTGAAGTAAGAGATGCAATTTTGTCGTGATCTGCACAATGCAAAACCAAGAAACTTGGGACAGCGATATAAGCTCTATTTTTTTTAATAGCAGGACATTGGACTGTACTTTAATATTTACCCACAGTTTAGAGAAGAAGACTGTAGATTATTCTGTGTTTTTTTAAAATATGACAATACAATTTAGCTTCATCAGGACTACTAATGGTTCTGGAAAGAAATATCATGTCATTGCATTCTATATTTAATCATTTATTTTGATTCACAAAAAGAACTCTCAGGATGCTCTTGATAATTTAAAAAATTACAGCAATTATAACAGCTCAATAAATACTTCAGCTTCATCTTCTTTAGTCAACACGTTACTGATAAAAGGAAAAAATAAACAGGGAAGTGTTCCTCCAGTCTTTCTACATTTGGAATTAGGACTGCAGCAAACAACATGGCCACTCTGGCAGATTCATAGGGTCAAAAGCTCAGAAGGATGGCTAAATAACTAGAGCACTTTGCATTCATGCTTTACCACAGATTTCAGGTGTATCCTTGGGAAAGGGCTGAGATGCTACTCACACAGTCCTTGTCATGTAAATAAAGATTTAATGTATTGGCTAAATCACTCTGCCTGCCTTTATGTCCCTATGACAGAGCAGATACTGCTTTCCCAGATCCAAAGGCACTATGGAGTACAGCACAGAGACACTCTGGTATCTTTGTAGCTTCCACACCAATTTTAGCACAACAGTGAACCAGTGCCCTAAAGCCCAGCTGGATACAGAAAAATCCTTTATGGGCTATCTAAATCACATATACCACTACACATCCTTGTATTGACCTCTGAAAGGAAGTAAGGATTAATCGCCTTCACTTGCCCAAAAAGGGGTGGCATGAATCCCTCTCCTGAGGTGCCTCTTTCTTTGGTGCAAGCTAAGAAGTGCTCTGGGAGCAAAAGCACAGATGCCACAGTGCCCTGCAGAGAAGCAGTGTTGCCTGGAAGCAGAGGCAGGCACCTGCAAGTGGCAAGCAAAGGAGTTGCATTCATGCATGTTAGCTAGAATTGTGTCTGAAGTCAAGCTGTGGCACAGATATTTTGTGTACTGATGATTGGGAGGTCACTATATGGAAATAATATCTCTAATATCATATTATATCTTAGCAAGTTCTGATGGTGAGTCCTTCTGTGCCCACACACAAGGGACATGACATTCAACTGCATGTGCTGCCTCTCCACATTCCCTGATGGTGCAGAGATCTTCAGGGACTTTGGGATATAAAAACTGTTAACAGACAAAGACTGACAACTGAGACTGATAGCAGCAGCTTAATAAGCTTACAACTCTATCTTCTGCTCCAAGGGAAGTTTATTGGCAAATTCCTTACTCCTCCTAGTAGAGCCTAGGGAAGGAGCAAGGAGGAGGCTCCAGAGCTTCAGCTTCAGCAACCTGGAGGTGCACAGATGCTGCAGGAATCCTTCTCTTCTCCTGGGCAGGAACCACCTGCCCCAGAGGATGGGAGTGGTGGATTGATCTTGGCTAGATTCCAGATGGCCACCAAGTGGCTCTATCTTCTCAGCTGGACAGGGGAGAGAATATAAGATGAAAAACAGCTCATAGCCTGAGATAAGGCAGTTTACTAAAGCAAAAGCTAAAGTTTGTGCATGAACAAGCAAAGAGGGAGAAAAAAAAGATTTATTCTCTACTTCCCATGAGCAAGTGGTGTTCAGCCACTTCCCCAGAAGCAGGGCTTCAGCACACACAGCAGTTGCTCTGGAAGGCAAACATTATAAATAGCAAATGCCTCCCCTTCCTCTTCATTTCACTAGCTTTTCTATCAAAGCTGATGTCATACAGTATGGAACATCCCTTTGGCTAATTTGGGTCAGCTGGCATAGTTGGGTCCCTTCCCATGATCTTGCCCACTCCCAGTTTACTGATGGGTGGAATGTTGGAGAGACAGTGCTGATGCTGTGCCGGCACTGCCCAGCAGTGACAAAAACACTGATGTGTTATCAACACCTTTCTAGCTACCAATGCAAAGTACAGCACTGCAGAGGCTGTTATGGGGAAATGAACTCCATTTCAGCCAGACCCAATGCAAAAATAGCTTCTGTTCTCTGTGGATAGAAGAAAAAGTGTAAAAACTATTGAGGCTTGGAGATCTCAGTTGGTATTTGAACCTGGGGAGTATTTGAGCTGCACAGCAAGTGCCCAGCAGAGGGCTTAAGCAGGCCACTAAAGACTCCTAAAAACTACACAGAGTGCATACAGCACGGAAAAAGCTCTCAACGTGCAACATGAGTGTGGTGGACAATATACAACAAAATATTTAAATAAATTCTGTAAATGAATGCACCCTGAGATGACTCAGTGAAATTCCATCACTGCAAATAAAACTGATAAAGCAAATCAGTTTTTTAAGATCAACCTTTTTAAACTGTGAACATATTGAAGGACACAGGGTAGATAAAGTCCAAAAATCCTTCCTCAAATAAACTTCTGCAGAAAATACAGTTTGAAAATGTAGCGAGACCAATCAATCTGAGAGTCAGGCCTTCTTTGCCAGGGTCCAACAGGTCACTCTGAGAGTATCACAGGCACGAAGAAGACTGGAAACTGACAGTGAGAAAAAGTGAAACTATAAACATTTTGGTTTATTTCAGTAACTTTGTGTTACTGAGAACTTCAGTCTTCAACCACTGAAATGCTTAGGAGAATAAACAAATATTAAGAAATCATAGTCAGCAAAATAGTCTGTACTTTGCTCTTTCCTCTGTTGCTCTCATATGACGACTCCGGCTTTTTATGAGGCATTACATTTTTATGACATTTCCTAGTATCCTGGGAAAGCTTAACGCTGCCTGGGCCTGTGGAAATGTTTCCTTTCTATTTCGAAGCACCAGTGATTTGACCGGATGGAAGGAGCTTAACACGCACCCTTGATAAGGCAGGACTTTTGCCACTGCTGCCACTGCCTGACTGCTTTTCCTAAAATATCTATAACTGTTATGGAGATTTTTTTCCATGTGCATGAGTTGGATGTGATGTTAAGCTGCTGAAACAACTTTATGGAGAACTGGGGAGCTGGAGCTTGGGCCGTAAGTGGGAGGTAAGAGAACGCAGGAGCTTGGTGGTGACAGCGTGGTGGCACAAAGTTCTGAGCAGCGCCACAGCGGCAGGAAGGTTTCTTACTGTGTCTCCTCTCGCCTCTCACCTATGCTTGAAAATGCAGATAAAACAAATTTAAGCTTAGTGGACTAACTTATTTGTGCCATGTTCTACCCTGCTATAAAGTGCACAGTTGGTTCATCCGGTGGTGAACAGAGGGCTAAAAGTGAACTGTCCTCTTTATATATATCGTGGTCCCTGCCGCAAATCGCTAATTCATCCTCCACCTATTTTTAGAAGTACGACTCGCAACCGCATTTCTTGGTAAAGTTTCAAACACGCGGACTCCGACCCTCTCGGCGGCATTTCCCGACGGGACAAGCTGCGCTCCACCTTCCCGGGCGGGCGCACGGCGGGTCCCGCCCCGGCGCTCGGCCGGCCCCGCTCCCGCTCCCGCCCCGCCGTGTCCCGTGTCCCGTGTTCCCTGTCCGTGTCCGTGTCCGTGTCCGCGTCCATGGCCGCGGCCGTGCCGGGCGCCGCTCGCCGCCTCTACCGCCGCATCCTGCGGCTGCACCGGGCGCTGCCGCCCGCCCTGCGCGCCCTGNTTATAAAATATAGATGTAATATATATATAATATATAAAAAGATATATATATTAACTGCATGTGTAGCTAATTGTATAATTATAATTAGCTAAATACATAGGTGTAAATAGCTTCCCCATGAACTTGTATTTCATTTTTGAGTGACATTTTCTCAGTGTTTCCTAACAAAACAAAATCTTACGTGAACACTGCTTCCCTGTGAGCATGCCTTCCCCGAACTTAGAGCTCGGTTTCACCAGGGGTGGAAAAGCAGATGACTCCGAAGTGATGAGGTTGTAACAAGTTTCACAAGCAGCAGGGGAGGGAGACTCATAAGGTGCTTTCTCCACGTGCCTGAAGCCCAGCAGATGTTAGAGTATTAGCAAACCCCAAAAAATCACACAGACAAAGTTATAGACAGTTCAGAGAGGGGAAACTTCAACTGAAACATGAACTCACCTGCAAGAGATGGATCTCTAGGCAAGCTTCCCATTAATTTTTATGCTGGTTGAGTCGTCTGGTAGTATTTTTGAATCTCAAAACTGTTTTCCTTTTAGTGAAAAATAAAATTGTATTCTGCTCTGCCATGAAAGCTGGTTAGCATAGACAGCATGCTTTGCCTCCCAGTTTACCAACTGAATAGTAATGAGGGGAGAACTGGCCCATCCCTTTAACCTGTAGAAGCTGTAGCTGAAATCTTGTGGGGTAAATCAACTTGGGTCAGAGCATGAGGAACCAGCAGGGAGAAAGCTGCCTGGTATTCCCTTCACAGGAGAGGAACAAGTGTATTTTAATTACCTCTTGCCAACTGATAGATCCTCAAATCAGGGAAATTTGTACCTCTCAAATACCTGATGCTATTGTAATTCTCAATTACCGTTTACTTGATATTGCGGAGATGTTTCCGCATCGTTGCTTCCAATTTTAACATGAGCGAGAAAGACAAGTTACTGGTTACTATTTTCAGTGCTAAAATCTTTCTTAAATTAGTTTTAGAAAAGGAAGTAAATGTTTACATTGAAATATCTTTAGCCATTTCTGTGAAGTAAAAAGATAGTGAAAATACTTCTCAGTTTTAAAATGTTTCAATAGTAGATTATAGGGAAAACTGTGACAAAAATTAGACTATAAGGAACAGAAGTTTAATTTTGAAACCTGACATTTAGTGCTATTAGATATTATATGTTCAAGGAAAGGAAAGTAATTTAATAACTGTTTTGAGTGTGTGAGTATAAAGAACTTTGCAAATATGTCTGTCTTCTAACAAGATGCAGGGAGATATTGGCACATAGTTAACAGGTCTCTTCTCATCTTTAATTTTTGTTTTGTTCTGGGTTTTTTATCTACCCCAAATAATAATCTGTTTCAAGGGTGGAATTTAAATGAGACTTTGACATTTTTGGCCTAGGAGACTTGCTTTGCGCCTTTTGCTATGCTGTAGTTCCCAGCCCCTTGAAGACTTTAGATAATTGAGGAAGGTGGACTGTAGACAACTTGGATTAGGTGACTCTAGGCTCTGATTAGGCTCTAATTCATATTGGAGTCCTCTGTCCTGGTTTTGGCTGGGATAGAGTTAATTTTCTTTCCAGTAGCTTGTGCAGTGCTGTGTTTTGGATTTAATATGAGAATAATGTTGATAATGCACTGTTTTAGTTGTTCTTAAGTAGTGCTTACTCTAAATCAAGGACTTTTCAGATTCCCATGCTCTCCCAGTGAGGAGGTCCACAGGAAGGTGGGAGGGAGAATAGCCAGAACAGCTGACCTGAACTGCCCAGGGGGATATTCCACACCACAGAACATCATGTTCAGTGTATAAACTGGGGGGAGTTGGCCAGGCGGGGCCAATCACTGCTTGGAGATGGGCTGGGCATTGGTCAGTGGGTGGTGAGCAGTTGTATTGTGCATCGCTTGTTTCTCTTGGGTTTTATTCTTGCACCCTTCCTGAGGAGCAGGACACTCCTTTGACCAGAAATAGGCTGAAAGCTCTAGAACAGTTCTTGCAGAGCTGGGGTACCTGTGAAGCACCCAGTTCTGAAAGGGCATGAGAGTCGCACAGTTAACAATGAATGAAACAGTGATATGCTGCTTCTTCACATACATGAACCATAACTGCACTCCTTGCCTTCATATCTATGTTTATTAAATCAAACAAAAAACAAAGAAACCAAACAAAAAAATCCACCTAAACAAATCACTACAGCAATAATACAAAATGATTGTTTCAATTTCCTTTTAAGTTTATTTGGTTTTGAAAAATGCAAAATTACAGCTCTGCTAACAGTATTTTGACATGCTGCATGTCAAGGACTTTTCTTCCCAATTTGCTTGTTCATAGGCTAAGCATACTTAGTGTTGTCAATATTCAACTTGCATCTGGAAATATTCTTTCCTCATGTCTTCTCTTGCATGCAGGGCATCTGGTACAGAGTGGCATGATGTCTCATGTTACAAAAAATTACTATTCATAACTTTGTATTAAAATTGTATATCTTAATGTATATTGATCAGAAGGTAAAGATTATGGATATAATGATTGCATCGATGTTTGTTGACTTTGAATGAGGACTTCAATATGACGTGTAATCTTAATAAGCCATCCTAAATGCCTTTTGAATGACAATTTCCAAGGATGGCTTATTTTAACATGAAACTACTTGACTATTGTTAAAACTCTCCAGGCTTTTTTTGGGTAGTCAGACCTTCTGACTCTGCTTGAATATACTATTTCACAGTCTGTGGTGTGCTCTTGTGTCCTTGAAGTTGATTCATATTTGCTAGTTTGGAAAACAGGCCTGGTATTTTAATCACGTTATGGTTGCCTCAAATGATTTTTCACCACTTGGTATTTAAATCGTGCTGTTTCACAGGAACTGGGCATGTTGACTTGAGATTGTAGCAAGGTGGGGGTCATTCTCTTGTCCCAGGCAACTGGGAACAGGATGAGAGAATGTAGCCTCAAGATGTACCAGGGAAGGTTCAGGTTGGACATCAGCAAGAACTGTGTCACAGGAAGAGTTGTTAAACATTGGAACAGACTACCCAAGAAAGTGGTGCAGTCACTGTCCCTGGAAGTGTTCCATAAATGACTGGACCTAGCACTTGGTGGTGTGGTTTAGTTGATAAAATGCTGTTTGGTCAAAAGTTGGATTTGATGATTTTGGAGGTCATTTCCAATCTAAATGATTCTGTGATTGTTTCCCACAAGCTGAAGTTTCCTTTATTTCCTG
The DNA here is from genome assembly GCA_013396755.1 of Sclerurus mexicanus. Lineage (NCBI taxonomy): Eukaryota > Metazoa > Chordata > Aves > Passeriformes > Furnariidae > Sclerurus > Sclerurus mexicanus. Next base: position 1,248,545 of record VWZF01005609.1, read on the forward strand.
TGAAACATGGTGAAGAATCTGGATGGAGATTATTATTATTATGCTTGTTCAGATAGATTCAAATTAAGTATATACATTATTAATACATGTTCCTATCTATTTTCTAAATATTTAATATTTTAATTAAAATAATTGGTACTCATTTGCAGGAGACTGCTGATATAATTAGATTGATAGTGATTATTACTTTGGAATGCTATTGAATTAATGTTGACAGGTATGATAAGTCAATTAGTCCAACATTTTCTAAATCACATGGTAGCGGATGAGAATGGGTACGTAGGATAGATAATATTAAGATAGTATTGATTATTTCATTCCAGGTTACAAAAGGTAGAACATTCAGCTAAGTAATTTCAGTAACCGTTTGTTTCACATTTAAGCTAATTCCCTTTTTAATTTTGAAAATGACCGTTTTGTACTTGGCCTTTTTAAAAAGCCTGACCCTGTAGATGAGAAGGCCTGGACTATTCTAAGATAAGCAGAATCATTCTGCAGAATTACGTGACATTTTCTTACGTGTAATAGATTGAATAAATTACCTCTGAAATTCGTCGGCCACTCTTGACTCTTAAAGCCTTTTTATAAGCTTTCAGATGAACTGAGACTGATTTGGGAGCTGACATCTGCTGTTGTCTCCTCAGAAGAAAGGTGACATTTCATGTCTCTGGGGAACCTGGTCATGGAGCCTCTCAGAATGACTGATCTTTTTGAATCAGTATGATATCTGATGCAATACAAATAATTGTCTTTCATCAAATTTGTTTTCAATTACCCAGGCCCCTTGCAGTACCTAGTTTGCTGGGATGGGATGATAGTGAGATGCTGTGGTGATATTTCTCAGGACAGTATCGTGATTGTATCTTTTTCTGCTTGTGAGTGGATACACTTATAGAAACTTCTTGTTTCTTAATTCTTTGGGCTCATATGATCTTTCCTCTCCTTTAGTTTTAAGCTTCTTACACTCAAAAATATGTTGAAATGTTGACAGAAGAGTTTGAAGAGCAGATAATCAAAGAGTAAGGAAGAGGAAGCTGTGGCCAGTACTGGAATTGGACTGAGATGGGAACGTGATGTGTGGGTTACTTTTTGTGCTGTCTCTCAGTAAATAATAGAGGTTGCAAAAGTCTAAAACTGCTGCTGACTTTCTGTAGTATACTCTCAATTTCAGTGAAGTACATTATATAAGTGATGTTTTCTTTGCCTGACAAAGAAATACATGTTTTTGGAAGTATGATATGTCTTCAATGTTTTTGCCATTTTATGGCTTTAGTAAAAGCTGTGAAATAGGATTTAAAAGTAGTATTTCGTTTTAACATTCCTGGATACCAGAATTTGCTTTCAATTCTTTTTATGGCTATCTGGATGAAAACCTTCTTATTAAGAGTAAATTCCTACTGATCCTTATGTATTTAGCGCCCACTTAGGGTGTTCACTGGTTATTAATTTGTAACAACTAAACTGGAGACAGTTTCCTCTATTTTCTTTGATATTTCTCAAAAGGCAGGAAAGAATTTCACACTTTCCTGAGAGCCATGGTGTTGTGGCTGATAAATTGAAGAGCACGTAGGATTTGTGTATGACTGGGCACAGGAAATCAGCCTGCTGCTCTGACCTGGCATTCCTGGTGGCCTGCCTTGCTCTAATATTTAAGTCTACCTTTGTGTAAGATGAAATTTTTCCTGGGTGCACCCATGATTTGGAGAGTTTCCTGAACCAGTATTCACATGCAATTGTCCTTTTGACCAAAGAAATAAAAGCAAAGGTTGGCCACATGGATGCCTATTGCAAAGTTTCACAGTAATAACATCATTTTCATATGATGGCATCACTTCCATCCTTTCAGGGCTCTTTCATGTTTGAGTTTAGAAGCAGGAACTTGTGTTCACTTCTCTTCCATGGAGAATCCAGGTGGTCTGGGAGCTTTCTCATGTAGCGAGACTTGGGGCAGACTCATGGATACCCTCTGGCTTGTGCGTGCTGCATGCCTGTTGCAGGAAGGGGCTTGTGGCACTTCTTACCTGGAAAACAGTGTCATTCTCTTTCAGGTTCATCTGCCTACTGCTAAGGCCAGTGATTTCTTGGTGGGTTGGGGTTTTTTTCCTGTCTACATACTGGTTTCAGACATTTACTGTATTTTCCAAATTCAAAATTCTGTAAAATGTGGCGTAAGCACTCTCAGTGCTTCTGTCATGTTACGATGCCAGTTATCTCTGTGTTATCATATCTATGATTGCATGTAGCTAGTCAGATGGTTGTCTTGGTAACTGTGCTTGTCGGCTAGCTGAAGTTTTTATTTACAATTGTTTTGATACATCAGGAAATAATATCTGAGTCATAGGGGTCACATCAGACAGTAATCTCAGTCCCTTGTATGTGCCAGTCACCTCAGGTACATTGCACTTACCCTATCGAAGTGATCAAACTTTCTATAAATATGTGATGTGCAAATAGGTTTATAAATTTCAGATGATTTGATAACATGGCTTTGATATTTAAAATGTGTCATTAATTGAATCCCTGAATCACTCAAATTTCCTGGCAGAGGAAAGCGATTCTTATTAGTTGTAACTTAGACTGAGAAGTTTAAATTGCTGTAGAAGTGGGGTAAATGTCTAAAGTGTGCAACATTTTATTCTGTTGAGTACACCGGCCTGGGAACTGAGCATGGCATATTTCTATTAATGCTCTTGGAGTTGGAGATAGTGTAGAAGTTTTTGTCTGCTCCATCGGTACCTTCCTAATGAGTACAGGTTAGTGACAGCATGTGATGAGATCTCTAAATGAGAAAACAGCCAGACACAGTAGAAGCAGAACCAGTAATAGAGTGTTTACAGAATTGTCTGTTTAAAAGGTAATTCAGGTTTCCATCTAGTGGTGGTATAAAATTTTGTCCAAGCCATATGAGACAGCACATCCATAATCATACTGGCTGACGTATCATCGTACTTGTGTATGTGCTTGAAACTTAGGGAATCAAAAGCCTTTATTCTGTATAAATTATATACATTATAGCACATAATTCTCAGGGCCTCCAGATTTTTTCAAGTTAAAGCTTCAATGATCAGGAATCTGTAATTTTGTGCATTCAGATCCCTGAGTACTCTTTGAAATTAACAGTTTATTATATTTGCTGTGAGTTAGCATGATTCCTCCTTTTCAGTATTGCTTGACAGCCATTTCAAAAAGTTTAACTTGATACAGGTTACAGAAAGAAAATGAATGTCTTATTTCTTGCTTCCTCTTACATGTAAACAAAGCAAAACCAAACAAATAAAAAAGAAAATAAAAAGGAGATGGGTATTCTGATTGTTTTGCCCCGCAGTGTTATAGCGCTGTCTATTTTTGGTATTTAAAGTACTTTACAATAGAATTGAGAGAACCTTACCAGGCTGTGTTTTCAGATGAAGATACCAAGGTTTGAACTTTGTTTCATTTTAAGACAGTGTAGTGGGTCAAAAAGAAAAACTGAATATGAATGGGAATTGCAAATTTATAAGGATTTCTGCTTGTTTATATTTTATTGACAACTTCCTTCTAGCATTTCTTTGCTATTTGTGTGAATATTGTCAGCATGTAGTGTTTTATAAGCAAGGTAGATTTTACTATGTTGTCAGCGCATTTCCACTATCAACACTATAAACACTGCCAACTTTCTACAAGTGCTGTCAAGTACCATATTTTGTAATTACTGCAATAATATTATGAGTGCTGTAATTGCATGTAGTGTATAGATGTACCTTTCTGTCCTGTGCAGACACAAAATTGATATTTTCTGCAAGTTAAAATGGCATCTGGAGCACATCTGAATAATTGTTTGGAAACTGGTTTGTTGGTTTTTTTTTTTTCTTCTTTCAGCATACTGTGAGGTGTCTGCACAAGTAGAGTTATGCATATTGGAGAATTTTTAAAGCCCCACATGTGTATGTGTACAGCTATACTTAGGATACTGATGTGTATACATAGAGGGATGAAAGCATTTTTATACAGTTCATTAATATTACAGTCATTTAATCAAGATAATTTTTTGCAGGAAGTTGAACCTCACATTTTGACTTCATAATCTAGTGTTTGGTAGCATCTTTATCAATCTCCATGTTCTTTTAGCTGTCTTTTGTATTGCTGAGAACTTTAGCTGTTTTCAGGCTGAAGCTGACTGTATTTACAACCATACATCGTCTAAGTGATATCCTGCTGTTTATTGAGCAGAAAATTTCTGCTGAAATATTTTTTGTTTCTGTGTCTCAATTTCAAACTGCATTTTTGAAGGATCTGATTTGGAAAGCATATTTAATCATAGTGTCTCCTAAAATGTTTGAGTTTATAGCTTTTAAAGGTCATTTCCAGAGATAATGTTAAGTAATAATATATTTCTAATGAACAAGTTAGAAGTGATACCAGGAGCAGAGTTACTGAGTGTAGGATTTTAGACTTACTGGTATGTGGGGATTTCGAGTCCTGTTAATATGCTGCTTTTTGTTGTTTCAAGGATATTGTTGAGAGTCAGAGTCTGAGGTGAAACAGAATATGATGCACTTTTTTTCTCACTGCATTAACCTCCTGAATTGATCTTGCACCCATATTTCAAGACTGGCGAACAAGACACCCTTGAAATGTAGATACATCTTCCTTCGTTCTGTGGAAATTACTGAATGATGTAAAATTGACGAACTAGTTTTATGCAATTTTATAGTGTTTTTTTTCTTGCTGAACTTTTCTATTTCCTAATTTATAGGAAATGAACATTAGGTCACTGCAAAATTCTCCTTTTTTTTTTTTTTTCCCCCCTTCCTGAACCAGAAGAAACCTGGTGGAAGGGCTTGAATTTAAGTCCCTGTCACCATTGCTTCTTTGGAGATGTCATGGCTGAAGGTATTGAATTGTTGGTAGCTTTGGTATCTGCATGGAATGAAGCAGAACAATTGGTTTATTTCTTTGTGGGCCACCAAATACCATTTACTTATAATCAGTTTCTTGCTTCTTTTGATTACATAGTGGAAGCATATGGTCTTTGTAATTGAATTGATGTTATAATAGCTGATCTCTATTGAGGGAAGAATTCATATTTCATTACCAATCCTTGAAACTTCATCACCTTCTTACTGGAGTGTGTAATGCCCTTGTATGTACTTTCATAGCTGATTTTTGACTTGATAAAAGAGAAGTATTGTTTGTAAGTTTGCAGTTTTTGAAGTGTACACATGATGGCAGCAAATACTTAAATAGAGAAGGCTCGTTCCTGTACTAGAAACAAGTAGGATATTGAATTTTTTAATATAAACTAAAATTCTCACAGATTCAATTATTGTTAAATTATTTATTGAAATACATATTGAGAATTTTTAACTTACTGCTGCAGATTTTGGGAATGCTTTTCAATTAAAAAACATTACTGTGGTTTCTGCCTGGTTTAGTCATAATGTTCTCATAATGTGCTTTGGAGTTTGGATTTGCACTGGGGTACTTTGCTGTCCCAGCAGTGACACGCAGCAGCAGGTGCCCTGATTGTTTGCAGTGTTTGGCGTGGCTGCTCTTTAGTACCCTATCACAGGAAAATGACACCTACAACACTCTGTTATCCCTCAGAGGATTGCTCTGACACTTCTGGTTTCTCAATGATATTGAGGTATGCTTTTCTGAAGCCTATTTTGTTTTTTCTCTATTGGGGAAATAGATCTGATCTCTCTTCAAGAAGGTGTTTTATATTCTCTTTCATATTTCCTTTTTTAGAGTGTTGATCTCTCAGTTTGTGATGGTTTTTATTCAAATTGCTTTTCACAATTGGATTTGTAGATGAGTCAGACCTGCAATGGAGAACCAGCCCAAGATACACACCCTGCACTAGCCTCCACATATTTTAAATAATTAAAAACATATCCTAATTGCATTCTAGGAACTTTATAGGCTGCCGGTGCATGAAACGTTGTGGAGTTTCCCTTTCTGGAGACATTCAAAATCCACCTGGACATGTTCCTCTGTAACCTTTTCTAGGTGACCCTGCCTTGGCATGGGGGTTGAATGAGAGGAACTCCAGAGGTCCCTTACAACCCTAACAGTTTTGTAATTCTATGAATCTACATTTTTTAGCAGATATTGGCATGGTAAAACTTCCATTTTTTCCCACAGTTGGAGAGTTCTTGGAGTCCTTCGAAGTATTTTTCTCATAGTCTTATGGTTAAACAATCCAACGTTATAGGTTTGCTTCATTCACTTCTCTTCAGACTTTTTTTTCTGGCACATTTATCACCTTAAATATTTCTTCTTCCTGTACTCCTTCATAGATGTAGTTTTTTTACATACTGTATAGTATTTTGTTCTATATTTTACTCTGCAGTTCTTTCTTTTCAAGTTGTCACCTTTTAATGTACGTTAAATTTTCCAGGAAGTGTTCTTGCCCCAAGGAAATACCCTTAGTACCTCCATCAGTGGTCGTGCCTGTGCTGTGGCTTGAACTCTGCACTGAGTCATGTACAGCAGCTCCTTGGTTTCCACCTGTCGGCTTCTAATGTTGTGGGGCTGGAAGGGAGTTAGGAAGTGCTGGGATCAAGTCCTCAGTGGAGTGATGAGAACACCAGAGCTGAGTCTTTCTATGAGCATGACTTGTGTTTACCAGCAACACACGCTCTTAATTTCTAGAAGTCTAGTAATTGGATGATTGTTGGTGTTTCAATCAACATTGGTTAGTGGTAGCTGGATAACTAGGTGTCTCAGGTGTAGAGCTGGTGTCAAATGTGATACATGATAACATACATGACATAAAAGCACACCTTTGTTTGCTACTATGGTATCAAAAACGGAGATAATTACCACAGTATCTTTCTGCTCTGATTGACTAACCTGGCAGCGCAGGGGGTCATTACAAAATTCTGGTCGGCCACAATAGTCCCCAGGAGAGTATGGCCAGAGCAGATGGAACCTCGGTATGTAAATACAAAACTCTCTTTTTAAAAATTGTATTTAATTTTATTTTTTTTTTTTTAAAATTTCACTATTGATTTTTCAAGTGATTATATTTTTGGAAGTATATAGAAATAGCCCAATATGCATATTTTTTTTTTCACCAAATGAAAAACTTTATTGTTAGTAATGCCATATTTTAGATGCTGCTGCAAAGTATGTTGGTATTGCATGGTGCTGTTTAGAATAGGAAGTTTTCTTTAAATGTGAAAGTATAATATAAAGTAATAGTTATCCCTGCTTTCATTCCTGGACATGGGTAAAACATTTAAACTGAATCTCTTTCTCTTTTTTTCTGTCCCTTTCAAAATGAATATGGCATGTGTCAGTCATCCACCATGACAATTTTAAGCCAAAAAGTTATAGATTGCCACAGGTCCAGGAATAACACCTCATGGAAAGGGTAGGTCACCTTTAAGCTGTGGTACAAGCAGACTGCTCTAAAATTAAGGATATTATGGTTCTTGTTTAATGACTTGTTCTGTGAATGTACTTCATTTGCAGGAGTTTAAATTTGATTTAATGCTTAGAATTAATGTTAAGACATACACCAAATCATGACATTCGGTTGTTTTCTAGGCTTCTTGAATTTTTAAACTCATTTGATTGTTCACAGTGAAGTACCCTAGCAAGCTATTTAGCATCCATTACAGTGAGTCATTGTAAGAATTTATTTAAGAGGTCCACAATGTAGGGTTTTAATTAAATAACAAACATGTATTCTGTCATTCAGTTCTGCTGATTGATTAGTGAAAAGAAATCTCACAGGCAGCACTAGTGGTGTTGTTCTGGTTCATGAGCAATTCAGTACCATCAGTATAACTGAAAGGCGTTACATTGTTGAGAAAAACATCATCATCTTATCAGTCAAGAAGGAAGTGAAAGTTGTTCTGTGAATAATGTGAACTCTGATTTGTCTTTTTTTTTTCCTTTAAAATTTTATCGGTGGATCTGATTTTTGTGGAGTGCCTGTCTGCCAGCAGATGCCACTCCTCAGCAGCAGACTAGTTTCCCACACTTGACCAGATAGAGGAACATAGTTGTGGTACACCTTGTTTTTAGAAACATTGATGGCAGTTTGCCTGGGATTGTGTTTGTTTTCCTCAGCAAGAACAACCTATGCTATAAACAATTAAATATTTATATTTTGCAATGGAACTGTTTAAAGGTTTATTTTCTGCTGATGTGTTAAACCCCAGGGCTGCAAAAATGGTAGTATGTAGGGTAGGGTGCCTTTGTTCTTCAAAGTTTTGTGTAGAACAGTATTTTAGTTCAATAGAGGATGACCCATAAAACTTTTAGGATCCAGGGAACTTCACTATGGAAGGTGGAAAGGTGTCTGTATCCAAATTGCTGAAAAGATATAATGAGGAAGACTTAGAAGCTGAAGTCTCAATGTCTTGCAATAGGTTAAGTCCATACAAAGCCTTTATAGATATTGGAAAACAGACGGCTCAGTTGGAAGTGCTGGAAGGAACTAAGAAGCAGTGCAGGGAATCCTGGTAAGAATACTCTGTTGTTTGTCTTTTCTAAGTTTTAGAAAGACATCATCCTGTGATTAAGTATCCTGGGGCATGAATAGTGACATACTGCTATCTCCAAACTTCAAACAGGCATCTTTTTAGCAGCTGGTGTTTTGGATATGAGCAAGACCTGTCTTGGCCTCTGAAGACTTCTGCAGTAGAAGACTAAATTGATAATTGGTAAATAATAGTTGGACAGAATTGCAGCAGACCCTGGAGCGAGGTGATGGATATCACCTTTCTAGCTCCAATACCTTTCATCTGTATGAATCCAGCATGTCAATAATGGAAATATTCCTGCTATAACTAATGAGTTGTTGATTTTTCACACACAGCTACTTGTGTGTGTTGTTCTAAAGACTTTAATGTTCCTGGTGAAAGAAGATCTGTTATATATATACACACACACACACACACACACACAAACATTTCGCCTCCTCAACTTTAAAAATGATGCAGACTACTTTCTTATGGCTGGTGGGAAACCTGTGAAGATCTAGGGATGCCATTTGAGCCCTGGAAAATTAACTGTGAAAACAGCCATCTCTGGCAGTGCCATTGCCTTTCTGCATGTTTCCTGGGAAAGTCCTCCTTTAAGTTGTAGGTTGGGCTCTATAGTTTGGATTTCATCAGCTCTTCCTAGGAAATTTTGTATTCTGAATTTTGTTTTATTTGCATCGTTTTCAGGAAGAAGTGTTTCTGTCTTCATTTGACATTACAACAAACTTACTTCTCTTAAAGACATTTTCTGTAACATTGGTTAGTATCAATTAGTATTGATTAGTATTAACAACTATCCAGTATTAACAGGTGTTTCACAAACTTAATTTTCTAAATGTTAACTCCTTCTAACCTATTGGGATTGTTTTTTTCCTGTATTCATGTATCTATAGCTGTGCAGTATACATGTATGGTGTATTGCAGGGGTTTGACACCATCTACTTCAAGTGTTTAATAGGTTTGACTTGCAGCTTTGGCTTGCAGCAGAGCATGGTGAAATCATAAGGTGAATTCAGTGGGTTCTTCTGAAATTGCAAGTGTGCTCGAGAGTCTTTTCAGTGGATAGCAGCTGTAGGTGAAGTTGCAGTTCCTTTCAGTTGTTTTACTGAAATGTGAAGGTAATGTCATTCATGTATCAGAGTATTGGGTTAAGAGAAAGGAATCTGAATTTTGCAGTTGAAGAACTTAAGCATGTACCTGTTTGCATTGAAGCAAACCTTTGTATTAATTCTGCTTCACCACATATTGCTAAATCCCATCCCTTTTAAATGGTATACGCTGCCACATGGAGTCTTCATAGATGAGTGATAAGGTTTGGGAAAAAAATAACCAAATACAAAAACTACAAATCACAGAGGAGATCCTAAGCCAAAAAGCAAGCAGTGTGTGAAATAGGCATTTGGCTTGGGAATACACCTCTTACAGGGCGTGCTGGGGACTCTTTGGCCCCAGCACTGCTGAGCTGAAGGTGAGTCTGTACAGCTGAATCGGATGTGCCCGGGGCTGCTTTGCAACTGGCAGAGGAACAAACCTTTTCCATGCTGTTAAATTCTCACGCTTCAAAGCAGGGCAGCCACATCCAAACTGCCTGCTGGGAGCAGTCCTCGATCTGTGCCAGCTCACCAGCAGAACCTGTGAGTTGTTTCACAGAAGATGGTTATCCTTGGTCAAAACCTGTGCCAGGGACCATGGCACCAAGCTCCCAGGGTGGGCGGTTGAGGTCTCATACCTTCTCAAAGCATTTCCTGGCACTGCTTTAAGTCGTTACTGCAGACAGAGCTCTGACTCCCCTGCTGTCAAGTGCAAGTGCTGTTTTTGTTCTGGATTCTTTCTCACATGCATGATCAGATTCTCATCAACCATTAGATTTATTGAACTTTCTCCAAATCAACAGTCGTCATCTCTGGAACCTGTGTGGAGATTGAGCTGTTCTAAGAAACAAGCTCTGAACTCTAGTGCTATTCTGTTGCTTGTCTGGTAAAATCAGGGGAGACTCTCTAGACCTTAATGAAATTGCAAGTCAGAGCTGGGCGCTTTGTCTGTACAGCAGCAATTGTGAATGTTCTGCTCTGAGTAGATGGAAAATATATCCCTGGAAGGAAAGGAAAACAAAGAAAGCTCACCCTTCCTATCTTTCTGACCAGGACATGATTGTCAAACATGTCTTGTTACTCTGCATCATAGATCTGGAAAATGTTATTTGAATTTAAAATTTCATTTCTGATTCAATTCAAAGAGAATATTCACTGCTGTTAGCCCTTTTGAGAACATAGTTCAGCTGTTGTTCATACTCATGCTTTGCTTTGATAAGACAAGTAAGGACACTTTCTCAGAATTCCCTTTTGCATAGTGCCAGTTTCTATGTTAGAGCATTTCTAGTTTATGCTTTGTTGTTGTTGAGCCTAAATTTGGTGAACTGTTAAGATGTATTACTTGTAAATGTTGATCAGATATTTTTTGGGTACTGTTCCATAATGTGTATTATGTTTTAAGTGGAAAGGAGTTTTTATTCTTTTCACTTGCATATGGAACAAGTAAAGCTTCAATGACTTCTATTTAGTGAGAAAAATTTTAAATACAGACTGTTTCTTTTCTGAGAAATAGCTGCCAATGAAGTTTTATGTTTGTTATGAAAGAATAGGATGGAAACCAGCTTATGCATGTGTTCAGTAAAAGCTCATGTTCTAATACAGTTTGAATAAATCAGCTGATTATTGAATGATGACGGTATTCTACTACTAGTTGTGTAAGTATGTGAACTTTTCTATCTTACTGAACTTTGTAGTTGGTTTAATTATTTTTAAACAATTGCCTGGGGGAGGGGGAGAAAAGAATTCTTTGATATAATACAGTGATATTCAGTATTGGAACTTTTGAAAAAATCTTAAATCTGGTAATCATCAAAACATAATGTCAGGTCTTATCAATAACCTGATATTTGTATTTTAAATATTTTTAACTTGTGGGTAGTCATTAAAATATAATGTGGATTAATCTTGGCTTTTTAATGAGTAGAATAATGAAACAGAGGTGGCCTGCAAGACCTTGACTGAGATGGACCTTTGGAGCCCCCTACTCAGAGCAGGATCATTTTAGATCAGGTTGTTTGTGGCCCCATCTGGTCACAAACCCTTTTGTTTTCTGTTGTTTTGTGTAGAGGATGTGGAGAAGAGATTTGACCTAAAGTGTCATTTTCACATGTTAGCTGAGAAGATTCCCAAAGTTTCTCATGTTCGAGCAAAACTAGTTACAGTTCTAAAAGTCAGTTATAACTTGAATCAGCATTCACAGCTAAATGGTACTGAAGTACAAGTGCTAACTCAGCACTCTGAAAGTACATGGTCACTGCCACACTCTGGTATCCCTTGCAGTTCATCTAATCACTTGCTTTCAATCCAAGAGAACTTTGTCCTAAAAAATTGAAAATCTTACTGTGTTGGGTTTTGCCTAATAATTTGCTAAGTTTATATATAAATATAACTATGTAAGTGTGATGTTGACGGTGTGTTTTTCTTTCAACAACGTGTTTAGTACACTTTAGTTTGGTTTATCTGTTTTTATGTTGAGGCACAAGTCAGCCATAGAAATTGCATATGTGGTTGAAACGAGGATTAATGTGCTAGACAGTGTGGAGTGTAACTGTGATGGAAAAACTTTTATGGCAATTAGCAAGAGCTTGGAAACCAGTGTTATACTGATGCGAATGCTGTCTACATCATTATTAATTTTTATTGTATTGTTTTTAATGGATCGTTTGTGTACTTATTTGCACAAATACATGCTTTTAATGCACAGTAACAAGCGTATGTGGGAATAAATAAAGTGTATGAGTTTGTGTAGATTTTTCTTTTGAAAATCAATTCCATGGTGTCCAAAAGACTTAGTTCCAGTCTTTCGTGGTGTTACAATTTTAGGATGCAATAGCTAGATTGATTTCTAACAGTTTCACTTGAATCTTATGCGGTAGTCTAGCAGAAAGCATGCAGCAGTGTGCAGTGGATTTAATTGCAGTGTGAAGGAGCACTTTGAATTTGTTTTATTTGACTTTGTCTTTTTTTTTTCACCTTCAAATGTTCAATTCTGTTGTGTGAGATGAAGTTCTCATGACCCCTTGTACTATTTAGCATATCCCATTTGTTGATTAAAGCTTTTGGTACAGTGATGCATCTACCACTGACAACTTGGCAGGTTACTTGCCAAAAGTTTCCTTTTTCCTGACTAATGGGGCTTTTTTTTGTTTGCTTTCATTTGTGATTAGATAGCTTGTAGGCAGCATCATTGAGGGAAGATAGGTTCCGAAAATATTTCAGATAGGCATGATAATTTTGACAGCAGTTGTGGCAGAACTTTCTCAGGGAAATTCTCTACCCACCTCATGAAATAAAGCATTACCAAGCGGGGTTCTGCAAAGGAAGGTGTTTTGCAAAGCTGTTATTTCTAAAATCAGTGCTGTAGTGAATATTGCAGAGTTCAGTGAAGAAGATCTGTTACATTTTTCTCATAAATAAATGCGGTAGAATAAAATTGATCCCATCACTTCTCATCATTGGCATATGATCTTGTTTCCAGTGGTTTTGTCTTTCAAGATATTAAAAATTCATGTTAAAATGGTATGTTTTGACATAGGGAAGATTTGTTATGTTTTGTTCTGGTTTCCTAGGGCAGCAGTCAGTAGTAAAGGCTAGTCCTGTACTATAGCAGCAGGTGGATTTTATGGTTGAATTTACTGTAGTGGGTGTGCCTGCAGGTCAGGGATCCTCTGGGACGCTCAGTGTGCTCAGGGCCAGTGATTCCCGGCCATGGCCCTCAGACCAGCCTGTGCAGGTGCTTTCAGTGTTCAGCCCATAGGGACAGTTCAGCAAGCAGCCCACAAGTGGGTTTTGTTGTAAACAACTGTTTATTCTAGTGTGCCCATCTTTTTTGTGATAGAAGTGACGCACGTGATGGGATGGTAGAGGAACCCTTGCAATCTGATGCTTTCCTGTGCAGGGCTAGTGCTCAGAGCTGTGACCTGCAGCATCTGTGTGCTGTGCTTGCCTGCTGCATCCTCATAATACGTGTGAGCAGGGGAAGGTTCTGCTACATCACTAAACAGATTTAGTTGTACTGGTCTAAGCCCCACGCCCAGACTGGTGACTTCACAAACGACTTTTCTTTTAAAGGCATGTGAAACATTGTGCAGGACAGCAAAGCTTGCTAACATCCATCCCCCCTTCAAGACAGAAATAAAGCCCTGGTCACAGAGACCCCCATAGTTTACCATTCATTCACTGTGACTCATGAGGTTCTGCCCTACTGTGTGTGCATGTTTATACAAGTCTTTCTTTTCCATATTTTATTTGGCTAGCAAGCAAAATCTATTAAGACATATAAACAACTAAAAAATAATTAAAGTGTTTACTGTTAATGTAGTATTGCATCACTTTAAGTAAGTCCAGGGTAATTTTTAAGCCATGAAAATGTAAGCTGAGATAATTCTTTAACGTTGAGAAGTTTTGGAACACAAATGAAACCTCTTGAATAGTTTTAGTATTCTCTTCTGGTAGAAACCTTATTTATTTGCATTATCAGTAGATGGCAATCAGAGATTTTTCTGGAACTTATGATATAGTCAATTTGAAAACTCTTCCCATATACAGTAGAAAAAGAACTTGTTTCTTAATACAGTATAAACAAACAGTGCAGCAGTTTGGCATTGATGCTAATGATAAAAGTATAATTTGGTGAGGGCAGCCGAGCAGATGTGGATGTACCATACCAAAATGATTAAATAATTAACCACTTAACTCAGAGCAGAGGTAGTTTGTCTTGGGAGCTTTTGACACACAAGTAGAGCTAGTAGGTGACACTTCCTATGCATGATATCTTCTCTGCAGGCAGGCTGCTTCTGCTACAAATGTTAATGGTTTACCTCTAAGTGAAGACCATGGGATTTGGCTGTGGGAGCACCTGCGAGACTGGCAGCCAGAGCACAGAGCTAAGCTGGCTTGAATATGGTGATCTGAATATGGTGCATCTGCATTTCTGAAAGATTGCTCTGGTATTTTCCTGACTCTGGTGTTTTCGCATTCTTTTCCTTTAAAGTATTGAGGTAATTTAACTTATATTCCAGTTCAACCCATAGTTTTTTGCTTGGGACCAGACAGCCTGTGTTTGCACAGATTAAAAGGAGAGGTTCTAGGTGGGTGAGAATTTTTAGGAATAAGTAGAAAATCTGGATTTTTGCTGTGAAATCTTAGGGTTTTGTTAACTGAGCATTCATTTCAAAGTGAGGTACGTACAGCTCTAAGCTCTTTGATTTGCTTGATTTCCATACCTTTATTTCTCCTCTACCTTCTTTTCCCCATCATTTGCTAATTCAAAGCAAGCCCCTTTCATAGCTGGAAAACCTCCTGCCATAGCAGAAACAAAAAAGAAGGAATAGAACAAGATTTAGGTGAGTTAACTTGAAAGTATTTGTTGTATAGATATTACAGGAGAATGTGTTCAGGCTTGAATTTGATACATATTTGATCTCCCCAAGGACAGTACAGAATATTGTATGGAGTTTTTCAGGAGAGCTTTCAGAGTAGCTGTCTCTACAGTACTTCACTGAATTTTGAAACTTGTTCAGCAGATAACTGAATTTTCCTTTTTCCTTTTGTGCTTAATCCTTCTAGTCTTCTGTGACAGCCCAGCCCTCACTTGCTGTGTTGTGACAGATGCTAAAAAAATCCTCTTAAATGTCAGAGCCATTGGATAAAAGAATAAATAGTGACTTGCAGATGATTACAGAAGTTTTTTGGGTGTTCAGATTTGATGGCTGTGATGTAGTCAGTAGAAACGGATGCTGCTTTTTAGCAGCTCTTGGAATACTGATTACACATTTGTTGTCTTCAGTTAACTTCTATTTCTGAAGTAGTATAAAAATGGTATAAAAATCTGCAAGTTAAAAACCCTTGGTATCATACATAGATTTGTAGGCTTTAGAGGGTTTTTTACCTTCAGAAAGTGCTAAAAAATAAGTATAATTTAAATATTATCTAGAATGGGAACTTTTAATTTCTCTAACCTTTTTTGCTTGCAGTTACTCTGCAGTTCTCTGCAGTTCAGAGGACTTTCTGACTCTGTATGTTGTATCACAATATTTTAGGAAAATAAACTGGAGTAGAGAACTTTCTGTTGTAATTTTGAAAGCAGTAAAACTAAAGATGAAGGAAATGCTGTGACTTGTTCTCTTGCTTGGAGGATATTGAAGACTTTTTAAACTATGTCATTAATTTCATTTGACAGAGGTACGTTCATGTGTATATGAAGCATATGTCTGGCCTAAAACTTGAACATCATTTAATGTGTTTTGCTGTAGCAACAAGAACTTAAAAAATTTGCACTGGATCTAGCACAGAAACTAATGAGTTAATATTTTTTGCCTTCTATTAAGTACTGTGAAGTAGATGTTAATTGCAGTAACCAGCCTTCTTTCCATAAAGTGAGTTTACAAATATTAGCCAGTATGTTGTCTGTTGTCCTAAGGAAGATGTCATTTACATCAGCATGCATTTCCTTTCATAGGGATGTCCTATTGCTGCTATTTAAAGGCAAGAACTGAATTGTAACCAAATGATTGTGGCCAAATACACTGAGTTATTTCTACAGAGTAGTACTTTCAAAAGTTCCAGACTGAATGTCATACTCAGATAAGTACCACCCTTATAAGGATTTACCTGTGTTTCCCCGTGGCAATATTTCTTTAGTTTTAAAATCATGAGTAGGCCAGCGTGTAAGCTTTCTTTTATTGATGGCCAGTCTCCTTTGTAGTGCTCTGTGAAGAGCACACTTCAAAATGTTTGTGCCTTCTTGAAGAAGCAGGTAGATAAACGTCAGTGACTCCTCCACAAGCACTCAGGTAGGGCTTGCCTCTCTCCCTGATTACTGGAAGGATCATGGTAATACTGGCCAAGAAAATCAGCCTTTGACTCAGTGTTTTTTGTTGCCAGATTTGCTTTGCTAAGTTAGTATGCCATGTATTGTATTGGAACAGGTAACAGAGAGGATGTTCATTTAATATTGGAGAAGTTTTTGTCTGTTATCCTAAGAGATGGATCTGATTTATACACTAATGACCTTCTGGTGTGTTTATTAAATATTGCACATGACTTTTGACTTAATTCATTCAAACACATATTTCTTCTACAGTCCATTGAAGTAAAAAATTCTGTGCACCTTCAGCAGAAAGGTTATTTGTTGCGTCACAGAAATCAATACAAGATGCCTATTAGTGGATTAATTTTTTGTTTATCCTTGAGTTTTTCTCCACTACTGTATTAGTTTAAGGTTTTGGCTGTAATGAGCATCTAGAAACGTGAGTAATGGAAAAATAAGAATACCAAGTCTCTCTTGGGTATATATGTACACTTGAAATGCTTCATTAGGTATAAATTGAGTAGAAGAACATGTGTGGAAGTCTTCGAAGTGTCATCATCTGGGATATATAATCTTCTGAATGTTCTTAGTTTGTATCTAGCGGTCTGGAAACTAATGTGGTTGTCTTGGAAACAGGCTTTATTTTCCTTTTGTGAATATGTAGATATAAAGTCATTGTCTTGCTTGAAAATCTAGAAGTAATACTTCTGAAAGAAATAACTGCAATTTGAGATGCTTGTTCTCTATTTAAAGAATTGATACAGGAGTCTGTGAGTGATGTTTGCATTGTGAGCTTTAATTATAGTTGTGTGATTATGTTGCTTTAGGGGTTTTTTTAGGTAAAATGCCTGTTCTTAGTGTTGATATTTGTCTGGGAATTATCTGCAGTAAAACACTTTGCCAAGATTTCCTAGATTAATATTTAAATAGAAATATTGCGGTATAACTGACGCATTGAAGAAGTTCCTAAAAAACAGACTGATATTATCACTTCTGTACCTTGCTTTAAATTAACAGTATGAGATAAATCCTTGAAAATTATGTGAGATTATAGCATAATATTTTCCAGACAAAACATCAGCAGTAGACAAAAATGCACAGAACAGCTTTTTTGTTAGCCAAAGGGCTGCCATGCACAGCATAAAATGTCAAAGCAAAATAGAAACTGAGTCAAGAAATAACCTTTCAAATTACTGAGGGTTTATTGGGATTTGTATGAAAATGCAAAACAATGTTCCTGAAATTTAACTTTTCTGCTCTGCATCTTATTTGTCTGGTCACAGCAGTCAGAGTTTAGTATTAGCAACAGTGTAATTTCATCACAATTTTTAGAGATGAAGGTCCAGTCTGAATGATTTTCCATCTTTTGTTCTTAAATCATTAAGTGTAGTCTAATGACTACACTTAATATATTTTTGATATATTTCTCTTCCATGTCCTTTTGTCTCCAATATGAATTTAAAAGGCTTTCAAGTACTTATATGTACTTTAGAGAAGAATATTTTGTTTTAATTCTTTAATAAAAGAAGTATTTTTTTTCACTGGAGCTCACACTTTGAATAATACAACCTGTCCAAGGATATAGAACCATGACAAGATCTTCTTGAGCCCTTGGAACCCACTTGGGTGATCATTTCTTTCATTCTGCCTCCCATCTCTTCCTCCTTTCTTGTGCTGCATCTACATTTCAGATTGATCTCTCTTTTCAGAACTTAATTGGCCATTTTATTTTTGTTTAAATGTTATTTTTCTCTCAAGTATGTTCCATTTTTTTCCCTTTCCTTATTCCCTAGAATAAGCTCAAGCTTTTTATTTAAGGCCTGAGATGAGGCTTGTAACCTGAGTGGAGAGAATCTTAAAGACTATGGCTGTTACCAGATGAAGAAAAAGCTTTTAGTGACCTGTATTTTGGCCCTGATGTACAATACTGATGTAAGTATTGTGCATCCAGAAAGAAAGAAATAATCACAGCTTGTTTTCCAACGAATGACAGTAGCCATTCTGATGTCCTTTAATGGTGTCATGTTCCATTTTGGACTTAATACCGTTTATATATGTTTACCTTGATGGTCAAGCCATAAACTTCCCACTTTCACCTCAAATTATGATCTGATAAGCCTTACATTAAAAAAGAACATTAAAATACCATGTTATTTAAGCTATAAAAAAAGCTGAGTTAGTCCCTGAGCTTTTTTCACATTCCTCTAAATAAATGTCATTTCTTCCAGTTTAACAATATTAGTTAACTGTGTTCAAAAAGAGCAGTCCATTTTATACCTTCCTGATCAAATAATAATTCTCCATGCTGATTACCAAGTATTACATAATTGTATTCCCTGGCTCCGCTTAGCTGAACGATTTTTCATTCTCTCCTCCCAAACTGCAGATGAACAAGCAACCAAAAAAACCCCAAACCCCTTGTGGTAACAATTCCGTATAGTTACAGTATGTGCATCATTGTGTTACTGTGATTGGCTCCCTGAAACTTGGTCGATAATTGCATTCTCTAGCATCCTTCCTGCATATCCTGGGAAAACATGGTATTGTTGAAGTTCTCCAGTTTTCCTTTTAGATTAACTGTTAGTAAAATGTGAGGTTTTCTGGTTGCTCTCATTCTTTATGATCCAGTAACATTGTTCTGGAGAAATCTTTTTTACTTCTGGGCATTGTTAGGAATGGTGACATGGTCCCTTCTTCCCAGAAATGAAAATATACATGTAATGCAAAGTTATTTCTAAGGATAAAGAGGAAAACCTAAATTTTTGTTTTTATCATGTGTTGCGCTTCAGGATGTTGCTGAGTATGATTTCAGTAGTGTTAGGAAAAGATAAAACTCCAGGGGAGAGATTGTAGATTCACTGAAGGAGAAATGGTATTTTTGTTGCCTTTTGTAGTTAAAAAAGCATAAAACAAAATAACTCATGAACACTTTCTTTTTACCATGAGCAAGGAAGTTATTGAAGACAGTCATCTACAGCCAGGGACTCAAAGAGAGACATGTAGTTGCTTTTGCAGTGATGAGACTCGCATCTCTGGAGGACAGTGTATTTATTCAGTCATCACATCGTGTTTTAGGCCGACATTCTCTCTCCAGTGCTCAGCACAACGGCAACCTACGTCTCTAGCCGTGCTTAGATACGTGACATTTGGATGTAGGAAGTCCCATTGCAAGTTCAAAACTCTCCCAGTGGAAGTGAAGTGGCCTCTGCAAATCCTTCCATCTAATAGTGGACTGAAATGCAAAACAGCTTATCCAAGCTGCTCTTCAAACAGCACGGTTTAGAGCTTCTTATTAATTACAATATATTTGTTAGAAAAGAGGGGTTTTTATTTCACCTGCATTGTTTTTCTTTGGGGGTTGGCGATGTATCCTGTAGTGAGATGGGTTCTCCATACTGATGATCTTAAAGGATATTTGAGGAACCAGTTTGGCATCTGTCAAACAGTGTCATTTTTGTACCTTTTTCTGCATTTGCTTAAATGAACTCTGTGTGCTGCTCTGCTGTCCCTGTTTTTCCTTCCTTTTCTGCAATGCCACTGTAGTGGGTGCCTCAGCAGAGGGGCAGGGACACAGTTTGTGTGTGAATTTTAAGGAGGACTGGATTATTGTTTAGGCAATGCCTCAAGATAAGCAGTGGTGAACACAGGACGCGAAGAGCATTTACTTGCTCACCCCTGTTGTTGCAGCCTTTGTGGGCTGCAGCACCGTCTCAGGTCTCTGACTTTACACAGACTACCCTGCTGGAAGGCTCTTCTGTGGCTTTCTTTAACATGGTAGTGCTGGGAAGACCTTTCTGGTTTTGAAACCAGAAAGCTTTGTGTTACTTTGCATTCTTAGTAGATAATAGGGATGCTGTTGATGGAATGTGTGCTGTGATGTTGTTAATGAGGGAGACGCTAGAACAAGAAAACGTGAGGGAAAAGGTTGGTTTCTATCATGAATAAGCTTGCTCCTATTTTATCTTGTATATGCCTGGTCTGCTGTTACATATATGATGGATGCTGGGGTGATTTAAATGCCAGATGAGAAAGCTGTTTTTTCACCTTCTGTCAAGACTTGCAGTAGGAGCTGGACATCTTTATTCCCCACAGATCCTCTGCTGGGCTCAATACCTCAGAGTGAAATTTTCTTCTTCATTCTGTTGCCCTTTCCCCAGCAATTACCATTTTAATTTTCCAAATAAGAAACTGATAATGTCACCATATGTCATTACCTGGTATCATTCAAATACCGTTTGATGGTTATCTTCAAAAGCAGGGGAAGGCTTTTTCAGGACCCTTTATAGTATATTGACTTTTTTTTTAAGTGACCATGCTGCATTCTTTGCAAAACTAGAAGTGGTTTGAAATTTCAAATTTGAAAGTGATAATACATTGTTTGTATTAGAGGATACGTAGCTGTATATTCATATCAGTTAATTTATTTGGCAGTAATTGTATTTTATGCAATTTTAAAAATGTTTATGGGCCATTTTAAGTGGTCTTATAGGGTGATATGTAGGTTGTTATGGCTTAATGGGTACTTGAGTGTATGACAGTATTAACTGTAGTGGTATATTAAGCAGAGGTTGTGTGGTAGAATTTTCCTGGGTTTGTTACTGCAATTCTAACTATAGTTACAGCTTCATGTAAAATATATGAAGATGCTCTGGAATTTCATGGGGAATAGATCCCGTTTAAAAATCACTTCTGTAGTATTTTATCATTTGCTGATGCTCAATTAGTTCAACATCAGAACAGTTTTGCAGAAAAAAATACAGTAAATGATTTGCAGAATTGTGTCTGAATGAATATAAAATAATTCATTCAAAATATCTTTGCACAAAAATAAGAACAGGTTGCTCCTTGCTGTGCTGTTCATTGACAGCTGTTTCTTCATGCTGCTGTCCTAGCAACATGTGTTTGATTTTGCTCTGAGTAGCAGCAGAAGAATTGGAAATGCTGCCATTGGAAGTTAAGTTCTAGGGAATGATGAGGGTGGCCTGTCAGGCCATGCTAATTTTTTTTTTTTTTAATGTCATCCTGAGAAAAATAAACTTCAAATAATCTGAGAGAGCTTTTCTGGTGCCTTACTTTGCCCTGATTGTTTAACTGGTCTCAGAGCAGTGTTTTCTGATCTGGCCCAAGTAATGTTGTTTATCAGTGCTATGACTGAAAGTGGATATAGTAGTTTTGGAATGTATGAATACTTCAGCTTTGTATTTCAATTGCTCAAGGGAGATAAAAATTTTAGACCTTTTTTTAAGAGAAAATCTGGCAAGAAAGTGAATTGTACAGATAGTTACTGTGAACAGACATCTGTTCTGACTTTTTCTATCTAAGTGAATCTTACAGAGATTTTTGAAGTGGTTTTCTGAAATGTAGCATTATACATGTTGAGGAGGATGCAAAGAAAAAATTATGATTATGGTTTTTTCCAGTGAAAATGGTCAAATGGGCTCTTAACTTATTTAATCTTACATTTAAATCATAAATGTCTATCAGCATTTTGTATTTGCATGAGAGATAAAGTCTGTCAGCGTGGACTGGGGTACATAAGGATCTATATATCTGGCAGTTGGGGAGTGGGGCTTTGGTTGTGTGATTTTTGCTTTTATTTTTCTATTTAATCCTTTCTCAACTTTGAAAACAAGGTTGACACCCTTTTTGTAATGTGTGGTATTTTAAACCCTCAAATGTCATCCATTCCCTTGCCTTTTAATGAATTTGTGCATTCTGCGAGCACTTATGAATCAGATAGCAGAGGAAAACTGTGTATTCCCTTCAGTTAGTGAATTTAAACAAAACCCTCTGTGGTTATTGATTACAACAAATACTGACCTTATGGAGTATTTTTTTATAAATCACTAAGAGGTTCAAGTATTTTATCATGTAATAGAATTTTAAGAGAGCCTAGTGGTTGGATTCAGCTTGCATGCTGTAGATGCCAGTGTGATCTGTGGCAGAACCAGCATCTCTAAGGACACCATTCAGATGAGGGATCTGCCTCTCTGTGTTGGTGATGTGGAATATTTTGGGGTATCTTTGTGGTTGCACATACTGATGGCAATGCAGGGACATGGCCAGGCTGTACCGTGCACTGTTACCCTGGAGCTCCTTTAAGACAGGGAAGGTGTCTGTGGTATGGATGGCCAGTGTGCTGGGATTTAGTACTGAATAAATCAGACATCTTTTGATGGTAAACGGTCAGGAGAGCTTGTCTTGCCATAAACTTTATTCTAGTCTGTGTTTCTGGTGCCAGTCATATACAAGAGGCAAAGATTTTTACCATTCAGCTGGTGGGGTTTCTGTTGTTTGTTTTTTCCCATGTAGGTGCTGGTTTACTTCCGTTCCATTTTGTGTCTCCTGTCTCTAGTTTTGTGAGCACAGTGTGAACCATAATTGGAATAAATTGCCCTTGAAAAATCTGCTTAGGATTTGTGTCATGTTTGACAAAGGAGTTTTGTTATATTTGGAAGATGCGGTTATACGTAATATAAAATGAAAGGCAGAAGAGAAGGAGTTTTCCTTGTTTGGGAAAGCAGAGCAAGAGTTTGTTTCAGTTCTGCTTGTAGGAAAGATGACACTGGAAATAGTTAAGTTCTGTATCTATTAAGGTTTAATGAAAACTAGACCATACATGAACATGCTGCTCCTTATTACCTGAGAGGGACTGTGTTCATCGTATTTTGTGACCAAAGTTATCTTATTGGAAGTAAAAATGTTGGCTGTCCCACCCTTTTCGTTGTTCATTATGCTTTTAAACCTATTACAGAACTTCAGAGTTCAGCATATTAAAGTTCCTGTGCGGTCAGCAAAGTGGCACATTTTCTGTATAGAAGCTGAATCTTAAATTACTGTGTATCATCTAATAATGTAGTACCTTTCCACAAATCACTGATCACATAATAACAGTATGAATTTCTGAGGGAACAGTAATGTGTTAAACAGTTAACTATCCCAGGCTTTGTTTGTTCCTCATCTGAAAACACAGGCAGAGAAAATGAGATATGCCATATAGTTGATTTTTTTCAGCACTTTTGTAAAGGCTGAAACATATTTTCTTTGGTGCATCACTGACTTTTGGTAAAGTGAGGTGAGAAAGTTACATTTTCTGTCGTGAGCCAACCAAAACCCAGCATGTTTCCAAGGTCCAGTTCTGAATTTCTGTTCACATTGCAAATTGATGTGAAACTGCAGCTCTTGAGGTTTTCTGGCATGTACAAAACATTTGTTCAGCTAGAAAATGAGTAGGGGAAAAAAGCCAGTGGTGACAGCCAGCTGGGAGCACGTTGGAGTGCAGTGAAGCAGAGCACCTGGCATCGGGGAAGGGGGGCAGTACTGTCCATTGCAGTGTTCTGGATGCAGGGCATCTGTGAGAGTCGGTGTTGCAGCTTCATTGAGGACCACCACTTCTGAGATTTGGATTCTTTAACACTGCTGCTCTGTGAAATGTGATGCTTTGATGTTAGATTTAAAAAAAAAAAAATTGCAAACTCCTTTCCAGTAATTAATTTGATATTTTTGGAAAAGACGATCTTCTTGTCAACAAAGTTTGTGAAATTGTAACCACTCTTTAAATGGGCTTCAGTTATTTCTGGGTACCTTAGCCCATGCCTGCAGCAGTAGCCCCAGGCTGCTCCCAGGTGGTTGTTCATTAGCAGTGGGGAGGACTTTTCTCCTGCTGTGGAGCCTGCGCTGGTAGGAGGGACATCATGTGGAGTGGTTCTCAAGGTTTGTGTGTTTAGTCAGATCTGTTGCTAAGACGTGAAGAGCTTCACATTGCTTTTATTCAGGATTATTATATGCTGTGATTGTTGTTGTTTGGTATAATGAGAGTGTGGGGTTTTTTTGTTTTTGTTCTGGTTTTGGGGTTTTTTTGGAGTCCAGAGTTTAATCCTTTCTTAACAAAAAGTGTTAACATGTAGCAGTCCTCATTCTTATTATTCAGATAATATTTTTTTAGTTCGGTTTCTTATACTTTATTCACACTTGTGCTTGAAACTTTAAAGGTGCTTTAAAGGATACCTTACTGAAGCAGGAGAGAAGCCTTTATTTTTCCCAATTAAAAATTAACTTTTGGAGCTTGTTTGTAAGTTTCTCTGAAGAAATATGTGTGTTTAGGCTCCCTTTCAACCCAATGTTTAAATGTGTGCTTAACTTCTAAACGTCTGAGTAGGTTCATTGACTTTGGTAAGTGCACACACCATGAGGCTGTTGATGAAATCCCTCACTACAACTTCTTTGAGAGCTGCTGCAGTGGGGCTGGTGCTGAGCAGATGGAGCTGGGAAGCTCACAGCATCCATCCTGATGGGCCCTGGACACGGCAGTGTCAGTGGGAGCACCGCCAGCTGAACGAAATTTGCAGAACTGCTGTCCTTGCAGAACCTTGAGTGTTGTAATTTAGAAAAGTTGTAATGGTCAGAGATTGCTCCAAAGTGGTGAGAAAGCAATTTTCCAACTATGCCCACATTACTGGTGTGACCCATTGGCCTCTTCCCTTTCTGCCCTTGAGAAGGTTCTGCTTTTTTAGCGTTCCTCAGCCTGGTATTGATGTAATACATACTGACTGTGTTGCCCATGCACTGACATAAGTGCTGCTATCCAAGTATACGTGGTCCAAATGCTTTCTGTCGCAACAGGATTGTAAGTAAGTCTGAACAAACTCACATATGTTCAAAGCACTGCAGAAAGGGAGGTTATCCTTTTCTTTCTTTTCCTTCGGGGAATGAGTATGCAATACAGAAACATTTGTCCTTTAAGTCCCTTTTTATTCTCCCCTAACTTTTAATTTTGTTAACTAATTTCTTCCGAAAACTGACAGAATGACAGAAGTCTCACAGTTACTGAATTCTGCTGCCTTTGGAACAGTCCAGGGCTGGATGCAAGTGACCCTGTCAGTTCTGAGAAATGCAGAGAGTGGTTAGGCAAAAAGGCTTCAGGACATTTGTCTAATTATAGATTGTTTTTTCTAATACATTTCAAGAATGATACTCTTCCAGATGTATCAGTTTAAAAGGTGAATCCTATTGTTATCTTGCTAGATTTTAGTAGTTATATTTGATCTATAATTAAATTATGTTTTGTTTTCAGAAGTAGCATATGATAGGACATAAATTAATCTGTACATATATAATATGCATTTTAAATTAGCTACATAAAATTGGTGGTAGATATTGTGATGTAGAAATGTTTTTATTACTTTTCTTTCATATAAAAGGTGTAATTTTTTTGTCATTTGTGTTAATAGACTGTTGTACGAGATTATGTAAGAGTATGTTATTACAGTAAAATGTTTTTGAAAAAACTTGACCTGAATCCTGCATTTGTCAGTTTTGTGACCTTTATGTTCCTTCCTCATTAGAACTATGCAGAAGTGATACAGCAACAAATCAGTGAGGACAAGCAAAACTTGAGAGAAAAGACTGTATATGGAGTCCAGCTCACAGAAGAGAAACTTAATGACTTCCGTGATGAACAGATTGGGCAGCTGAAGGAACTGATGGATGAGGCTACCAAACCTAATAAAAAAATCACCATTTCTAAAGACTCAGAATCCAAAACATAAAAGATATTAAAAATTGTCTTAATGCATATGGAAGCATTTTGAAACTTCATTTTCCAGTTGGAGTTGAATGTGGTTTCTGTGAAATAATGAGTGCTGCTGATGCCATAACTTGTTTGGCTATTTGGCTTTTTGTGCAAGAATAAATGTAAAATGGAATAATCTCAACACTTCCATGTTATTTGCAGTATTTTTTGCTCCTTTTTTTTTTTTTTGCCTCCTAATGGATGGTGAAGACCTAATAATTTTGCCAAAAGTAAATTGACATTTTTAAAATATGAAGTTGTTAGTTTTATTTTCTTTTAATCTTGGTACTGACAGGTCAAAACATCTTTCTGTTCATGTATCATCCTCTTTCTTAATGAAAAAGATGCAAATAGCATTTATTTTCTGCTGTGGACTCAGTAGACAAAGGTATGGTACTAGAGTTGGTTTGTTTCGATAGAAAGAAATGGGCAGTATTAGAAAAACATACTGCTGGTGAAATTGGTTTTGTTCTTAATCTTTATTGTGAAATGTGCTTAAGAGATGTAGCTCATTATTAAATTAACTTAGAAGATATCACTGTCTTGTGAAGAAAATTCTGGATTTTTTCAAAGCTAGACTCGGATCAAACCTTTTGTGAGTGTATTGTGCTGTAGTTAGAATTCAAAAGTTCTTTAAAAGCTCGATATCCTTTATTATCCAGTATTTTTTATAGACCAGAATTTGTAAATGCCTTCATTTTCAATCACAGAAATTATCCTGTTGATAATACTACATGACAAACATTAGTAATTTATAATAGGTTAAGTCTTCAGCAGGACAATGTGTGCCTATTGTAACATGGACTATTGGGACTAAAAAAAGTCTTATCTGTTAAGAAAAAACACATCCCTTTCTGTGCAAAAGACAGCTTTCACTTCATCTTCCAAACCTAGTTTTATATTATTAGTTTTGTTCTATTTCTGGACCTTTCCCTGTCTGTTACCCGCAGCACGTTCAAGTCAACATAATTTCTTTGATCTTGGGGGATAACAGCTTTGACGAGTAAGCACATTTCCATCTGTCTCGATTTGTAACAACATGCTCTTTCCCAAAGCTCTGCTGCTGGACCCTGATGGGGTGGGGGAGCAATTTGGGAAGCAGCCTCTTTCTTTCTCCTTTACCTCTCTTCCAATTCTTTGATGGGATTGTAGTTTGCAGGTTGCTCATTTCTATTGAAAGTTCAATTGCAAGACTCCTGCGTGAGGAACACTTATGGTTGCTTTGCTGCATCTGCCTCGGATACCCCCAACCTTTGTTGCTTGTACTGTAGGAACATCCTTTACCCTCAAGCACCTAATCCAAACAGGACTGAAGGGCAGAGATGACATCCAGACTGCAAGGCTGAAGTTCACAAGGTCTTGGTGCTTCAGGAGCATGGCTAGAGAGAATGGCAGCTCCCTTCTCGCTGCTCCATACCTCAGTCCTGCCACAGCATCAAAGTGGGAAGCACATGGCATGTGCATGCAAGAAGCTTGAAAATTGTCTCTGATGCTGCCATTTACACATTGTTAAAGCTTTTTTCTTTTGAAAGTTCAAAGTCTGTCAAAATCTAATCCAAATTCAGAGTTTAGGGCATAAGGATGTATTCTGTTGCACTTCCATCAGGTGTACCCTGATCAGTAATTGCATCACTAAATCTGTTTTGTTTTCATACCAAAAACAATGTTTGGGTGTTGACAACAGAGTTTGTTTCCCTCCTTGATTGCTGGTACACATGTGCCTGCTTTCCAGTCAATAGTTGCTTCAAATTTATTTCAAATACTGCAATTTAAAACACAGTTACTTTTAGCAACACACTTAGAGAAACTTGTTTGTTCAATTCAACTAGTTAGAATACTTGTTTTGCATCTCTCTACTCATATATGCACCTAGATAATGCACATTTTTAGAGGCTAAATTAATAATGAAAAACTGCTATTTGATATGAAGAACTTAAGCTTATAATGAGACTTAAAGAGAGTTTGAAGGTAAGGGTAGACATCTTCACAAATACAGTCCCTTTTCTAGTAAATCAAACAGCTTTTATCTTTCATTCCCAAGGGTAGCTTGTATTTTGTACAGTATTTGTATTCTTGTTTAAAACAACTCTTACAAAAGCCAAAATCCCATAGTAAGAATGAAGCATCTTTAAAGATTGTGAATTTTATACTGAGTTTGAGGGCAATGAACAGAGAAAGCATCCATCAAAAATACTTCAAAACTACAAGCAGCATGCTATTTCAAACGGCAAAAGAGTTGTTTAGAAAAAAAGATAATACTCACCTTACAATGAAAAATGGCTCTGATCACTTTAGAAATGAGTACAAAGTTGAGTTGTGTTCTCTGTGTGTTGGATGGATTGCTGTTTCACAGGTCACCACTGAAAAGCTCCTACCACCATAAAAATGCTTCTCTTGTTCAGTTTATCCATTACGAAAGATCCTTTATATTTTGGTCATCTTAAATTCATTTCGCTCTTCTAGACTAAAAGAGAGTGGTAAAATTCACTGGTTGATTTGGCTGAACCTTATCTGTGGTAACATTTTATGTGCTCACCTGTCAGCTGGTAGGAGCTGAAGGGAGCTGAAGTTTCATATAGCTGGAAAAGGCACAAGCTGAAGTCTTATCAACAAGTAAAGAATTTTCAGAAATCTGTCTCATTAAAAATTACCAGTTCTGATATGCAAATACAAAGCTATACATCTTTAAAAGAATAACTAAAAATGTCATTCTTCCAGTGTTTTATTATGCCTATAATGTGTGTTTATGCTTTTTTTAAAAAACTGGCTGTCCAGCAAGAGCTATTAGGACATATTTCTTCCTTAAAAATAAATTAATAATGTAACATACTGAGGGTAGGATTTATGCAGAAGTTTCATTTCTTAGCTATTTGGATTTTAATTTTTTTGAATTATTAGTGGATATTCTATTTCCTGGATATGTATTTATAACATGCTTACTATTCACTGAGTCAGTGGCCAAATTTTCATTGGCTTCTAGGTAAAAAGATTGAACAATTAGTGAAGGAGATGTGCCTTTCTCTGCCTGTTATAATTTATTTTAATTTTTACTTTCTATAGCAGAGGGAAGGCTGAATCTCTCAGCAGACTGATTTACTCCAAGTGCGACCAGAGATCTATGTACCTTTGATGTAGGGTGAAAGATGAATCACTTTAAAAACCAGCTCACATTCTAGGGCAACAGATGTCCCTACAGGCTGTCCTGCTTACCTGTTGATTTTCAGACCTCTTGGAAAAGGTTTCAAGGTAAATCCTTCCTGCTGATTATATAGATGCAGCAGCAGAGGTTTTGCAGGGCTTTGCTTGGTGAACAGAACAGCCTGACCCACCTCCTGCCGCTCCATGTCCTGGTGCTGGACCAGGCTTGGTGTGCCAGCATGTGGTATTTGAGGGCTTTACAGTGAGCAGTGATGGTATGGAGAGGTCTTCCCTGTTGAACTACATCAGGAAATTTGATGCAAAGACTGGCACAAATAAAATGGCTGGTGTTAGAAGTGATGATATTTGCACCTGTAAATGATCTGCTCTTGTTTATGGAGGTTATGTATCTGCTGCAAAACCACTGGCTTTGGTGGGAACATTTTCAGCAGTTTCAGTGTCCACAGCTCTGCTCTGGGAACAGCCTTGATAATGCAAAGACCTTCCAGCTTTTCCAGTGTTTTGTGTATACCAGTTAGGGCACATGAAGATCACAGAATTTAATTTTATTGGGATGCAACCATTACATAAGTATAATACAAAGTATTCTTTGTTCATTGAGATTGGGAGCTGTAATTCAGTGCCTAAATTCAGTGTATAAATGACTGAGAACTGAATGGTTTTACCACTCGTAGCGTGATGACTCTTGTGGGTCCCTTCTAACTTGGCAGATTCTGTGCTTCTCTGTGCTAGTTCAGAAACAGCAGCCCATCAAGTGGAGAAGCTCCAGGACAAGTAAATCAGATGGAATTGGCTTCTCCATTTTCTTTTCTATTTCACTGTTCACATGGGTTCTGCAAAGCTGCACCTGGCTCCCAAAACACGAGGAGCTCTCCTGGCTGTTCCTTAACATCCACATAGCCTCCACATTAAGAGCAGCCAGGCTGAGGATGAATGGACTTGTGTACTAACTGGCAGTAATTTAAAGACTGGCTAATGACTTTCAGAGTTAAAAAAAAACCACACCAAAAACCAAAACAAAACAAAAACCAAAGAAAACAAAAACAAGAAATGAGATGACAGGGGACATGTTACAGGAATTTACTAATTTGATCCCTAATGTTGAACTGTTGTAGGAATCACAACAGAAACTCACTAAAAGTGAGACAAAACAAACAAGGAATATCAACCTGGAGTGCCAAGGGGGTACCTGGAGTTAGAGGCAATTCTGTAAAAGCTATTTAGATGTTATTGACATCCTACAATGAGTATAGTTGTTTTGAAACCAATTTTTACTGATCTCAAAAATAGGATGAACTCTAAAAGTCCATGTAAAAATCAATCTTGAAGGGAGAGTAAAGCAGCTTCTGAGAGAACTTCTAGAGAACTGGAAGGGGAATCTGGGAGATCATTTGAACCCCAGAGTGTCTTCAAATGCTAAATACAAATTAAGGAATTGATGCTGGCTTGAAGTCAGTTCTTGCCTGTTGCTGGGAAGTATGGTGCTTTTCCTCTGTTGTGTGGACCAGGCAGAGCAGGTCACACAGAGGCCGGAACAGCTGTCTCCTCTGCTCTTACCTGCAACAAGTCTTTGTAGCTCATGGGTGACCAGGGACTCAGATGTCTGCTGAGAGGAAATCCCAAACTTTGCAGGATTTGCTAACTTTCTTTGAATTGTGATCGCTAAGCTGTGGCATGAATTTGCAGGTAAGTAACTTCGTCTTGACCCAGTTTGTTTTCTTGGCTATTTCTCTCAGCTTGGGGTGGTTGGTTTTGTTTAATTCCACAAAGTTGATATCTTCTGGTATGGAATCCAGGTGATCAGCTTTGCTCTTCTTCATAGATTAGATTGGATAGTAGGAAAAATTTCTTCACTGAAGGGGTGGTCAGGCATTGGAACAGACTGCCCAGGGAAGTGGTGTAATCACTGTTCCTGGAAGTGTTCAAAAAACATGTAGATATGGTGCTTAGGGGCACGGTTTAGTGCTGGGCTTGGCAGTGTTAGGTTAATAGTTGTACTCAATGATCTTGGAAGTCTTTTCCAACCGTAATAATTCTATGATTCTGTTCTGTATTTCACTCTGCTTAATTTGTCCCTTTGTTTTTGTAAGAACTACTTGATGAGTTAAAAATTGTAGCCATTTCTTTTCATGTTCAGTAATAATTACAAAAACTGATGGCAAAGGTTTTTTAGACCACTACAAAAAGGTTCCTATAAGTAACTAAGACTTTAGAAATTTGAAAATGCCAGGGCTATAGTCCACAAAAAACCAAAACAAACCAACAAATAAACAACAACAAAACCCAACCAAAAAGGCTTAGAAAATTAATAATGTTATTTATTCCTCCTGAACATAATATGTTTTGTGAGATACTTGTGCAGTTCTTTGCATCACATGAACCTTATGTATGATTTATAATCACTTTAGGGTCTCATTATTACCACACAATCCCGTCTGTTAAAACTAACTGATAACTATGTAATTAGTGATGGTATAGTCATTTGTAAGAGCAAAATTTCGTTCCCTGCCTAAAGGGAGCTGGGGAGAGCTATAAACATGAAATATCAATGCTACCTATGGGATTCAATTGCTGTTTTCCAATAGCTGCAATGCTTAACAGGATATTGCTGTAGCGTGGATGTTTTGGGAATTCAAGGCATGATGCATAGTTGTGATTAAGCTAAACCACACGCTCTGTCTTTCATTTGGCTTCCCTCTAAATCAGGTATAACTGGGTGTCTCACCCTTACAGCATCCTCTGGGGTCCAGAGGAGTATATGTCCTGGTGGGAGCCAGGGAATGTCCTGTATGGAAAGGGGGTACCTGTCCCCAGGGTTGTTCCCCATGGTCCTCACTCCTGGCTCCTTCCCAGGCAGTATGACCAGCTTCAGTGTGCTCAGGGCAGCCATCTCCATCCTGTGCATGGTGAGGAAGGCCACTTCTGGCATTGCACAGCAATTCCTGATGTTACCCTGCCCATTGCCCTGAGGAGGTGGAGGTTTGAACCGCAAAGGGTTCACTTCTTCGCCATGTAACACACCAGCAAAGCATCTCCTGACTGTGGTGGTGTGCCCACAGCTAGCCTCTTCTTTTGCCTTGGGGGGAAACAAAATGAAAGACACTGAAAATTGCATCAAACCAAATCTGGTCCCTTCTGTGTTTGTTCTGACTGTAGTTTTTCCAGTCCCAAGGTGGCATTTCTTTACCAGAACTGTTTGCTTTTCATCTGAGAAAATGGAAAGACTGGCTTGGAAAAAAACAGTCCTTAGCTCTTCCCCCTTGCAGGTAAGAAAACCTGCTTCAGGTTTGCAGACCTGGTTAAGATTATTAAAATTTATACTATTTTACTGCATTATCAGAAGCTTTGAGAAGCGCAGGGCCCACTGCACTGGTCTCTGCACTAAAGGTCTTCTCTTTTCAAATGGGCAGAGGCTTCTGTTGTCACTCTGAGGGATCTGTGTGGCTTTTCTGAATTATTTTTAACATATCACAGAGAGGATTAGGAAGGAGCCTTTGCACCATCTGTCCTGGACTGCAAGTGAGCCTTTCTGGAAATTACTCAGATTCTTTGGTGTGGACAGGCTGCTTAGATGTTGTGTTTTTCAGCCTCAGGGCACTGCATAGTGCCTGTAACACCAACATTTTAAAGAGCATGGCCTTAAAAGGCTTCATCTTTGAATAAAAAATGAACTTTTTAATGAACATTGGTAATAAGCTCCAAAGATTTTTTTAGAAATTATTCTCACTCCCTGTGGCAAGTACCAAGCAACATCTGCATGAGAAGTACATCTGCTCAGCAGGTGGAGAGGGGGCAGAACACAGAGATAACCTTTGGAAGGCATAGTCAGAGGTGGGGATAAACAAATATATGAGGCTGCAGAAGGTGTGAAGAAGCTCTTGGGACAGCTGCCCTCTGAGCATCCTGCTCCACGTAACACTGGCCTGCCTTTCGCCATCCCTGGTCACCCTCCTTCAGCATGGAGGAGAAGGCTTCCTGAGCTCCAGGAGTGAGGCTTGTCACTAGACTCAGGCTCTGCCATAAATAATGATGGGGTTTTTTTAACTCTTTCCATACATACTGCCCAAATTGCATGCCATGAAAATTCAGAGCTCTTATGGAGCCTTGGCATGCTGGTGAATACCTTGCCCGAGCAAGGTTTTGAGTGTGTTTTCTTCCCCTTGCCAACAGATGGGACAGGCAGCTCCACGTAGGCTTTGGACCACAGACCTTCCAATGCCTTTGGTTGCACTGTGCTTCTGTGGTGTTTGGGGGGCAGCTGTATGAAACAATTTATAGTACTTGGCATCTTTCTATGAAATATTTATAGAGGTACTAAATTCAAGTGAATTGTATTGCTGGCTCATGCAATTCAAATGATAAAAATGCCCTTTCTAATCCATGGAAAATAAACCCATCGGTACTGTAGAAATGAGATTTGCAACTGGCAGCATCATCAACTAACTGGAATCCAGGACAAGGGCAAGCACCATTCCTCCAATAAACCCCAGATACAGGGGAGAAGGTGGCAAAATTCACCCGTGCCTGTGGAGCCAGGCCTCTGCTGCTTGTGTTAGTGAAGGAGAGGTGTCAGCAGCTTGGCCTGAGAACCAACGTGGGCTTGCAGTCAAAGCAGCACAGGTCACGGCCGAGGAGCAGCATTGCTCATTGCTCACCCTCACACAGCTGGCAGAGAAAAAACCCAAAAGCCACAGACAAATTCACGGTCTCATGCTCCTTTGCTGGAAGATAGAAATTGCAGTGATCCATAATGTGTATCTAGAGGCAAGAACAATATTTCTTTTGGTTAAACGAAACCTTCCAAATCCCTGAGCACATGCATAAATGCTTGTGCAGAAAAAAACCCCACCACGAATGAGTTTTCATCAAAAGCAGAAGTGAGTTATGAAATTGTGTTCAATATAGCAGTGATTTTCTCTTTTCACTACAAGACAGACTCCAAGAGATGCAAGACAGAAAACTTGAAGTTAAAGTCTTTCTTTTCCATGGAGGTTTTATTTTAGTTCTTCCTCTGTGCCTTATTTTCCTTCCTTGAAAGTAAGTTGTCTCACCAGATCCTCTGGCCCTGCCCTGGCAGCCGCATCCTACAAGAAAAGGAGGTGTTGGTGGGTCAGTCTTCTTGCTTCTCAGCCTTGCCATGCCCTGCTCCCAGGACACAGCTCTGGGGCAGAGCTGACTCAGGAAGATCCCAGCTGCAGCCCCAGCCATCCCCAGGTCGTTCTGTGAGGTGGGGAGTGAACTGCATCCCTGTGGATGTGATGTCCTGGGGGACCTTCTGGGAATGCTGCAGCTGGTGATCCTCCAGTCAAAACCGCCCCCGGGACCCAAGGATGTTTATGCTTCTACCTCAGTACTGAGAAGCAGAACAAGCTCTTCCCACAGGGAGATTTGCTGGGTTTAGAGATTTTTTAAAATATTTTTATGCAAATTGAAAATAAATCTGGTACTTATACAAAGACTCAATACCCAAGTTTAGCCAGTCTCTGATACAATCACTCAGATTAGAAAACAACCGTCATCTGGAGGGCATGGGTGAGCCCAGCTCTGTCCATAAAGATCTCTCAGGATTTTAGGCGAGGGTTTGGCAAGTGAGCTTGGTTTTGGGGAGTTTGATAGGGAGCTCTGTGTACCAATAAGGCAGCACATGGTGTGGGATGGAGGTGGTTGCCCCTTGGTAATGTTAACTAGGCTATTCTTCTGCTGTAGATCATGCACCATGACCTGTGGGTGTCATTGAGGTGCTACAGATCATGAGTCCTCCCTTGCTTTGGTGCCTCACGGCCCCCTGTCAGTCTAGGGAGGTGACAGAGTAAGGGCAGGCAGTATGAAGGATTCAAACCCACTCCTAAACCCAATTAATGGGGAGAAGGTGGTGGCTAAATATGAGACAGAAATGTCACACTTTTGAGCAGACAGACAGACAGACAGAGTTATTAATCAGAAAGCAGGGGTTTTATCTCAACCTGCTCCCCATCACTGTAGGTTGTGCATCGTGGGACTGGCTGATGCTTCAAGTCCCCTGGACTGGATCATTAGAGGCCATGTCATGCCAATGGCCTCCAGGCAGGAAAAATGAAATTGGAGTAAGAGAGACAAGAGATGAGTGGCAAACATTGATTTAATTTGTTTTATATTTTCTGCTTTTTTTGCAGAGCTTTTTATTTCAGGGCAAAAGTGGAGTAAGGGATTAGATAAGGAGAAGCCGAATGAAGCGGGCTTGAATCACTGGTGATGAAAGAAAAAAGATCTGAAAAAAGCAACACATTCTTTGTCACAGGACTGCCCCTCCATACCCACTTTGAAGGCAGCAGGCTGCTAGATCCACCAGAAACCATGATACTTCAGGCAGCTGGGTTATCAGGGAGCAAAGCTGTCTTCCTTTTGTAGGAAAGCTACCTCCTGTGTTGCAGTTGTTCCGCTCAGGGCATAAGTTCAGGACATAAGTGAAACCAAACACTCTCAGTGGCTAAAGTGGTTTTCTGCACCTCAAACTTGCATGGTTCTGAGATACTGGAAAACATAATCATTTCCTCCTCTCCATGTTCATCTGAGTTTTCTCAGTTACTGGCAGGACAAACTCCTAAGTGACATTTCTGTAAGAAGGCTGTTTAGAATCAGATGTGCAATAATTTGAGGATCATCCTTATTTTAAGGATGTATAGCCTTACATGAATTTGTCTTCAAATCCTTTAGATGGCTGATTCCTCTTTGCACATGGTGATTCATCATTAAAATAATAATCACCTTACTGGCTGCTTATAGTTTAATCTTCCAGCAAATAAAGAAGTGATTGAAACTTCCTCTTATCAAACCAGAACAAGTTTGTTCAGAAGAAAAAATAATTCTGTTATTTTTGTACAAATTGGTATAATGAGCTGTCTCTGCACTATTATCTCTGAACATTAGCTGTCTCTATTATGCAGGATAATACTCTGAATAATTATTACTTATCTGCATGTACATACATTGAATAATAAAATAATTAGACCTTTTAAAACAGGATAGAAAAGATTTCATTTACTGTAATTCTGACTTTCTGATTATAAGGTTGGAATAAAAAATATGGTACTTTATTGGTGTGTCAAGCCACTAAATGCTGGGTATGTACATATCAGTGCAGGCTGTGAGCAAGGTATGTATTTTGTCAGTCTAGACTGAGCAGAGATTTACATAAGGATGTGAAGGATCTGGGCTGTTGAAATTCAGAGGTGGATGAAGCCTGCTGAGCACAGCCTGGTCTTTCTAAGAACAGCGTTGCTGCTGCGCGCAACTGGTTTGGTGCAGGCGCCTGCAGTGCTTGTCCCATGGGAGCCAGAGCATCCAGAGAGCAGGAGGCACTGGGTTCCAGCAGCTGTGGAGATCCATCTCTTCTCTGGGTGAGTGCTGGTCCTTTCCCTCCCAGCTAGTCAAATCCTTCACGCAGTGAAATGAGCACAGTCTGCCCAGCAGCTCAGGCTGTCTCGTGCAGAGCTGACTCAACCGTTGCACCTCAGTAAAGGTGTCTGAGCTCTTTGACAGCATGAACACACTGGATTCTTCTGAAATAATACATTTCTCTGGAAGGTAGTTCCCTAGGGAGCCTTCTTGTGCATAGACTTTGGACTCTGCCAGAGTCTCCCATGTGTGTGATGGGACAGCTTCTGCTTCACAGGAGTGTTGGGAAGGCAAAAGGATAATAATGTTAAAAATGGTGATACCTCACTTTACAAAGGATAAAATGCTCCAGGCCTGGTATTTTTTTAGATGTGTCTGAAAGACACATGCTGTGTCCTTCAGACATGGAGTCAGAATCATAGAATAGTTTAGGTTAGAAAAGACCTTTAAGATCTTTGAGTCCAACTGTTAACTCAGCACTGCCAAGGCCACCACTAAACCATGTCTGTAAGTTCCACAACTGCAGATGTTTTAAACACCTCCAGGGGCAGAGACTCTACCACTTTCCCTGGGCAGCCTGTTCCAGTGCTTAACTCTTTCTGTGTAGAAATTTTTTGTAATACCCAATCTAAACCTCCCCTGGCTCAACCTGAGTCCGTTTCCTCTCATCTTGTCACTTGTTATTTGGGAAAAGAGACTGACCTCCACCTCACTACAACCTTTCAAAGAGAGGGGTGGAGAGCTGGAATGTAACTCCCATGGCTGTCAGCTTGTGAGCAGGACCTGTGGTAGGGCATAAGGCAGACCCCTCCTGCCCCAAAAGGCTCTTCAGAGCCAGGAACCAATCACACATATGGGTTAGGGATTGTCTTTCAATGTGATCACAAAAGCAGATAGACCCCAGAGATCATCAAAACCTCCTTATTGTACTGGTGCAAGCAAAATGGAATCAATGGGAGATGGCTACTGCAGGAAACAGTATTAGAATGTTGTAGTAGGGAGGTGAGTGGCACTTTGAGCTTCATATTTTTGCATATTGCTCATGATTTTCAAAAACTGCATTTCTGTATATCATACACCCAGTTCTCTTGCCTTCACTCACAGTCCTGCACGAGCAGCCTGACCTGAGCCAGGCAGGTCATGCATTTACTCTTGACATTGGGTTGATTTTGCTTCATTTGCTGTCTCAAGAGCGTGACTTTCTGACTTGCATATACACTGCACAGTGGTCTTGAGGAATGGCAGTAGATGTTATCTATTTCTTGAGGGATAATTATTTTAAGGGAGAGTTTGCTGGCGGCTTGTTTTTTTAGGACACCTCAGGAATAACTGAATTGTGTCAGATAATGAAGAGAAACCAATTCATCTCATACTCTCTTGCAAATCCCAGACACTGGGTTAATCACACAAATGATTAGGAATTCGAAGCAGACTGGTGGAACATTTTAATTCTGTTTGTTGAGAGCTGTAAACATAATTGATTTACATTTCTCTCCAATAAGTTAATTTGAGAGAGTGTTCCCATTGTGAATAATATCAGATTCAAGGCTGTATGGCTTACAATTCTCAGTGGCTCCACTGGAGAAAATACAGATCACTCCTTACTGCAAAAGGATGAAAAGGATAAAGACTGATGACTGGTAAATGTTGGCTTCCTGTAAACAGAAAATTACCAGATCTGATAAATGCAATACATTAGCACTGTAACACAAGAAACAACATGCTCTCCATTATTCCCAATAAGATAATGGATGAATGCTGAAATTTAGAAAAAAAAGAAGGTATTCTTTGGATGCAAAGTCTCCAGGTTAATTCAGAATAGTTTTGGGCTTAAAAAACCTTTGTTGCATGGAAATATTACAATTAACTGAAGGTTTGATATATGAAACACTTTTCCATCACACAACGTAGGTTGGCTGAAGATGAAGATCTCTACAGAAGAACCTCCCTTGAAACAAAATCTTTTGCTTTAACTATGGTGAGCTCAGAGGGAGGGAGGGAGGGGCCTGGGGACTGAAATGCAGCAGACCTAGATTCAAATTCCTGCTGATGCTGCAAATCTTAATCTTCAGTGGCTTGTCTAAGCACTCCCTAATGTGTCTTTTTCCCCCCTTTTTTATTTCCAGAAGAATCTCTTTGTCATTTTCGCATGGAGCCAGATCTTAGCTGATTTTTTTTGTCTGTGTGAAGGAGAATTCTTGTTTTCTGGAGAGCTGTGTGGTCCTACCGAATACAGAGGGGAAAAACAGACACTGTGAAAGATTCCTTGTATGCCACTGTTACCTCCTGTTTCTACAGCAGAAGAAAATAATTCAGAGACTGGAAAGGCTCAGTATTCAGTGTAATCAAAAAAACATAAAAAATTTCATAATTAGCAAAAAAACACCCTAAACCCCCAAACAACTGGGGGACAAAAGCTCCCTTATCAGCAAGATGTAGGCAATTGGGTGAAAAGAGCAAGAGAGAGGGCCTTATTCGTAGTGAAATGAAGTTTAGTTAAATAATGCTTTAAAGTGTTTCAGTAAATATTAACAATTGCCAATATGGAAAGTTTCCTTCTGACACAGCCTAATCACAGCGACAGGCAAAATAATTCCCCTTCTTAATGTGATTAATGCAGGTTAAGGGTTTGCCATCTGTTTTTGCAATTAATCACACAGATGTTGCAAGTATCTCTGCCCTTGCCAACACTCGTTTTCAAAGCTCCCTTGTTGTTGGCACAGCTTCCTCAGCAGCGGTGAGGCAGCTGGGCTGGAGCACTAAGCCTTGCGTTCCTATCCAGGTGAACTCCTTCAATGCAGGAGGCTTGGGGTCCCAAGCCCGTCTTCTTAGGGAAGAAACTTTGTCATCATCTATTGGTAAAAACCTATGAGGAAGGCTCTTTTTAGTAGCAAACTCTGAAAATATTTGTGATTACATTTGGTATCAGCTACTTGTAGGTACTGCTACAAAAGCAGCTCACCTGCAAAGTAGCTTGTATATATCCCTAGTAATCCTAACACTTTAAGAGTCCAAAATTTATGTCAAATCCCTTTGTTAGTAACTGAACCATAAAATAAATTTTTAATGAGGTTGTTATGAAGGTGCAATTAACTACCACTGTAAACCTGAGTCTATCTGGTCTTTGGAAAGAAAGAAAATAGTAGTTTTCAAATGAATCTAAAAATTCTGCTGTGTGACTAGAAAAGACAGGCTATATATTTTCTGCCCCATCCAGTGAATTTTAGGGATGCCACTGGAATGCTTCCATGATGTTAGGATGCATGGGACAGAAGCTATGTGGATGGTGCTGGGATAGGTGCTTGAAGAGTGGGCAGGTGGTCTTAACCTCCTTTTCTGCCGAAGCTGCACTGTGAAGGATGCCAAGTTCTCAAAAATTCCATCTTTCCAGACATGGAAAACACTAATTACTTCTTAGCTCAAGGATCTTGGTCAGGACACCCAGAAACGACAGAGTATGGGCTGTCATGAGAAGTGGGTGAATATTAGAAGTTTGCTGGGAAACACAGTTAACATTAATGAAGTGCTAACATTTTGTTAAATTACAAATAGAAATAGAAGAGGACCTTATGCTGTGAAATTGTACCCAAAGCGGTGGTGACTTACTTTCAGTTGCAGTTAGATGGGGTGCAGGTGTTAAAGACAAGGACTTGTTCAATATTGCTATCCTGAGGCAAACCCAGGACCCATCCTTTCCCATTTTTTTAACAGTCTCCACCGATTTCTTTCTAAACCCGAGTTTCCCAGAGAGATGAGAATGACTGCCCCAACCTATTATAGATCCACGGGATCTAGTCTGCCTCAAATTAGTTAGAGAAGGTTCTCCGTTAGTGTAGCTATGAGCAGGTTATGTTTCATCCTGTTTTTCTTGCTGTAAGTTCAGTGCCACATGATCTGTATGAAACATTCCTCAGTCTTTAAAAGCATCATGTCTTCACCACTTCAATCTAATTTTCCAAATCTGCTTTACTCATGAAATGTATGACAATGGCATATATGTTCTGGATAGGTCCCAGTAACCTCTGCCTAAGATGAGAAAGACGGACCTGACCCAATTTCCATTGTGAAGCCTTGTCATGCTCTTAGAAAACACGATCCTGATTTTGTATTGATTAGCTCATTTTTAAACAGATTTACAGCCCTTTGCTTTGGTTTACAGCCACAAGCTCACGTTGTTTTTTCATATATGATCAAATTTCTGTTACACCTGATGATCCTGATGGCTCTGGGAGCACACAGCACGGGGAGCTGGTGGCTGGCTCTGCTAAAGCCATGCCAGCCAGAGGCTGCTCTGCATGCTTGTCTGGATTAAAGTGCTTCAGAAGTGCCCTGGTTCATTGATGGGCTCGCTAAGCCTCATGTTGTGTTCCCTGGGAATAGGCAGATTCATCTTGCTGCAGAAATGGGTGATATCCAGCATAACTCATTCATCAGTGCTTTCTGACAGGACAATATTTCATTGACAGAAAAGAAAAAACATTTTTAAAATGGTCCTTCACAGGATGAGCTGTTGCCCCAGGCTATTCATCATAGTGATTCATTGCAATTTCATTTCTTTTGAGAATACTCTCACTGCTGCTCTAGACCACTGTGTACCAGCATCTGTCAGGTTGGGTGGGCTGGCTTGCTCCATAGGGAACCTGGTGTCAGTAGGATACCGAGATGTATAAAAATGTGAAATTATTGATTACTTTCCTCCTCAAGTTTCAGATGAGTTTGTTCAGACAGATGAATGAACTTGGTGTGTTTTGTTAATCAGTTTCTTATAAATGTTCTGTTTTTCATGGCTGAAACCATTGTGTTTAGTCATGCTTGGTCCAAGAGCAGTTCTGAGGGATGTTTATTCTCATAACACTTTGATTCTCAACCTGTGCTTCAGAAATTCTGGAAATCTACTAGTTAAGTAGGTGTCATATTTGTGGTTACTATAGCACTTCAATACCCATCAGCATACGTCTTTTCTTAATCAGCTGTAAATCCCACAAAAAACTTGGAAAAAATGCCAAAATACCGGTCCTGTCGTTCCCTCCTCTATTCTTTCATCATTTGATTATCCTGTGTAAACTCAGCCTTGAAGTTTAGCTCACACAGGGAAGTGCTGAGGGGCAGCCGTGTCCCAGGACCAAGGGTGTGCCGGCAAAGCTGCTGGAAGCACCAGCGCCGTCACCCAGAGCTGGGAGAGAGCCTTGGAGGGATGGAAGAAGCCCCATCTCCAAGCTCACCATGTCACTGCTTCTGTGACTCATCCTGCTCCTCTGCATAGGGCCTGGGAGGGGACATGGGGAGCCCTTACACACTGGAGCTTTTGCTGCTCAAAGCAATTTATTTTCCCACTGCTGCACAGACATTCCTCGCTGCAACGCAGCTGTCCATGCCTTGTAGTTAGCTGTGGTCTGTAAACTGATTTTTGTTTTGAACTGTTGTCTGTGTTCTGAACATCCACATTAGAAAATAAAAGTGTGAGGAAAGGACAAAATATCAGTGATTGATATTTAAGACTGTATGTATGTGACACATTCTCTAGATCACATCAAGGCAGTTCTCAAGCCTCTGGGTTCTGGTATCATGTGCCTGGCCCTGCACATCAGTTTTCCAAGGATCATTGCATGCTTGCAACTGCTACAGGTAGTTTCC
The DNA here is from genome assembly GCA_013396755.1 of Sclerurus mexicanus. Lineage (NCBI taxonomy): Eukaryota > Metazoa > Chordata > Aves > Passeriformes > Furnariidae > Sclerurus > Sclerurus mexicanus. The sequence goes on from VWZF01005609.1 coordinate 1,290,665, forward strand.
TCACTGGGATAAGCTTTTCATTCTTACACCAGTTATAAATTTCCTGAAATACCTGTTCTGTAAAACTCTAATTTAGTGAAGTTATTTATCAATGGCAGACAAGGTCCCTCGATACCAGATTTTGCTATGAGCCAGTTTTACTGTGTACATTTATCTTGCAGCTTTTTTTCATGCTATTGATTTTAGAGTAAATGTGCTCCTTCTCTAGAGAATGTGTCACATACATACAGTCTTAAATATCAATCACTTAAGCAATATCCAGGCAACCTTACTCAGGTTCCTTTTTTTATTTTATTTTTTTTAATTACTTTTTTTTTTTTGGTAACATAAGAGTCCCAAAATATCAAAGCCATTCATGCCCACCACCCCAAGCTGTACCTAGACAGTTTTAGATACATTTGTCTACTTGCTTCAACTCAGTAAGTTCAGTCAGCTTTTAGGGTGATTATCTCTGTGCCATTCTCTTTTGAGGAACCTGAGGTTAATGCTGTTTTCCAGCACAAAGACAATGATTATATCCTCCAAAAATGGTATGTATCTATAATTTTTTTTAAAGATAATTGCATTTCTCGCCAATCATGAGATGTAGTAAGTAACCTGCAGGATGCAAGCCATGCTGTATATTTAATAAAGTCTGAAGGAATAAATAATAAATCTTTTATGAGAGGTTACTCTTGAGTAAAGGAGAGATAGTAAAATGATTTCTTTATCCATTTTCTAAAAAATTGTAGCTACCTTTTAACCTAATGCATTTTGATACTTTTCAAGAGTGTTGTTTTCTACTGTCAGACAGTACAAACAACATGAAAAAAGGCTTTAATAAAGAAATCTTTGAAATATTATGGTATTAGTTATAAAATGGTTTGTTGGTGTTTCTGCACCCAGCCTCTTCCTCTCAGACTTTCCATGGGAAATGGTGTTTATGCCATCATTATCTTAATCTTTAACAGAGAGCTAACTTTTAAGTAATTCCAGGCAAGATTTACAGACATGGACAGGATGGTGCTATATATTAGGATCTTTAATTGCACATACTTAACCTGATATCAGTAAGCTTGCATCCAGTAAAATATCCATTAATAATGGATATTAATCACTTGCAACTATCATTTTCAAACTGCAAGATCTCATTCAGATAAAGGCACACCTAACTAAGTATGAATAAAATACATGCTTCATGTGAAACGTGCATTTACATCTGAATAGGGAAGGTTTGCAACCCATCCTTGGGTACCTTCCTTGACTGTGACTGCCACTGGGATGTAGTTCCTCCATGGAAGTAAGCTGTAGCAAGACATGTAAAAATCCCAGAGAAACAAGGGGAGAAGGAGTCTTGAAGTGATTTTAGTTTCCATACTCGTTTCCTGTGGCTGGGTGGGTGGGGCCCAGAGAAAGGATACTGAATTCTGGCCATGATGTATTTCTCTTTTATTCTTCACTCAGAGTGGTCCAACCTCACTCTGGTTTAGCAGAGGTATACCAGTTGTGGAGACTCTGATTTATAGGTTTAAACACTGGGCTATAGACAGTTGCAAAGGGCTTTTGGGGTTTTACCTGCTGCTCTAACAAATGGTTCTCGTCTCCTCAGAGAAAAAGGCTCATTGTGGATGGACAACTTCCGTGAGATGGGTGATTCCCCCAGCCTGCCTGTGGGACCACCCTGGTTTTTCACTTTCCACAGGTATTTCACAAATCAACCACAGAACAATAAACTTCCTTAGAGTTACAGTTGTTTGATATGTAACTCCTGTCCTTCTTTTCAAAGATCCTTCAGACTTCCTGTCTGAGCAGGACCCACTCAAGTATCAGATCATCATCTGCTACACATCTTCAGAACTTGCCAGGGGATTGAATTATCTATATTGGTGCAGCTGAAAGGGAGGGAGACTAATTTTTTTTACAACAGTTCTCTCTTGCAAGGCACTCCTCTAAATGAAACCAAGAATTGCAATGAATAGTCCTTCATAGAAACCTGCAATTTCAATTACCACTCTATTGTGGGAGTTTCGCAGCACAGTGAAATCTCATCTTTGCAGTTCAGTGCCATCCTTTAATAGCCTGTAACAAAGTTCAGCCTGGAAAGTGCCAGGCACAAAGAAATCTGTGCTCAATGCTGGTTTGCTATTTGCTTCCACATCGATGGGAGCAGCACAGTCTCATTGTGAGCACTCTGGGAGGGGACACTGGATCAGGACTGACCTCATCTATAGGGATACTACAACAACAGTGTGTGCCCATGTCAAAGTTACTGCAGCTTATTACATAGCTCAGTGTGGTTATTCTGATTCCTTTTGGGAGCTGATGGCTGTTCAGGTGTGGAAATTACCCAGATGGGTCAGAACACTGAACCTGCTGATGTAGAACAATAATAATAACAAGGTCGGTCCCAAAAGTCCCCTCTGGTTCTTCTCACAGAAGAAGGCGTGGTTAAGCATGCAACATGTGCTCTGTGGCTTCTTGCCAAGTTTAGGTATAGGATCATGTACTCAGCCATTACTCATATATGTCAGTTTTTCAAATAAAAACATAAAGGTAGCAATTCTAGGAAATATTTATTATTAAGGGGTATTCAGGGGAAAAAATCAGCTTTAAAAATTTTTTGTTCTCTTCTTCCATTTTTGAAACTTTGTGGTGTTCTTAACTACACAGGATCTCAAGATACTGAAACCATGGGACCTACTTGAAACACTGCAGTTCATTTGGCATCATTAGTCCCCAGTGAAAAAGGAAATACCCAATAAAATCCATGGGATACAGCATTTTGCAAATCTGATAGGAAAAAAGAACATTTTAAAATACAAATGGATTATTTTTGGCACTATAAATTAAAATTTGGCATTTAGAATGGGAACAATGATAAGAATTGTGAAAGAAGCTAATGTCATTCACAATGTTGCTTACTAGTGAAACAGCTTGCTTCAGTTGGAATGTAGTAGGCGCACTCTGAATAAATTGTAAACCACAGAGACTATTGTAATATACAGTATCATGGGAAAAAAAAAGGCAAGCAGAGAATGTAAATATTCTAGCCCTAAATTAAAAAACTGAACAACCCCACACACTTTATTAATGTAAATGCACTCTTGGAGGATAAGGACTAGATTAAATTCATGGGACTTCTAGGTTTGAGCTGGTGCGTCTGACTGTCACTCCCAGTTCCATTCAAGCTTCCACCCCGAGTTTGATCTGGTTGCACTGGTGCTCTGGTTGCACAGTTTGTCACAGCAATTCCTGAACAGAACTGGGAAGCAAAACCAGGCAGGAGATCTAACAAGTCTAGATCAGATGCTGCATTACTTTCCCAAAGGGCAAAACTAGATTGTTCTTATTAATCTTAAAGATCATTATTCATTGCTGTGTACTCTTTCACTGTTACCTCCCTAATACACAAATATGTATTGCTCATTTTGTTCCCTTTTGCCAACATGCATTGCCTGTAAGTTTTGACTACCTTCACTTTATCAGAAGACTGATAGGTATATATGTTTTTTTTACCAAATGCTCTAGTATTTTATTAAAGAGAAAAAATTTCTCAATAACTTGTATACCTAGTATGTGTTTTTGATCCAGGTGAAAGCAACACAGAGGAATTTTCCAAATAATTTATTTGTGTCTTGTGCTGTGACAATTTTTATTCTTCAGTGCCTGTGGTTTCTCTTTGCAGGAAACATTTGTCACATTTAAATGGCTCCTGACTTGAAGTATGATTCTTTGGATTTCAGAAGAATTTCATCAACATCCCTGAAGGAAAAGATGCAAGGCCTAATGGAATCTACTTAATAACATAATTTAGCAAAAATTTTCACTTATCTTTCAGCTTCCTCATCTCATACGCAGCTCAGTAAAGGGATGTCAGCATTGAATTAGAGAACAACAATTGGCTCAGTTCTTGGTGGCAGCAATAGAGGATTTATCCAGAGACAATAATATCTTTAAAGAAATCCTCAAATATACCAGTTGGTGTTTAAAAAAACCAAAATAAATTAAAAGAAAAAAGAGGAAAAAGAAGATGGAATAATCGGATTGCACTGGTCTGATCTGAAAATCTGATTTCATGTCTAACCTGAATCCTCTGGAGGGCGGCACACATTTTGGTTTAGGCTCTCAGTTTACCTCAACATTGTTCATGACAAAAACGCCCACAGAGGTTTAGAGAAAGAATCAGTCTTTGTCCACCAGAACAGCTTGGACCATTCAGGGCACAGTGACAAAGCACTTTTTAGGTCAAATAGTGGACTGTGCATCATGTCACAAATGTCCCTGTGACAGCAGAATGTCTGCTCTTAAGTGACTTCTTCTGTTGCCACATTGAAAGACACAAGGAGAGGGCCTGTGGAATGATATGTGAGCCCTCTGACTGTTCGAAAAGCCAGGCGATCCCTGACCGAGGAAGGGATTATGATCCTGAAGAACTGCTTTTCATGTTACTTCAGTTTGCTGAGTGAATCCTTTGTCTATTTCAAATATGAAACTCTGTGATTGTGCAGTGTGCTTTTTTGTATAACATGGTGTGAAGAGTTGTAGTTTTCACACTTCTGCAGCCAAACTCTACTGTTTCATACTTGCCACATAGAGCATGAAGCTGTAGCTTGTGACTGTGTTTCTGAATGTGAGTGTGGAAATACAATTGCAATTCTGCATACACTACAATGCAGGATAGTTTTGCCATGGCTTTCAGTAGGATCCAGACCAAGCAACAGGGTGAGGGTACAGACCCCAACCAGAGGGAGATGGCCACAACTCTCTCTGTGGATGCTATTAGTGCTTTGTTCTCTTTGATAGACAATTTAGTCAACCAGTATTCTTGCAACATAGCAAGGAACACACAACAAAAATATATGAACCGGGTATATAATCACTTGGATATACCAGCATACCAATTTTATAGTATCTTCCAAATCATCCTCAAAGTTATCAGTATACTTTTTCCTCCTTGTTATTTTTTTAATAATGATATCACTTGTTGAGATAATGATTTTTATTGTTAGTGAGCTTTTACTGCCAGGAAATTTTATTTTGTTGACACATTCTTGTCATCAAGTGTAGTGTGGTAGCAATTCTACTCAGAGATCCTACACAGCTGGCCACAGCCAGTGGTGAAAGAAAACAGTATTTAGCATTGCTTTGAGATAGTGTCTTGGGGAGTACATTGTTAATGAGGTGATTCTACAGTCTTTACAAATACAAATTTGTTTTCTGGAGTTCATCTTCTTCTGGGGAAGCAGTCACTCTGAAGTATCATAAGACCATAAAACTACAATTCTTCATGTTTTCAAGCTTCCCAAGCAAGGTACTTGGTCTGCATATGCACATTCAACTTTATAGTGCTTTATGTTTTAAGTAATTTAATAAGATAAATTTCACTTTGGCTTATTGAAAAAGTATTCTCGAGCATGTTTAGATCTGCAATTTTGGCTATCAAACACCAGGACAAAGAGGAAGGTATTTTCTTCAGAAGACTATGTACATTTCTATCCATGCTATATATTCTGGAGCTTTCACAGACACATAACTTCCAAGGGAAAAAGAGAGCTTAAATTAACAAATATAAACTCACACAGGATATTTGTATTCCACAACTGTGTATAAGAATGTTTTTATTTTGTAAAATATGCCATGGATTTAGTAAATGAACAATAATCTGCTAATGAATAAGGCTCTAAGAACTTTAAAAGTCACCTTCTATGCTGATAATATTCTCTTGAAACACAGTGAAAAAATTTTACTAATTGGCAGAAATAGTGGTAAATAGGATTAATTGCATATTCATTAAGTCTAGTTTGCTTTCTAAAGGAGACATTTAGTCCCAAAACCATCTGACTGGACCATGACTCTTAGACTAGCCTTTAAAGGCAGCTGAAGAGGAGCAAAATTCTTTGTTTCATACCAATTTTTTTTCATCTATGACTGTCTTGAACATCATTAGGCCCAAAGGTTAAATTTTCAATTGACAATCACATTTTTTTATTCAGAAATTGCAGCAGCAACAAAAAGGAATGTTAAAAATGTTCCAAGGTGGAACAAAGTGTTGCTGTCATACAGGCAGATCTGGCGCTGTGGCCCCTCTTGTGTACCTGTAGTGCTGACTTGGAGTGAGGGAATCTGGGTTCACGGGGAGCTCAAGGAGATTGTCATAGATCCTGGTCCCACCAGTCACATTCTGAATTGCAGACATCACTTTATATGCCCAGGTCCCCTATGAAATGTGTGATAGAACTGCACTGAGGATCCCATCTCATGAACGTGGTGTGTATGCCTTGATAAGGCTTGGTTTGGAGTACAGGCAGATATCTCCTGTGCCAGTTTTCTGTCTTTGAATTTGATTTCTGTTCAGGTAGAGAGAGATTGCATTGTTTTCAGCATAAAAGTTATAAACGCCCTGTAATTCTCAACATGAAGCTGACTCTTAAAATCCTTTGAAAAATAGAGTGTTTGGATTCTTACAAATACATATTGTTTTTACATATTTTACAGTGTGTTAGAAGGTAAATGTTGCTTCCCACTAAAAGAAAAGTCTGACATTTTCCTCCCTACAAAATAATCAAATAACTTGTCACACCTATTACCACAATAATTTACATCATAAAGGGGCAAATGTATCTGGAAGAAACAAGGATTAATGTGAGTCACCATCCCACCTCACACCCATGACCTTTGCAGCAAGGGTAGTTCTCTGGGGGCCTTGAGGACTCTGCATTTAGAGTGTGAAAATATCTGGTATATTATCAGAGAAGTATTTTTGGTACATTTCTTCCAGGACATGTTGGGAAAGTCAATTAGTCCTACTGGTTGATTAGTGCAGTGCCAGCTCATGTGTTTAATTCAGACTAGGCTTAAAGATGGTGTCTCTCCAGCAGGGCTACTGAAAAGCTTAATTTGCCTTAAAGCTAAATGCAGTAGAAATACCACCCTGAGAGCAAAGACAAGCCAAGGAAAGGTCTGGAAGAGATACCAGCTGAGGCCAGGCTTGCATCGTCAGTGAATTTCTTGGACCCACAATCTGGAGGTGTGATGCTCACATGGTGGAGCATGGAGCCCTTTCCCCATGGCTGCAGCACCCACAGGGATACCTGGGGATGGAACTGCACCAATCCTGGCCAGGGTGGTGGGATGAGACCTCGACCTCTGGAGAGCCCCCATGATTCCTGGTACCCAGGGAGCCCCGACACCCAAACTCTGTTCAAAGGTTGAACATGTTTTATTTTTTGCAATCTTTTCTCGCCTTTAAAAAGAAATTATTGTAGATTAGTTATGATTCATGAGTAGATATTAATAAATTCATGTGGGTAAATATTTGGTTCTTTTCAGCTCTGTGGAAAACAATTAGATGATGAACAGATTGTGACTAAGTACAATTAATAGTGCCAGAGTGTGCCTTCACAGGGGAATAAATACAACAATTAGTGTCTTATTTTATCAGTTGTGTAGGTTTGTTTCTAATTATAATGGCATTCACAGAGTAGACTGGTACAACACATCAGCTGAATACAAAACATCAGCTCCTCTCAAATCCCAGGACTGTGTAACTTGGGAAGAATGAAACCTAGTAGGAAGCTAAAACTTTTTATGGGCTAGTGGAAGCTTAGAGACCATCTTTGCTTTTTAGAAAACTAGGAGACAGTTGATTGAGGAAATTTTTGAGCTCCAAGACTAATCTCTACTCAGAAACTGATGACTGTGTGCTCAAGTGATTGGGCTGTGCTGGGAGTCAGAGTGGTGCTTGAGAGAGCATGGCACCCTACAGACCCAGCTGTGGGGCTTTCACACTGCTGCTGGCCATGCCTTTCCCTGCTGTGCCCCAGGATGGAGGTCAGCTTCCTCTGGACTCTGTCCTAACAGGTGCAGGGAGTCAGAGGCAGCAGGTTAGAATGCAGGAAAGCAAAGCTACAGCATTTGGTGCTGCTACTGACCATCCTAATATGTGCCTTCAGTGAGTTGCAGAGCACCAGCAACTGAGGTAGGGAATGCCCCTGCAGCTGCAATTGGCTCCTCTTTGGCCATGTACTGTGTCTAATTTTAAATTACAAGGTCACACATCATATGGGATAGCTTGCATCTGCTGAAGCTTCTCAGCTCTGGATGGACCCAAGCAGATACTTTCAGATAGAGAAGAAAAGCTATCATTGCCATGTACAGTTTCTAGTCAAATTCCATGGGAAAAGTTACCTGAATTCTCAGAAGGGCAGACTAGCTCTTAGGAATGGCTGTATCATTTTCATTACAGTTTCTCCTCTCTTTCTGCCTGTAAAAGTCTTTCAACATTTTAGATTAAATGGACTGGATTAGGCTAAAATGTTGATGGCTAATACCAGACTGTTACAATGGAGAGCACTGGATAACCTCAAATGCAGGTTTCCACCAGATACTTCAATAGGTATGAAGGGGAACACTGATGGGTAATTGGCCATAGGTTGGTCAGTAATTCCATATTAGCTCTCAGTGTCAGTAAAACTTTCTTTTGTTATTGGAAATAAGGTCTCTCTTGGCTTTCTTTTACAGAGACAGGAAACATGATAATTTCAATGCTCTCCACAGCTCCCTGACACTGTCAGCAGCACACGTTGCATTACTCAGTCTCAAATCGATCCGTACTTTAATTGCTCTTGCACTTTCCTGTGCATTGTTATAGCATTCAAAAATTACTTCAAAGGTGCTATTGTTTTTCTAAAATGTATCTTATTGTTAAAAAGACCCAAGGTATTCTATGCAAATGCTGCCATTCATCTTTTGCTTTTAACTGGATTGTTTTGAACAAGGTTAGCTAGAACTTTGATAAATTAGCTACTGTTCACGTGTAGATAAGCCCAAAGTTTAAGGGGGCAGCGGGTACTTTCAGCCATAGACCATTGCAACAAACAGATCACCAGCTGCAAGGGCAGTGTCCGTGCCATGCGTCCCTACTGGCAGCAGCTTAGATGGGATGGTGTTATGAGGAAGGAATCTACCGTTGTCAGATGAATGGAAGTAATGTCCCCCTCTGTACCTACTCAGCATGTTAAAATCTGGAATGGAGAAAGGGCTCTAGAGCCCATCCTACCCCTGCTCTTGCCCTGAAATGAGCCTTTCATGGGATGAGAGGCAAAACCCAGGCAGAATTGCATGGGCCCAACCCCCTCCATCTGCCTCCCTCTCACTCATGGTGGTGATTCATCTCTTCACAGAAAGTTGAAGGAGAACAGAAGCAGAAAAATATCAGGTGTGATGTGAGGTAATAACAGAAAACTCAGTTTAAACAAAAAAAGAGAAAGTTCCAGAACTTTTGCCAGAAGTAGAAAGAATAATATGTATATATTCACATATATTTCCTATATATCATCATGATTCAACGTGCAAGATACAGTAATAATTAAACTAGTTCTGGACCTCACAAAAAACCCACCTTGAATTGTATAAAAGTCTATTGTACCAAAGGTGGTATTTGGGACTGAAAGCTGTTGTTCAACCAGGAAGGACCTTCTGTAATTTAAATTAATCTGAGTATGCTTGAAAAAGCATATATCTTAAAAAGACTGGCCTTGGATTCTTTTCTTAAAGACACACAAAACTTCAGATGATTTAGTTTAAGAAATGCAGATTTTTTTCTAAGGCTAATTTTCATGGGGGTAGTCTTCTGTATCCCTCTTCCCTCCTCCAAATAAACTGTTACAAATCTTAAGATTAGTTATTTGTATCTGTATTTTCTGAAGTCTTTACACCTTTTTTTCCCATTGTGACAACTTACAGACATTTCAAAGCAGTACATTGCTTGAACTTAAACTGTTATAAAGCTTTACATTTCAGTTGAAATCTTAATAAATGGTAATGTTCTTTTATTTTCTACAATAAAAGCATTTTCTGCTGCTTTCTTTAGGCTGTATGCATACTACCAATGCTCTCATCTTAAACTTTTTTGTCTATATCAACTTGGAAGAGAACTGCTTCAGCTCTCATTTACCAGAATTTTCTTTTAATCTACTTAAATTATCTTTCCTATCATTGGTGCTAGTGTGCTGATTAGATTTATAATGACTGTAATGAGTGCATAGACTAAGACCAGACTTAACATTTGTATAAAACACAAACCAATCCAGAAACACCACATGCTGGTGTTCTTACAACAACCTCCTCTTACTGGCCCCCTAAAAATAAAACACAAGCCACCTCCACTTCATATTAAGCATCAAGTCATCAACAGACTGCAAGCAGATTCTTTATTAAACTCCTTCCACAAAAAGGAACAAGCCCCCAAAGTCTTCTTTCTGTCTGGCCTCCTCAAAGATAAATGTGGTTGTTGCAGATTTGTGTTGTTTCAACCGATCTATTGGCTCAGGTGGCAGTAGAGCTAATTCACTCTAGTACAGACAGAAAAATGAAGATAAATTAAAGATAGATGAATTCTAAATTGTTTCCTGAGCCCTTGTTTGTTGCTGCAACCCTACACCAAATACCCTGAATGCTTTGCCTATATGTGACAACAATTCCCATCACCACCTGGTGAACAGCTCTGTCTTCTGGCAGAAGTGATTCTGTGCTGTCGACCCAATGTAGCTATGCATGAAATCTTGAATTGCAGAGGTATTCTGCTTTCCCAGGGACTATAGAAGTAAACACTATAAAACCATCCACTTCTCCTGAGCTGCTCTCTTCTGTTGTCAAACAGCCTTGGCCATCCAAGATCCATTCTATTTCCCCAGGAACCACTATTATGTCAACATAAATTTAATTTGATTTCAGTGAAGTTCCTCCACTTACACAACACAGAGAGATCAGACTGGACCAATTGTCTTTTGCAATGTTTTTCTTTGTTGCTGGATAGATAACATGTCCAAGGTTTAATTTAATAAAATCAGTGTATCTAGCATAAACCAGATGGACTAAGGTTTGTTGACAAAATGGATAGGTTATTTTCAAGGACACTGATTCATGGGCTTCCAAAGAACAATAGCATTTAACAGATTTATTGTTGTTGAATAAGCAGCAGAGAAGCTGAGAAAAGTTGATTTACCTAATGTATTTTTATATTTTAAAAGTATTTTGCTGGGTATGAGGATATATTAAGCAAAAAGAAAATCTTTGGTTAACTTTTTTTTCAAGAATCATAGAATCATGTAGGCTGGAAGGGAGACCATCCTCTCCAAGGCACTGCTCTTAGCAAGGTCAAGGTTGTTCATGCTGTGTCCAGTCTGTCCTTGGATGCTTCCAAGGATGGAGATTCAACAGCTTCTGGACAGCTGCTCTGGTTCTTGAAAACCCTCATGGTGAAATCCTTTTTCCTGAATGCAGTTGCCTTTTCTCCTTCTTCAGCTTGAGCTTGCTGTCTCTTTTCCTTTCACTGTGCAGCTCTGAGACCAGTATGAATTCATCTTCTCCATGATTTCCCCTTAAAGAGCTGAAGAGAGCAGTAAAATATCTATTTAGAATTTCCTTTCAAGGCAGAGGAACCCCAAATCTCTCAGTGTTTGTGTGTGTGCCCCAGGCCCCTCATTGCTTTGATCGCCATCGCTCTCAGGCACATGGTGTGAATCTTGGGGTGTCCTGTGCATGACCAGGAGTTGGATTTGATGATCCTGATGGGTCCCTTCCAACTCAGCATATTCTGTGATTCTATGACTTTTTCCAATATGCCAATGTCTTTTACGAGGGAGCAGCAAACTGCTTACTGGTTTCATAAAATGTTCTCTTTTCCTTTTATTGCCCCTCCACCTACATTTCCAAAAATTATGAATGCAAAGAGAGTGCTGCATTTCTAAAACTCTTCCAGCCGCTAGCTACAGGCAGCGTCCCCTCTGCTGCAACTGAGCTGATGTGTCTGAAACTTTAGGAGCTCTAAGTGTATGGGGTTTATGTGGCAACGTTCTGGTAGTGGGGGGACTACAGGGGTGGCTTCTCTGAGAAGCTGCCAGAAGCTTCCCTGCCTCTGTCTGACAGAGCCAACGCCAGCTAGTTCAGGATAGACCTGCCACTGGCCAAGGCCAAGGCAATCAGCAGTGGTAGTGGGGCCCCTATGATAACATATTTAAGAAGGAAAAAAAGCTATTGCATAGAGGTAACTGTGGCCAGAGAAGGAGTGAAAGTATGTGAGAGAAACAGCCCTGCAGACAAAAAGGTCAGTGAAGAAAGATGTGATCCAGGTGCCAGAGCAAGAGTCGCTGCAGCGATGCACACTGGAGCAGAACCCCACCTGCAGCCATCGGAGGAGCCCCACACTGGAACAGGTGGATACCTGAAAGATGGTTGTGACCCTATGGGAAGCCTGTGCTGAAGCACGTTCCTGACAGAGACCTGCAGACCCATGGAGAGAGAAGCCCACACTAGACCAGGTTTGCTGGTAGAACTTCTCCCTCCTTGTGGGATGCAGGGAGGTTGTCCCCAGTTCATGACCCTGAAGGGCATTTTTTTTGTCTCACTGCTCATCTTTCTAGCGTGCTTGGCCAGGCTCTCAGGTGCTGGGACTTGGCTTATTCACGGGCTTCTTCTTTCAAGGTTCCTCTTAGGAGCCTCTTCGGTATTACACAGTCCTCTGATGCTGTGCAAGCCCACACAGATACTTGGGTTGTGGCAATGCAAGATAGGGTAGACTAGAAGAGACGCTGGCATGATGTGGGGCACCGCAGCTACAGCCCATGTCACGTCACTTTGGCTTTAGTTTATGAGCCTGACTGCAAGCAGGAGCACTTCTGACAATGAGGATTAAGAAGGCGGAAGCTTCATAAAGCAGGTGCTGCACGGATGATACTCTGCTCCCTGCCTACTATTAATATTCAAATTGCTTTTTTAATCTAATATTGATTAGACCTTCATAGGTAAACAAATGAGATGGCTTCCTTACAGTAAAAGCTTGATGTTCTTGAGAAAAGCAGAGCATTAGCATCTGTCTGCTGTTTTCCTGTTTGAATATGGTCTCTGAGCACTGGCAACATTAACTGAATCTAATATTCAAGGAATTTTAGAGTCGTGATATGAGCAGTTCCATCTATCTAGAAGACAGGCACTTCGAAGGATTCCATTTGGTGGGTTGGCAAAGCTGCATCTGTACAGAATAAGAAACATACAGATATGACATGGTATTTTTCATCTCTCACCATTTTGTCTTTTCTTTCCAGCAAAGTGCCAAATCCTGCTGGCGTTGCTTGGCATCACTGTTACGCTGCAATAAGAAATAAAAGAAAGACAAGCCAATGCAAAATTATAAGTGCAACATTCACAACAGGAAACAATTAAAGAATACGTTCAGCTTTCCTCAATATTAGTTCAGCCACAGCAGGTGTGTTTTAGTCCCATGGTCCTGCTTCCTCCTTTCCTATGTCTTTCTTACACAGGCAGTTTTGTTTTTGTGACCTGGAATCTGGAACTCCATCTGCTCAAACCTACAGTAGAGACAGGGCAAGATACTAATAAAGTGAGAGGGCAAAATGCCTGCCGTGGGGGAGTGCTGCATTTTGTGTCAGCTTGATCAAACTCCTCCTCTAAAACATTTAATAGTCACTAAAATATATTTTAATTACTTATGAAAGGGCTTTAAAGGGCTTTTGTGAAACGAAAACTGACAGAGGAGTGTCAGTTTTTAGAAGCACTTAGAAACCCACGCACTGCATAAATGCTTTCAACACATATACATATATATATATTAATAGAGCTTTGAAAATTAGCATCTTTCCCACTCTAGGATCTTCACCAATTTCCAGAATTTTGCCTACAACACATTCAGACATCATGGAGACGGTGCTGTGAAAAGGCTTTGGCAGATACACGAGTTGACAGTTTTGTTCCATTGTGCTTCAGTGGCTTGAGTTCTTGCCCAAGCATCCTCTCTGAGGCAGAACACCAAGGTAGGTCCCATGCCCAGTGGAGAACTACATCAGGAGGGATGCAGGCTGCAAGCCAGGAAGCACGGATGGCTTTTCCACAAAGTGCAGTCTACTCCACCATGAGAAGTAAACAGCAGAGCTGACAGCTACAGAGTTTGCAGAAAGTGTGTTGTGCTCAAGTAACCAAAAGTTATGTCACAATGTGTCCAAATGGGTCTGACTTTAGGTTATATTGGCATCCTTAGCTGGCATTCCCTAATTTCTGTGTGATTTGCTGTTCAACTGGAATGGTATAGTTCTGTTGGGGTAGATCTTATGGAATTGACCTAAATACTTCAAAGCCTCTCCTCGGGATGTTTCAGAAAGCAGAGCAGAAAGCCTTGCCCAAAGTGTCCTGAACAGGCCACTATATCAGCTTCTCCTACATGAGAATTAGCAAGAAGATATGGCTAAATAATCATGCATATTTTGGTTATGAAGAAAATGAAAATTAATGGGAAAGAGATCACAGATGATCCTTTCAGAACAGGATGCTTATTTAGGTTTGTTTTGGTTGCCCAAAAATGGAAATTCAGATAGGCTAAACTGCAAATTCAGCTGATATTTCTCATGTTGTTTCATCCAGAAAGAAAGAACTGAAAGTAGGAAGAGGTAGGGAAAGACAAAGCATTTTGAATCATGTTTTAAAAAGAATTAATTGTTTACTTTTTACTTAAGGAAGCAATCACTTCCAAGAAAAACCTTCACTGGTTGGTGTCTCAACTGGGATTCTTGCAAGCGGTCGTATCCCTCTGCAATCTTGCTGCTGTTTTAGACTCCTTTGATGAACAAAAAAATGCATCGTTCTTATAGAGGAAGACATCATCTCTGTGCCAGTAACTTATTTTGCCTTGAACTGTATAATATTCCCCTATGGTTAACACTAAAAATGGATACAGATTAAGAGGTTAAAAATACATTTCCTTTTACTGTTCTGACATGGGCTGTGGAAGCCCCTTACAGGGAGCCCTCTGTGGTGGGGCACAAAGACTTTGGCACTGCTTGGAACAAATTTAAGTTATCACAAAAGATAAAATACTGGCTTTTATATCAGGTATGCTGGTACTCACAGTGGGACAAACAGTAATGCTGAAGTGAGAGCAGTGTTTTGGAAAAATGTTTTCTTCACAAGTCAGTAATAATTTTTATTTCAGAACTATGTAAGTTTTAAATGTATTCCTGAATTCATATCAAGTTGTACATTAAAATATGAGCAGCAGTGCTAAGAAAATCAGAACATTTATTTCACCATTGTCAAATTAGGCAGTTTTAATTTTTATTTTTTGTTCCTAAGTTATCTAAATTAGTTTTAAAAATTCCACCTTAAAATTAAAAAAAAATAAAAATTTGAGGTTGAACAAACTGTTTCTTCGATCTGGACATGCCTTGTAGAAAGAGGGAGGAGGCTGCCTTTTACCACATAAAACTAAATTATTCATGCAGCCTAAATAAAATGTATCTATTATTTAGTATCACCCTGTTGTTTCAGTTTCACATTACTCATGCAGCAAAAATGGAAGAAAAAAGTAGACTGCAATTCTGTGAAGGATAGTACAGGTTTGCCACATTTGATCTTATAATAAATGTAATTCTCTAATAAAGTGATGTGCCACAGCTTAGTAAAGGAGGGTACGAGTAATTAGAAGTATTGTATGATAAAACAGGAGAGTTCTTCCTTGTAGTCCTGAAGAAGAAGCACTTTAAACTTGGTGTAGCTGGGAGCTGCTCTCACTGGTATTCCTGCTGTCAGTCCAAGGCAATTCTGTTGACAAGTGCCATTGATTGCTATAAAATGCCATCAGGCTGACTCCTGACTGCCTCGGCTCTGTTCTCCCACAAAATGCAACCCACAGAACAGGAGAGAAGAAGGTACTCCAAGACTGGAGGGAGAGACTTTTGTCCCTTGGGGGGGACTTTTGCTCTAGGGAAAATTCCTCAGAACTAGCAGAAGAGGTGGTGCTTGTGAGGAGAAACTCAAAAAGATGAAATCATAAACAGTTTATATTCTGATTTCTATAGAGCGTCAAAAGAAAGAGAAATTTTAAGTAACGATCTGCTGAGATTTACTCTCCTCTGACGTATAAATTGGAGAGAACAACCTGTATCCTTCTCAGAGCCTGGTTCCCAGTGGAAATACATACCAATAGAAGAGTAATGGGTTGTCGCGTTCCCTGTCAATCTGTCTTTAATCCATAGAAGTTTTATTATCTCACACACTTCTCTTTCTGCAGTTGCATTCAATTCACTGCCAGTACTTTCATGCCAGGAAGCCAGGCATACACGGAGCAGAAATGCCTTGCCTACATATTTTATGAGGGTCCTTAACCACATGCGTGGAAAATGTTTATTTTATAAGTGCAAAACTGTCCCCTGGGGATGTTTTGCTGCACAAATGAGCCTAATGAGCATTAGAAGAGCAGTTTTGTTCAGAAAAGTGGTAGGTTTATTCTTCCTTGATTTTTTAATTACAACCCCTGACCTGAAGGACTAGCATGAAACTGTAAACAGATCAGGATTACAAGCAACATGCCTTTTTAATCAGTGCCACCGAGAGGAATATATCGATGTGTATCCCCCATGCTGCTCAGGGGTGATGCAGGGTGAACTCTTGCTCTGCTGAGTGTCAGCACAAACCTTGCTGCTGCATCCCCTGGGAGCCACTGTCCCCTCCGCTTTTTGCCAGAGACCTGCCTGGGCTCACAGGTGTCTCCCTGACACAAGTTGCAGGTAATATTGATACCACAACGAGGCATGTGTAAATGAATGGACTTTATCTCCACCTCCAAAAGAAAGGGAGTGTCTTGCATACCATACATGGTTTTCTCACCAGATGAGATTTGTGGTCACAGATTGAAACAGATTTGCAGAGAGAGGAAAAGATAAAACAGCAAAATGTGCTCTTATGGTTATACTTAACAAGGAGAACTCATCTCAGATGACTGGTGGGTTGTGCCCATTGCCAAAGATGGTGACTCGTCTTCCCCTAGCCTGAGACGAAAGGAAACTTTCCCTTCTTTATTTGCCTTCCTTTTGTTCCCTCTGACTGATCACAGGAGCAGTATCTTATAGTACCATAGAAAATTATATAATTATTTCATCCTGCTCCTTAACGTTACCTGACTACCATGGCTGTAGAATACTGTAGTTTTTTTTCTAATGATACATAAAACTGATCAGCAACCAAAACACTTTGTATTTTTCTCCTCAGACATGGTGGTAGTGTCAGAGCAATGAGGTGGGTTGCACCCATGGGTACCATGAGGGCAACCCCCCCAGTCCCATCCACAAATCTCCTGGCAAGCGTCAGTTTTGGTGGGTTGATTCCTTTGTCCAGGTACCACTGTACTTTTCAACCAAGAAGAAAGGTCTCAGAACAAACGCCATGCTGATTTGCACCAGTAATCTTCTGAAAAAAACACCCGGAAAGCTTTATCTTGTTGCCTCCTCTCATGCTATGAGCAAGTCAACAATGGCCATATAGGTATGATATATCTATTATCTGGGTATACATCCCTATATCTATCTATTTTCATCAATCAGGAACAAAAATGAAGGAAAAAAGTTTTTTTAAGCTGTTCTTGGCTTTCATGTTAAATTAATTTTACTGTAAATATACCAAGTGAACCTGACACATTGCAAATGGGGGCCCAAAAAACCTCTGGTTACATATGTGTGTAAATAACTCTGTGTATCTCTATTGTGTATATACACACAGGGCCAGGATCCTCTATCTGGAGCTGCTCTCCTTGTGCGTTTTTTATGCTAGGGATGTGGAACTGCTGAGAGAAAAGAGAAGTGTGTGCTCAGATGGGGACTAGAGGCTTGACTTTCAGAACAATTGCAGCTCTTCTGTGAGTAAAAGCACAGTAGCAGTCAGAGCCCATGCAAGAACACAAGTATACATGCCCCGCAAAAACAATCATTATCAAGGGAACATCAGATTTCTGCAGTATAAATCCATAAAAAGACATTGTGGAAATGGAAAGGGAGGGGGATCCAAATATAAATGTGATTTTTGCTGGCATCTTGAGAGTACTTTATACTATGTGTTTCTGAAAACAGCCCATATTATCCTAGTAGGAGAGTGTGTTACCTGGTGCTGACTTTGCTCAGTGCTGTTTGCAGAATAGATGTCTTTTTGTTTGGCACTGGCTGAGTATACAGAGCACAGAGAATGGTCTGAATTGTGCCAGCTGTTAGCAACACTGTGGTAATGTATCTGTTGCTTACCCTAGCAGAAAAAACCTGCCAACCCTCAGTGGTTCAAGGTGTTCCTATTTTTAATTCTACTTCTGTCCCAATCCCTTTCATAATAAAAACATCATTACATTAGAAGTCATAGATGAACTGAAAAAAAAAAAAAAAGAAAAGTATGCTTTCTGCAGCAAAAGTCTTAGTTTTTCAAACTAAATAAACTTTGCAGAAGGCTATGAAAGGATGGTTGCTGTGTCAGTGAATTGATGCACATATCCCTTTCCCAAAAAGCAAGTTTATGCTGTGTCCATACCAATTTTTTTTTTGCTAGCAATTATTTTCTTAACTAATTTCAATTAGAAAAGCACATGTTCTCCCTGAGAAAATAAGAAAACTGGTTTCCAGAACATGCTCCTCTCTTTGCCCAGAGGCTGTTGCTTGAACAGCTCAATCACTTTTTATTGTGCTGTTCTGTGGCATGTGGGTCCTGCTGGGCCCCAATATGCAGGAAGATGGTAACTCTTACTATCAGAGACACTGTATTTGAAATAATGTAGGCTATTATGCATTAAGAAGAAAGAACATAAAATTTTAAAGAACATTTTTTCTCTAGTCTCTAATTTTTGTATTTTTTTTTTCTTATAGGTGAAAATCCTCATAAAAGGTTCCGGTATTAATAGTTCTATGTCATAAGTGCCTGTTATCTTGCTTATACTTAAGTGATAGTAGGAACTTTCAGTGTTTCTAAGACCTCCCCTGCTGTGAAGCAGTTAATTTTGACATTTTGTCAAAGATGTGTCAACTCCTTTGAACAATGAAAGACTTTTGATTTAATGTAGCGATGGCGTTACTTCCCTATGTAGGACCAAAGTGTGAATCTCAGGGTGAGACACATTTAACACAGCAGGAGGTCTTGATGGGCTATTGGCTGAAAAAAATTGTTTGCATTGTCTAGAGAAGAAAAAGGTTTGGGAAAGAAAAAGTGAGGAACATTAGGCAGCCTGGATTCCTTGTTACCTTCTGATCCTCTTGGACCCTTTATGGGCAGTAATGTCTTCATCAAAATTTTCAAGAACATTATCTGCCCAATACATTGACATGATTCTCTCCTACTATGAAACACTTGTGTTAAGAAATACCAGGTCTCTGTCTTGTCTGTTCAAGATTCTGGTAGCAACAAACAACTATTCTTATAAATTGCTAATAAATTGACCAAACTGTGCTCTATGTTGTGCACATGAAACTACAGATGCAATTGGATTAACTCTGGTCTACTGTAACTGTCTGCTGCATTGAAAATTCAAATTTCCGTAGGCAGTCCAGCTCTTCTTGTCAGTAAATACTGAGTATTTTTAAGACCTGACATTTGAGTCACACAATCCTGAATCAGGCACTCATGGGAAGACAGAAGGTTCAAAGATGTCAGTAGGCTTTATATCTGACCCAGAGATAATCTTGAAGTGTTTTATTAAACCAAGATGTTGAATATTTCCACACATTTGGTGAAATTTGTTCATCTGTTTATCATCTGAATCGGACATATTTATCCATTAATTCCTGTGAATTCCCCAAATATCAAGTCACTGGATGGGAGCAAATGATTTTAATAATTATAGTTATGTGACATCTTTTGCTGATTCAGTGGCTGCGTGAAAGGTACAAAAAGCATAAAAACAACACGGACTGAATGTAAACCCTACCATTTTCAAAATAACTGAAGTTTTAACTAGAATAATTTTGAGTACCTGTATCAAAAGAAAATACATTTCTCATAAGTAAATCTACATGAGTAGCAGAGCCTTTGGGAGGGAAGCATTGCCCACAGTAGAAGGTAATTAAGTTAGGGACCACTTAAGCAAATTAGATATGCGTAAGTTCATGAGGTCATCCAAAATTGCTGATCAATGTCAACCTGAAACATTTCTCTATTGTCTTTGAAATGTCATGATCATCGGGGAGGGTTCTGATATAATGAGGAGAGGGCAAATGTTACATCCATTTTCAAGTAGGGACCAAAGGGGATTTATAGGTCAGTCAGCTTGACCTCAGGCCCTTGAAAGGGGAGTCCAGGCACGGGACAGACAAGAAGCTAATTTGGACATCAAACATTGATTTTCCAAGGACAAATCACCCCTGACCACTCTTATTGCCTCTTTGTCTCTGGATGAGTGGATGTTGTATATCTCAACTTTTAGAACATCTTTGACACAGTTTTCCATAATATGACCAAAGCCAAGCCGGTGAAATAGGACCTGGATGATTAATTGGGTGGAAAATTGGTAGGACTGCCAGGCTCAAAGAGTGGTGTTCAGCCATAAGAAGTTCACCCAACAGACAGTGACTAGTGACATCCTTCAGGGATAGATACAAGGCCTGCAATGGTTTAAGATATTTATTGGTGGTCTGGATGAGGGGACGTAGAGTGCTCTCAGAAACTTGGTGGACAAGCTGACCCTGGGGAAGCCGTGTGCCTTGTCAGCAGGGGAAGCCAACTACACACTGGGCTGCCTTGGTAAGAGCCGGTCCAGGAAAGTGGCTCTTCCTCTCTCTTTCCCTCAGTGAGACCACACTGGGAGCACTGGATCCATCTATTACAATAGATAATACTATAATCAGGTCACGGTCCCTCCTGTTGAGTGGTCTCAGTGTGCTCCTGGTTTGGGATGCTGGACAGCATGGTAAGATAGTAGGGACAGTAAGAAGACATAGAGGGACAAACTTTCTGGCAGAGGTTTCTTCCTCTGCTTGCCATGGAGTTATTTCATTATTAATACTTCGAGCTTTCTTTTTAATTAAACATTAACTAGAGCTCAAGGCACGCTGCCTCCTGAGCATGCACGCAAAGCGGCAGCAGCCTTGCACAGAGTCAGAGGGCAGGGCTGCTGCCGAGGGTAGTGCCACAGAAAGCAGAGATGCTCTAGGGAATAATGCAGCCTCATCTCTTTGAAAGGAGCATCCAGACTGATGGGAATTGATGTCAGCATGGTAGATGCTCTTACCCTTAAGATAACTAAAACTGAGGAATCTGTGGACCATAGTTTAGGGAAATTGACATCTTTCCAGAACATGTCGTTTTTAAAAGAACATGCTCTCAAAGCCCTTAGAAGTGCATGGAAACAAGAATGTTCTTCTGCAGAGGATTTGTATTTCTAGAAAACAATTCCTGCATTAAAAATGAATGGTTATTCTTACAAGGAGATGCTTCATATTGTGGATGTCTGAAAGTGTAGATCCTATTGCTGAAGCACATCTGAAAAGCTGTCTAATAGGATTTGAAGCAGTTGGGTCCAGTGACTGACCTTTGATGAAAGGCAATGCAGGCATGTGAGGTGCCTGAAAAGGATATAGTGATTTTTAACTCATGAAAATAGTAATTTTTATGTAAAAACAGTGTGAACATTAACATTTATGAAATACAAAGCACCTTTGACTACTCAGAAAAGAAGAAGTATCAATATCTAAGAAGAATGTACACACATCCTTTAAAGTATTAAAACCATAGGGGAAATACAGAAAAGCCCCAAGGCTGTATGTCTGCATAAGGTTAAGGCTGACTGTGTAGGGAAACATAAAAGCTGTGTAAGAATAATAGATAGAAGGATCTGTGCAGAGAACCAAAATACTAAAAAAAAAGAGAAAAAAAAAGTATGTTCTTCTGCTTTATTTAACTTTCAAACAGAAACTGAAGAGTTCACAGGGACACATTCATAATTCACAACTCATGAGGATTGTTCAGGAAAGTTTTTGTCTGCTCCTTGAGCAGGAAATGTGACGATGCCAGAATGGACTTACAAATCAGTTGATCAGAACAGCTTCCTTACTTCCAGTCTGTCTCACATGGATGCAGTTTTTCCAAACTCTCTAAAGAATATTGACTCTTTTGAGACACACTGTTCTGCATTTCATATTCCACTCAAAGCAATTCTTGAATGGATTAAAGCAGCACTACAGAATGGCTGCTCAGAAAAAGCCCTTGAATATGTCTTTCCTATTTAATTTTGCTATTGTCAGATACAATTATCTTTAATTTTTCCAGTGTCCACACAAGTTATGTTTACTGTGTTTGCACTGAGCAACTTTAGTATTAGCTGCAACTAGTATTTTGATATGGACTGACTGAATGATTACTGTAGGAGGAACAGTAATTTAACCCATCCAAAGTGGGATGTGAAAATACCCATCCCTCTACCAAGACCAGAAGAGAGGACTGCCTTTCCCTCAGTGAAGAATGGGTGCTGCCAGCTCCCAGCTGGCAGAAGCAGTGATGCCAGTGCCCATGGAGGCAGCATCCCCCCAGAGAGATCTGATCAGCACCAGCCCCTACCCTCGGGGTGCAGCCTCACCTCCCACATGAGACAATTGCCAAAGGGTCATTTGCAGCCCCTGCCACTGTGCTCCTGATGGTTTAGGTGCCTACTGAGGGGATAGAAGTTCAAGGAACCAGTGATCAGAGACCCTGCTATACAAAGCTCCCACATTAGGCTTTGCAATATGACAGCCTTGGTTGCTAAACAAAAAGAAGTGTTTATCTTCTTTTAAGTCCTGGTTTCTAAATAGTCTACTTCCTGACAGCCTCAGACTTCAGGCTAGACTTCATTGTATCTGTCAAGGGACATTCTCACTGCTCACTATGCCAGGACCATCAAACAAAATGCTTCTCAATTTCTAATTGGTATAAAGGATAGTTAATTGCATATAGGATTGTACACTATTATTTTGATGACATTCTCAGTGTTACTGGCTGTCAGATTACACAGGGTTCAAATCCAGTATTTTTAGGCTCAATTCTGAGCAGTCACTCACCAGCCACTTTTGAAAGACCACAGGTTTTCTGTGGTATGCAGACAGACACAACTTACTTCATTACTTTTGCCAAAACTGCCCTCTGCCCAGGAAGGCACAAGAAAAAATATGTGGGTATTAAACATTCTGTTTATCTCCATGCTCACAAACGTATTACTTCAGTTTGGTGAACTTGGTAACAAGCTTTGAGTTTGTCAGCGCAGGGAGAGCTGCAAAGAACCACCCCCTATATATATCTTATGTATCCACTTTTGCACGGGTATAGGCCAGGAAATTCTTAATTCTTATTTAATTGCATAAAAGACATTTTGACTATTTCAAGTATTTTCAAGACTGAAAACTTATTGTTAAAGGGTATTTTCAACTGGCAGTTGGTAGATTTTTGACATCCTTATTTTTGTGACATTCAGTATTTCATTTTGGGCCTCAATAATGCTTGTATTATATACATTTTTAAATAAAGGTGCATTAAAAATAATTTATTTGGATACCTTGAAACACTTTCTAAATTCTACTTCTGAAATGTTGCATTTTATTTATAAACTTTCCACATCTCCATGTTCCCAAATTCTCTTTTACTTAAAATCTTCAGGGGGAAAAAAAATAAGAAGAAAAGCAAATAAAGGAAATAGCACTGTAAAAAGCATAGAAAGAAAATTATGGTTTAATGATACAATGCTAGACAAGTGCTATGGAGAAGAGAATTCAAAATGAGCATGCTTAATACTTTTTCTGGCTACAATTCATTTTAGCTGGACCGATATGAAAAATCAATCCTGGCAGAAATATCTGCGGTCAAAGGTTCCCCAATTGAAAAGCAGACATTACGTGACTGAAAGATGCATTCAGCTTTTGTGTATGTAATGCTACCTCTGCTGTCTTTAAGCTAAATGACAACTAGGTAAACAAACACAGTTTTTAGAGGCTAGTGTTATTTCAGAAAGGACTTAATTTTAGATCTTCATTAAATAGTTCACCATTTCTCACTAACAAACCCCTTAAGATTTAGTAAAAGAAATACACAATTTAAATTTCATTTAAACTTTAAAAACCCCTTTTTCCCTGTAATAGTGTTGGGTGAAAATCTCTGTCCTTGGAGATACTCAAAACCCCACTGGACACAGATCTGATAAATCTGTAGCCAGCACTGCTTTGACTTCAACTTTTTAGGATGACATTGATAAAGTTTGCAGTGTTCTTGAACTGCAAGACAACCCAACAAGCCTCAATCTTTATTTCCTTTAGATACTTAATGCACTGTCCAGACTCCACCAAATATGAACATAAAGAGCAACTGCAATGATAGCGTGAAGGTTTAGTTAACACGGAGTTGAACATTGGCCAAAAAAGGGTGTGCAGAGAGAAGTACAACAGCATAACAATTTTGCAGTACTTCTACTGTATACTGAAGTATATCTGCTCTTGCAGAATGTCAATTTCCAGCAGCTGGCTGCTCAGAAATGGCCTGTTCTGTATTTAAGAGGAGTCCCCAGGTTTCTCTTCAACTAATTTCTCTGGTTGCCACTTCAGCACTAGCCAACATTTAGCATCCAGAACCTCCTGCGGCAGGAGGTCCCACAAGTTATCTAGGCATGGTGACTGAAACCATCCACCTCTGGGAATCAGCACATTTGTGTCAAGAGACTGAGTAGCCCTGTGATCGCTGAGCTGAGATTCTTTCTTAGTCCTATCAAAATAATATGAATGTCAGTGCACATTTTCTTATGATATTTTATAGTTTTGTCTTTTGTTTCCTTTGTTTTTCTTGTTTCAAATCCCTACTCTTCATTATACCAGTCCTTTTTTAAGTTTGTTTGGTTTTGCATTCCCCTTTTTCTTTTGATTCCTCCTTCTCTTTCTACAATAAAAAGAACACTTTTAAACAATAATGGCTATTGAATTATAATTTTCACTTCACATGACAAAAATTTTATTCAAAGCCAGCCAGACAATGACTCATCAAAATATTTGGCTTTTTTTTTTTTCTCCTTCTGCTTTCTTTATTTAATGGGTTTATTCTGAAAAGGACCTCAAGTCTAGAGGTGTCCAATTGAATGGGAACTTCACTTTAGTCACAAATACTATACTGAGTTGTATTAGCAAGAATTTATTTACAAATAAGAGGAAATAAGGATGCAAATAAGAGGAAATGAGGACAAAAATAAAAATAATGATCATATAGTTACTTGTCATTGTTACTACAGAATTTGTTGCATCTAAACCATGTTAAGCTTTGTCTAACAAATACATCTGGCTGTGTTCAGATGACATTCATCCTGGGTCTCATTCAGTGTGTGCCAATGTGTGCACAGCTTCTCAAATAGTCAGCCTGACATAATACTGTGTGGCACTCTTTCATTTTGTGTCCATTTCAATGCACCTCCTAAGCCCAGATTGACTGAATTGGAATAAAAATATTCCGAAATAGACAACAAAAACAATGGCCATCCATTTGTTCAATGTCATTACAGAGTTTAACATGCACAGCATTATCAAGGAATAATTAGCTCATTGAAATTCCTTTTTTCTACAGATAGAAAATGCCAGAACTAACCCCACAGATGGTACCTGCTGCTCTGATATGCCAGTCAGAGAAATTAAAACTGATGAGTTTGCTGAAAGTTTCCATTAAAATAATGGAACAGTGATTCCAACCCTACCAATTGCTGTGGGAGAAAGGCTCCAATGGGACCTGAAGGGCTTATAGCAATCTGAACACGTTGCTCAGATATTTGATTTTTGACTTTTTTGTGGCAATTATATACACATACTAAAGCTCATGTTTTGAGATGTCTTTACAGAGGTAGAAAGCATGATGATTTTAAACAATTTGGACTACCTAACTAGTCCAGTGAGATTTGGTCAGACAGGTGAAATAATTCAGGAAGGCAGCCTTTGGGCAGAACTTGATAATAGCCCCTCTGAATTTGGAGGGCCCACAGTCTCAAGGGAAAGGAGGGGGTGGGCACGAAGCACCTCCCAACCCAGGAACACTGGGGTCTCCAAAAACAGGAGACTGAAATTGCATGAAATAAGGCCACCTCACACAGAGGCATTTATTGTGCCTGATTTTTCTCTCTGCGTATGAGGCTGGGTTCACCAAGTCCCATATGCAATTGATGCAGACCAAAATGCACTCCACAGGGTTTTGTGGGAGTCCAGCATGAGGCCCTGCCCTTGACCCCAACAGAGAGCCCAGGAAGAGCTGCTGCCGTGTTGCTTTATTGCTGGCTGCTCACCTGGGTCCTTCCCAAACCTAGACCACTCCCGCCTGACACCCTGCTGTTCTCAGCTTTTTCTCTGTAGAGCTGAAGACTGTGAGATTGCTGAGGCTAAAACCAAAGTAGCCACTTTCTTGAACTCAAATGATGAATGTCAATTGCATTTGTCAGCTTAGTTTTCTGTTATTTGACTTCTCTGTGTGTGTGGCTGAGCAGGTCACTTTCCATGCATGCTTTTCCTTCTATTTTGAAAAAGAAAAGTACTGATGAAGTTCCAGTTTGGTAACAGAGCCTGTAATGGATTGTGAATCTATCCGGCACATGCGAGTAGGATCTGTGGAAAAACAGCAAAACTTTGCAGTTGCAGCCTGGAAGGAAAACATACTCTCTCTGCTTTGGAAGGATGGGGACATCAAAAGTGTAGCAGTTCCAGTGGGTGTAATGACACACCCCAGGGGATTATCCGTGTGACATGACACCTAGAGGAAATGCTGGATAATTGCCACCCACAATTTTGAAACTATGGATGACTAACAAACTCAGCTGCCACTCAAGGAGACAGTTTAGTGGGAAGCATGATTCACATGAGAACATTATCACTTCTTCTTTTTTTTTTTTTTTGACCTGCCAATGAAGGTGGTAAAAAAACAGACAAAATAGTCACTAGTAGCTGAGACAACCATGAGTTATAAAAAAGTCATCCCAGTCTTTCTTGGTGGCTGCTGGTTGGTTGCACTTTACTGGAAAATACAGAAACTTTGTGAGTCTTGGGTGAGATTAAGAAGAGCACAGTACCTGATATTTTGCTTGGTTTTGTAAGGACCTGTATGATTTTAGGACAGCCATGCACTTTCCACCATGTAACTTTATCTCACATAGTGGAGTCTGCTCAGGTCATGACTCCTTGTGTGTCTAGCCAGGTAAGCATGCAAAAGCTACACTCACCCCTGTAGCTAAAACTGAAGTAAATTACTTATTTTGGTTTCAAAAAGCTTCCAAATTGCATGCAAAAGCTCTCAGCAAAGGAACACCAGTGTAGCTTGTTGACACAGGCATCCCCCTGCCTAATCTCTTCCCATAGTAGTGTCAATTCACATCATCAACCCGAAGGAACCCCTTCATGCTCTTGTAAAAACTTTGAAGTTTCATGCCTATGACGTGAACAGTTTCATTTTGTGCTGGCTTTTCTAAATACTGGGGTCAAAAGCTGCAAACCTGTATCTGTACTGAAACGCTGCAGTAAATTACAGTGTCAGCTGCTGAGAGGAGTTTCACTCATAAATCAAGCCATTTTTAGGAGGTAAGAAAATTCCCCTAACTTTAACAATCTATATGTGAGGTGTCTAATCTAAGCTAATTGTCTGGGTGGGAAGAGTTGGCTCTTGACGTGCCCATTTCTGTCTTGACTATAAAGAGAGCTTGCATGACAAATTACATCAAACACCTCGCCTGTAACTGAGAGAAATCCCACACCTCCCTTCTGGGCATAGGGATGCATTTTAAACTATTGACTGCTGCATTCACTAGCTACTAGGCAATGATAGAAAATAATATATTTTAAGCCATTTGCAGTGATGCATCACATCAAAACAACAAGATTCCCTCTAGTTTGTAATCACAGTCAGATTAGCTGTATCTATGACTCCTCCTGTAATACCATTTTCAAGTGAGGAGCTCCCACCTACCCTTCTAGAAATGCAGTTTCAAAAACTGCTCTTGTTCTAACACAGGCAGACAAATCAGAATTTTCTTTAGGAGCCATGGTCAATAAAAAATGCTGTTAGACATGTAACAGAAGGAGTATATTGCAAAGTCTGTAAGAGTCAACAAAAAATAATAAAATGAGAAAGGTCCTACATGACTCTTTGGTTTACATAACTTATACTATTACCTTACAATTTATGCAGGTCCTACTTTTCCCAATTATTGTCAATTATGTTTTCTTGAGGATTCTTTACCCACCATCTGCTGGTCTCTAGGACAGAGGTTTTCTTGGTATGTGTGACAGTGTTAGGTTTATGGGTGAACTTGATGATCTTAAGAGTCTTTTCCAACCTAAATGATTCTATTGGTCTATCCTCATGCTTTGACCCATAAGGCAGCAGAAACATTATTCCCATGTTAAAGACAATATTTAAGGAGCCTGTGAGCTCAGCTAAGCATCAGATTGCAGAGTATTCTTAAAACTATATGACTGGCTTCATTCTTATATGCCGTTTAGTACACAGCAGATGAAGAGGGAAAACCTCATCATATATAATGATTACTGATACCTCCTACAGCTTTTATTATGCTTTTTTCCTAGTCTCTGATCCCTATTTCTCATATTTACTACTCTTCCTCCAAGTGAAATATGCAATCATCTCATAATTCAGTGAGAGGATGTGATTAGAATGGGAGTCTGAGAACTTAATTTCTTCTGAATTTCAATTATCACTGGTGCACAGCCAGATGCACACAATCTGTTATTGAATATAAACACTCTATCTATTTTCCTCTCTCAAAATTATTTGCATCACACTCAGAAACAAGAAATCAACTTCTCAAATACAAAAGTGAGTCTTCTAAATAGATGTTTAAATTTTAATTTCGTTTAAAATCATTGAAGAACTGCAAGAAGTCAAACAGTGAGTACTATAAGATATAAAGATACTGATTCAGAAGTTTATATATTTTTAGCAAAACAGAGAAGAGTTTTCATTAAAGTCAATTTGCATAAATTGCTAGCTGAGCAGATTGATCTTCACTACCAACTATACTGAAATAAAGATTCACTGTAATTTAAAGTTTTCTGTTTAGCAAAGCTATTGAGTATATGGCTAAACCCACATTCTCAGATTATAGCCATGTAAAGAATGGATTAAGAAATATTTTCAGTATTTAAGCATGAGGCAAATATTACATTGATTCAAAGCTTGAATGTAAGATTTAACATCCCTATTTTGAAGCTAGATATAGTTAAAGCTTTATTAATATTTTTTCACCCAGTGCATTTAAGCTTGTTTCTGATTTTCAAACCATAACTTTTCATCCTTGCATGCCTTTTTTCTATTTTTTTCCTCTTTATACACTTGCAAGAAGCATTCAAATATATGGATAAATGTGTAGTTAGTCCCTTTCTATTTCCAGTATAACATATGCAAATCCCACCTACCTGTTTGACAGTGCAGTATGTTTGGTAAATTCAGTATGATGTAATATGGCAGTTGCATAACAAGGAGTCAAGGTAGCATGCCTGCCAGGATTAGGAGAGATGAGAGAGGAATGACAGAGTTACAAATGACTGTCCTCAGTGTGGGGTTTGTGGTCATTTCAGTCTATTTCAAATCTTTCAAGCCTGAAGTACAGTGAATTAAAAACGCAGCACAACTAAGATCAGCAAGGTTCTTCTAACTGTAGTGTATGTAAGCTTGAAAGGTCCTTGGCATTCAGAGAGTCTAGTGCTCTTGAAGAAAATTGCAATTCAAGAATAATTTGAGTGTTTATCTTGTTTGAGCTTAATTCCATTAGTGCAAGTCTTGCATATTTTTTAATGTGGCACAGAAAATATTCAGAATCGGAGAACACTTTCTGGTGCCATTTTTTTTCCAGTGCTTGAAGTAAAATTATCAGCTGTACAGACCATTTACCAGGTCATTTCCATGGTAGTGTTGTCATTCTTAATACAAAGTGGAAGGAACTCTATTGTTTCAAGCATCTACAGACTGATGAGCCTAATGGACTGAAATTAGTGATTTGGCTCAAAAGCAGGGCACTTTCATTAGGAAGGGGCCATTAGCAAGCCTGCATTTGCCTATTAAAATCAGATGATCCCTCAAAACACCCTTAGTGTCTTCAGTTGTCACACAACCAATGGATCTTCTGCTTTAACCCAGGTGCATCTGGTGCCTAATGCTGACACCATTAACCTGCTGCTGCCCAAACCATCCACTGAACAGCAGCAGCATGGGAAAAAGCAACTTTCTGTCCTAATCCTTATAAACTGGGGACTATGAAAGGTCAGGCATTTGTGCACTTCTTAGCAAACACCTGGGTAAATTCTGATATTCCAGAGTAGCAGGACCCCTTGGGTACACAGCGAGTCTTTCCAGGTGGTCAAGAGAGAACAGGTTATAGACTGTTTTCTCAAGTGAGCACAAATGTCTTCCCTTTCCCTTGCCCCTGGGTTCTGGTGATGCTGAAACCCCTGGAAATGGACAATATAAACCGAGGATATGCAGTTGCCCGGTGCAGGTTGCAGGAAGAAGTTTGGCTTCTCTTGAATCAAATTAAAGTGAACAGGAAAGATGCAGGCTCTTCCCCTGGTAGCAGTAACTCTCTTTTTCCTCCTTTGGGATGTATCCAATGATATTAGCTAATGCTAACCTGCTGGGCTTAATCTTTCCCAGAGTTACAGTCCAGAAATATATATTTGTTGCAGTAGAAAAAGAACAAAACAATTATAAGAAAAAAGTTTTAAAAAAAGGAAACAGGGAAAGCACAGGAAGCACAAAAGAAACTTCGAGTTTTTTCAGCCTGCAGTGCCACACTAAAGTCCACAGAACCCGTGGGGGGCATACGTCCATCCCACCTGGGAAACGGCCATGAATCCCAGAGTGACAGTGGCTTGGAAGAGAGAGGCTGTTTGATACTGGCCGTGATGGGTTGGTGCAAGGACTGTCTTGATGAACCCTCCCTTCTCATTTAAGACCTAGCTAGCCCTCCAGGTGGTCAAGGCCAAGCTCTTCTCTTGTTCCAGGGTATGAAGGGCACTGGCCTGGGCAGCTTGAATGGAAAACAGCTTCCATTGCACATGGGAGATCAAACATGCATGGCAGTGCTTTATTTTCAATATGAAAACCAGGTGGAGCTCTGGGAGAAGGCAATAATACATCATGTACTGCTTGCATATGTAGTCTGAAGACAATAAAGTTGTTTCCTTCTTGTACTGTTCAGAACAGCTTCCTAGAGAGTATTTCAGTGCAGTGGGAACCAGCTGGCTGATGCATTGTAATAGCATGGCACAGATGGAAGTAGTCATGGCACCATTTGTGCTGTGGTGTGCACACGCATCTGAATGCCCTCTGTATGAAGCAGAAACATGGCTGTCTAGCAAAAGACAGGTTCAAGCTGAAGTATTTTTCACATATAATTTGTTAGGTTTTAAGGATCTATCCATTAACTTCAGAATCTGACCGTACAACATCCCAGGTGAATTTAGACATTTCCTAGATTGCTTTCAGGTACTTTCCCAGCTAGTTATTTTATTTCCCAGACTGAATTGTATTACAGTGATCACTGATTACTTGGGGGCTTTTTCCCCTTTAGGGAAAACCATTGTTTGAACAGTTTCAACATGTAAAAATGAAAGCGAAGTTAAATGGTACATCTTTTGCTAGAACATAGCCGTATAATTTAGAAAAAACAACTGTGGATCATGTTAAAATAAATTAATAGGGGACTTCCAGAAATCTTTTCAAGTGAAGGATAATGCAGATTAGTATGCCTTTTTCATTTCATTCAGGGCTTATATCTTTGCCAAAATGTGGGTAAAGTTTGTGAACTTCTGATTTGCACAAGTTTCAGTCAAAATTCTCAGTTCTGATTTTGTTTGACAAGTCTTCTTTTAACATGCAAAAGATGGGAAAGTATGGGGATCACACACTTTCATTTAGTATTTTAATTGCTGAGTCTATATTTGGCAGTGTCTCCACCTTAATGGAACTTAATGGTACTGTAATTGCTTGGTGGTGTCAGGGAGAATTGATCCTGATTACGTTCAGGAATAGCACTTTCATGTCTCAACTGAATTCAAACATAGAGGCACTCTTGATAGTGGAGAAATATACCACAAAACACCTCTTTATCCGCCTTGATGATAAACAGTGGCACTAATGCCTTGATAATACATTTTTTGCAACAAATATTTTCTTTATGTTTTAGCACATTGCTTGAGAAGCAATCTTCTGTTTCTGTAACAGTAATTAGCTTGTGTATAGTGTTAAAAATTATGTGTGCTTGAGAAATTCTTGTCTCTATTACAGCACACATAAATTGTGCTTTATTATATTGGGTTTTTTTGAAGCGTAATAATTGCTTATGAAATCAACAGCTTTAAATTAGAGCTGTTCTTTCCAGAGGAACTGCCTCACAGCAAGTGCACTGACTTCATGCACAGCTGAGGAGAGCAGTGAATTTAAAGTTCAGAGCTACCAAGGGAAGACCTCTGATCAAGAAAAGTTCTAAAGTGTTTTTCTTGCAGTCACAAATTTTGTGACTTGCCTGGAAGCATTTTGTTGAGTCAAAACATCCTCAAATGCAGTCAGAAAAGGATTCTAACATCTGAAAGCATCCTGAAATCTGAATTATGTAGCATTAGTGGTACCCTTGCTGTAGCACTGGTGATGCTGAAACTGTAGATCAGTCTCACTGATTGCTGGAACATGCAAGTTCACATGGCATCCCTAAGATAGTTCACATGGAAGAGTGTGACAGGCTGAGTCCTTCCCAGATACCAGATCCTTTCCTAAAGAAACACAGTGTGTGGTTGTTGCTCTGGTCTTCTGAACTGACTCAGGACGAGCTGCATTTGTGACTTGGGAGTTGACTCGCGCTGTCGTACCTGACCTCTGGGAAAGCTGACCACTCAACAGGTCAGCTGAGCAAGATGAAAGGCAGCATGTGTTGTGATGAAGAATGAAGATGTGTTTGGAGGGGGCAAGGCTAGAGCTGAGGACATCAGTGTGGTATGCAAACACTTGGCTGGGAATAAAAGGAAACCAGAGTACTCTGAAGCTGGCTATTGCAGTCCAGAAGAGAGATTACTCCTGGAGCTTCTGTGACTGACAAAGTTAGTGGAAATGTCTCTGCAGGTTGCAACATAAAACCTGTACAGCTTTAAATGCATTAACAAAATTAATTAAAAAAAATAAAGAAATCAACCTGTGAAATTAGAGGTCAGCAAGGGAAAATAGTAGGCAAAAATTTCGTTTCCTCTTTCTGGTTTCTTTCTTCGCAAGCCAGGAGACAGACATCTGAAGACAAGGCCAGTTCCTCACATGAGTGTAGTGGTCCTTGGAAGCAGCTGAGATCCTGGAAGTAGTTTTGAAAGGCAAAGCAAAGCTGACATTGCACGTGTCAAAATATCCAGTTCTGACATGCTTTTTCCTGATGACATATCTTCAGAAAAGAGAGATAAAGGATGTAAAAGAATGCAATATTTTGAGTGAAATACTTCATGTCCTGCATTCCTGGGGTGATCTAGAGGTGTGTTTGTTTGTTTTGATATGACTAGTCAGGTGCCTCATGCCTTCAATGAAAGAAGTTGATCAAATACTCCAAGTTGAAATTGTCACTTATCATGAAGCCAAATGACAAAGACATTCTGGTGTGATGAGTCTTTTAGCACTCCCTGTTGAAAGCCTGATGTTTGACTTCTTGTTGAAATATCTTTATTGTCTTAACTTTTTTAGATGCAGCTCTTTGTTCTCTCTTGGGATGCTATTGCAACTCATCCAAATGCCATGCTTCTTTGGTAAGTATCTAGTTTTTGATTAGAGGCCGAGAAATAAAAAGGTAAGAACTGCTATAAAGTGAAAAGAGGAAGCTCAAGGATTACAGGTGAGATTTGGAGACAGTTCTCAGCTTCCCATGAAGGGTCCAGCTTCAGTGTTTGTAGATATTTTCAGCCTACAGTGACTGAGAATCTGGTCCTTAAGCTGTGGCAGAAAGGATGGGTGGGAATATATGGGAACTGTTTTTTGCCCTGGGTCGAGAAACACTAAGACCATCATTCCTATGGTCTCTGAAAAGATCTAGAAGATGTACCTGACTTGGTAGAATTCATTGGCTATCTGACATGAAAACGGTCTGTCTCCTGCCCCTCACTAACCTGTCACTGACATATTTCCTCCTGTGCCTCAGGATATTTGATCTTGTTGCAGTGCAGGTATTGGAATTGCAATACAATGTTCAGCATCTGACCTGTTAAGCTTGACTTGGGTGAAAAAAAAGGAGGATTTTCATATAAATGAGGTCAATGGGATTAGTCCTGTTGAGTGAATTGCAGTCAAACACTTTGATCTAAGTCTAAGGTTTTCAATTGCATATTTAGCTGTATCATTGGGAAATGGAAGCCTCTAGACTCACAGGAGTCTGGGAGGTAGTTTCTTCTGCCAATAGAGTTTATTGAATTTCAAGGGCTAAATTTAGTCTTGGCCTAAACAGGCATAATTGAAGTTACTTCAAAGAATCAAGGGAAAACTTTTCATTTAAAACTAGATTTTTAGCTGGCAGAAGAGAATGAAGATAGATTGTTCCTGGTTCTTATACAATCTAGCGTTCAGAAGGTTTTCATTTATCACTATTTCAGGTTGTCAGGTATTCCAGATGAGAGGCAAAAAAGGCAAATTGAAGATAAATTATGTTCTTTAATTCAGTTATACATTATGTGTTATTCTACAGAGGCAGTTGTGTATGCTTATTCTGCTCATTAGTTACAAGTGTCAATGCAAAACAGAATGTTAAACTGTACATTTATTCTGATCCTACTATCCACATTCAGATGGAGAAGGAACTCCTTCCCTATAAAGTCCCCCAGGAATTGATCTGTTGGATGAACTACAATCCAGCCACCCAGAATCAAATCTGGGAGATGCAATTACTTTGCAGATGGTGATTCAGAGTGAGAGCCGTGGCCTTTGTCATTTCTGTTATGGTACGTAATAAGAGCACTGAGACCCTGTGGGTCCTGTAAGATCTTCCTAACCGAGTTTCTCCTTCTTAGGGCAGTGTGAAAAGTTTTCCACTATCTCAGCACATTTCTAGTGCATGGGTTTTTTTGAAGTGGAGGAAAATTCATTGCTACCTTGATGCATAAAATGGTCCAACCTCCTTGGACTGCAGTGTTTTCGTTGTGGAAACAGTCCTTCCCTCTTCTCACAGTAGAACTGTCTCCTGTAAGAGCCAATCAGAGCCTCTGGAGAAGATTCTTATATTCACAGGCCACAGCTGCCTCTCACAGTAGTCCCATTGTGGAACTGTTCCAGCAGCAGCTAATCCTGAAGAGGAGGAAAGTGTACACTCACTCTACCTCTACTTTACTCCCACTCTACTCTACTCTTCTCTGCTCTACCCTGTCCTACTCTAAGGTTGCTCTGCACTTCAGCTCTACTTTTTACTCTGAACAAATTCTCAGCTTGAAACACGTACCAGATCTACTTCTCTTCGGGTTTGCTTTTGTTTTCTTCCCTCCTCCCCCAGTATTTTAGCCTGTGTATGTGAATCTAAGTATAAGAAGCAGTAATAAAGCATTTTCTCATGATACTTATATAAGCTTTATTTCTCACCATTGGAAAGAAAGTGAACATTTGCAGTCATGTCTGCAGGTGGTCTGTCAGTCTGACTGGTTCACAGCCAGCAGGCAAGGGTTAGTACAATCCTTTCTACAGACCTTACATGTCTTTGGAGAGTACATTGTAAAGCACCTGAGTTGTCAAGACAAGAATAACCTCCACTCCTGGTTTTTTGTAATCTCAGATAAATACAAAGTGCTTGAGAAAGACATAGGATGTTTTATATACTGCAAAGCTTCTCCTCTTTCTACAGCAATTGTAATAATTGAACAACTACACCATTGCCTTCAATGGCTCTGAGTTACAAAGGGTTCTCAGCACGCAGGGACACTCTGTGTGACTACACTGTAGTAATTTACAAGATATGCATTATAAAGATTCAGAAAACACTTTTTTTGCTCTCCTACATCTTTATTACTACAAGTATGAGAACTTTGGAATGAGTAAACTCAGTAATGTGATTCCTCTTGGTGGGCCTGGTCAATTCTGATAATATAACGAGCCAAAGCACTGTTTTGCAATTATTGTTGAGTAAAGATTTTAAGTCTGCACCTAGGTTTTAATCACTAAAAAATTCAAAAGCACACACATATTTTACAGCAGTTTGTAATGTACGGCTGATATTTATGTGGGACTTGTTTACACAGCTGGAAACTGTCAAGGATAGCAAATCACTTTAGGAGTGAATATTTGTTAAATGGAAAGCAACAGGCCTTGCTTCAGTGAAGGTAGTTGTCTTTACAGCTTGCATCATGTGGAGATAGCTTCTGTCTAAAAAGAATTTTAATTAATATGTCCTTTGCAATTATGTTAAGTGTTAGTCTTTATGAAATTTCATTGATATTTCTCTTGGGAACATATAAAAAAGAGCAAGTTTAGTATAACAGAAAATAGTATGTTGGTACTTTCTTAAATGCCTAATGTTGATTACAAACTGCAGCTGAACAATTAATGAGCAATCCATCAAATATACCTTTATGAAACTATCTCCTTAGATTTGACTGTAATTGAAGAAAACATTTGCTTCAGACATTGCCTAACTTTAATTCTCTATAAAAGCCCCTTCAGCTCCAAATCAGCAACTCTTTCTTTGACTGTACAAAATACCTACGGGTACATTGTTGGATTTTCTCTGTATAGATTATTTAGTCTCATTCCTGGTATAACAAGTTTATCG
This sequence comes from Sclerurus mexicanus, assembly GCA_013396755.1. Taxonomy (NCBI): domain Eukaryota; kingdom Metazoa; phylum Chordata; class Aves; order Passeriformes; family Furnariidae; genus Sclerurus; species Sclerurus mexicanus. Next base: position 1,327,218 of record VWZF01005609.1, read on the forward strand.
CAAGTCTCAAAGTAGAGCTCGATGGAAATCTCACAGTTCATTTCATAATGATGCCATGATTTGGAATATTTCCATTCCAAAAAGCAATTAGGAAATGCAACCCAATGAAATGAAGTTCTGAACAAACAGTACCTGACACTAAGCTAAATAAATCCTTCCTTTGAAAGGACAAAAATAATTAATTCCAACTTTAAATTATAACCTGCTATGCAAAATCATAGAATCTGAACATATAAAATATCTTGCTGTTTTAAACAAAACATTTAACTTTTTCAGAATGTTCAACTTCTTTATGCTCCTGGAGAGAATTTTTGAAAAAAATCACCCTGTTTATACAAAAAATTATTAGTTTTCAGAAAAAAGGCATTTTTCTAGAAGACTAAAATTTTAGTCCATTGGTTAAAAGTTCTGTTCCAAAGAATACTGTCTGGGAGAAAAAAAAAATCTTTATTTGAAAATTCCATTAATTAAAAATTTACCATAACATTTAGCAATCTGTTGCATTGCTTTTCTTTACTTTGTTGTCATAAGTAATTTACCTTTGATTTATTATGATTTCATCTAAGTTTTTATTTGTCAGGTTTTTTTTATTTTAAGCCAAGTTTTCTGGCAGAAAAATAGTCAGAAAGAGACAGCAGAATCAGACATAATATTTGTAAAATTGCCTTGTGGATGTCATTATTACTGTTGATATTTTCCATATTATTATTTTTATTATTAATAATGTTTAATAATAACAATACCCATAACAACAGCAATGAAATGTATCTGGACATTTGGCCAATTTAATCTACTCCATATAAAGTGATTTTTAAGTAATAATGAGATGAACAAAAGAAGCATTTAGAAAACCACCTGTTTCTTTCAAATCTTATCCAGACCTCTTGAGTCATCACAATGAATCCGGAAATATTATCAGACTGTACTCCCTAGTGCAATTTGCAATCAAGCCTGAATGTAACATCACCAGTCAAACAGGAACTTTCTTATCACAGCATAGGATTTCTGTTTCTGAGAATGCTGAGGGAGATAGAAAAAGCATTTTATAGGTAATGTTTTGAATATCTATAGTATCCATATTTTTTTGGAGGACGCTTGATTTATAAGACTGTCCTTCATTTATCTCAGCTTTTCCAAACAGAAAAGTAGAAAGTCCCAATACAGAAGAAATAGCCCTGTTTTCAGTTTCAGATTTTTCTTCTTCTTAAAGAAAAAAAAAATCAAATACGAATCTTTTTAAAAATAAACTATGTAAATCCAGCGACAAGCAAGTAATTACAGCCATGTATCTTAGAAAGCAATGTCAAAATATTCATTACAGTAGAACAGCACTGAAACACAGACTCCTACAAGGAAAAATATTCACAAGAATCTTGCTGCATTTGTATACCAGAACGAGAAATACACACCATACTTTAGTGAAATTGGTCTCAAAACATGTATTTTCAGCTGAGAAACAACAAAATAATGTATATTTGATTTAAGAATTAATAAATGTGTGAGGTTAGGAAAAAATTAAAGTCTTTCATCAGTAGCAATGGAAGTTAATGAATCAAACTTAGCTTTGGTGCATGTAAGGGCTCTGTTATCATTAGTCGAAATAATCTGTTATAAACATGCACCTTCACTACATTTGGCTTTTCATTCCATAAAGCCATCTCATTTTCTCAGGCACCCTGCACAGGCTTAGGAGAAGCTGCATCTTTTCCCAGAGCTTAATAATTAAACAACAAAAAGAAAGCTTTTCACATCAACACAGAAAGAAACTATGGACAGGCAAACCCCTAATTTGATGAAATAATGGTATCCCTTGTTCTGGATTCCCAGTCAGATAAAGAAACACAGTGGAGGTAGTCCGGTCCCCTTGCTGAGTCACTGCCTTGCCTTGCCCAGAGCTGAGACATTCACCTGTGAGCTCAGTCTTAAATTACTGATCAGGGATAAGATGAGCTGATTTGTGAGACTGTGATGCTGGATAATGTTTGTGAATCATCAAGAATCTGCAGTGCACAGTGTCAGGGCAGTGGCAGAGGCTTCTCTGACCTGCGTGCAATCCCCACTTAACTGCTCACTAAGACAGCCTTTTGCATGCAAGGCTAAAGTCTCACCTCTTTTCGGGGACTAATGATCTAATGAAACTTTCTTCATTAAATCAGATTGTTCATCTGCAGATGGGCTGGAGGGAATCTTGCCACACATTTATTCCAGTGGCTTAGTGTAAGTGTGTAATGGTAAAAATATTAAAAGGGCAATGCCTGTGGAGATCAGCCAGCACAACACCACCGCTGCTCTCCAGGACATGTGCCATGCCAGCTGTCATCCAGCTATGCTGGCACCATTCCCAGAAGAGATGATTGAGGAAACTCCTAGGAGAAAGTGAGTCAAGGACAGAGCGATTTTCTTACATGTGAGAATCAGGGATTCTTGAGCAGTTTTTGAGCAAATACGTAGGTATTTGCTAGATTTTAACTGTTACCTCACAGCATTCAGCTGAAAATAATGTACATAAATCTTGAAACAACAAATGAAATAGAAAAAAGGTTTCTCTTGAATGTCTTTGATAAACTTTAAATTCCTTAAAGTGTTACAATTATGTAGGAAGTTTAAGTAAGTTAAAAAAGTCAAACATCTTCAGCACTGAAGATATAAAAACAGAATCTGGAAGGGTGTATAATACCAGCAATATCAAGGGAGTTGATCTTCAGGTGACATTTTCCTTCTTGTCCTCATTTATCTTCATCGCCTACGTCACTAGTATATTTTGCCTATTGTATAACACCCTAATATCCATATTATTATGGTCTGACACATAGCATAAGAATAACACAAGAGAGAAGAGACTTCACAAGCGTTATACCCAGTTCTCAACATTTTCCTTTTCTCTTATTGAGAATATACTTTAAAACACACACAGCACTTCTTCTTCTGTGATTCAGTTCCTTTCTTCCCACATATGAGTATCCCCAGGACATACAATCTGTAACATTTTTCCTTTTTCAGGCTTTCTTTGACATCAGAAAGGCCTCTCCATGACCACCTCTTCTCTGTGGCCAAGCAGAAGCTCATAGTGACTTCCAGGAAAGAAAGAGGAAGATGAAGGAGATGCAGAGTCCATCTATGAAAGGAAAAGCACACAGGTCTTGCTTGAAGCTATATCTCATGAGCCCTTCAAATCCTCCTTTGGCACCAGAAACACAGACAAATGCTCTATGAGCCTTCAGAAATTACTTGCCCAGGTCTAACATTTTGCCATGAGGACTGTCTAGTACCCCGAGTCCTGAAAAGTCACATTCAGTGGGATCGGTTCTTGCTCTCTAAACATGACAGTGTTGTCGTGGCCTTTCCTCCTGCTTAGTTTGAATTCTGCTCAGCTGAGGCAGAAAACAAAGAGAAACAGCTGTCTGCCTTGATCCTCAAAGCCATGCCACCTGCCCACCATCTTCCCACTTCATTGTGATTTATCAGTTATTTTCCTTCTAAGTCCAAACCTTCTGTTTCTTTTCTCACAATTTCTCCTTGTCTGTGAGTTTGAGTCTGTACTTTTGAAAAGAATAAATCAACGAATGGCTTTATTTCAGCTGTCAGAGATTTTATTGTGAAATATAAATAAAAAGTTCCAGAGGAGTACTTTTTTCCTTCTTTGTAATGTGAGACAAAGCTGGAATGAAACAGATCTCACCCACTGGAAGGCAGAGCCCACACAGCCATAATGATTCATTAAATCATCCATCACACTTTCCCGAGAGTCTGTGGCCTTCCAGCCACTGAAGGGCTTATCCACCTTTCGCCTGCTTGGTTGGGAGCTAAATGTCTCCTTCATAGATTCATGGAATAATTTGTGTGGGAAAGTATGCCAGAGGTCATACCTGGGCCACCACAACCTGCAGCCCAAAGAGAGGCTTTTTCAGGGCTAGCAGCAGAGGATTGTAAAACATTCTGAAGCAACAAAGGACTGTCAGGCCTGATGGAGATCATATTGACCATGGGAGCACTCTTGACATTGGAAGGAAGAGGTATAAAGGCAATACCAAATAAAATATCAGGAAGGAATGACAACAGGAAGCCAAATTGCAGGAAATAGCACTTTTCCTCTGTAAGCAAACCCAAGTGTAAAAAGCAATAAACCCAGGATCCTTCAAGCTATCCTACCTCCTGACCTGTCTGTTGCCAAATCCATCATCATATCATCATCATCAATCGTCACCCACAAAGCTGTCAACATGTTCAGTACAAATACACCTTGCTTTCTCAGGTACAGACTGAACTCTCCAGTCCTGCAATGCTCAGGCTGTGTGACACTGCCTGTCACTCAAGCTTTCTAAATTATTCTCCCTGACAGCCATTTTTCAAGTGTTTTTTTGTGTTGATGTTCAATGCTGATGTGTTGTTGTAAATATTTCACTGTATTAAAAGGTCGCAGGTAGATTTCGTTTTATTTTCAGCATTTCCATCCTGTGCTGTTTTGATGGAATATTCGACAGAAGATTGAAGAATTTCCACTTAACATCTGAGCTTCTATTTTAATTGTGCCAGGTCAGATTCTGAATTTCAATTAACCTATGCATTTCCTTGCTTTCCTTCTCTTAATTTTTCACCTCATCTTCACTCCCATGGGACAGCGTGACTTTTTCAAAAGCTCTTCTAATGCTTTTCCCATCCATGCTCAGTACATTGCCAGAGTTAGCACAAAAGCACATAGAAGAAGAATGAGAAATCAGAAAAATCCACTCAGACACCTCTCATTTCTTGTAATGTGCCTCAAAATGCCACAAATTAACACAAACCATCTTGGAGAACTGGTCAAAATGTTGCACTTTCAAAATGTAATGGCTGGAAGTTGTTTTCGTTTTTTTGAACAAAAAGGGAGTTTTCCATTATGTTGTTCATATTTCAATAAATATAAAAGCCCAATGAGAGTTTGGAAAAAATTAGCCTGTGTTCTACTGCCTGTGCCCACACATCTTTCCTGACTTTGTTGTTGCTAACAGAGAGCAGGAGTGATACAGTGTGCTCCTCCAATGTCTGCACTGCTGCTGTCACTTACTCTCTAGCCCCAGACCTGCCCCTCCATTCCTCAGACTGGTGCCAGGGAGACGGAGGTAGCAAGAAGCATCAATGGGTTCTGGGGGTCCCCCTGGGGGATCCCCTTCACCTGCCATGGAGTCCAACCAGGAGCTGGACCTTGATGATATTTTGTGGGTCCCTTCCAACTCAGAATATTCTGTGATTCTGCACACCTTTGTCTTGGTAGAAGAGTGAAAGGAACTGAGTTTTAAACCGACAAGTGGCTCGGGGAAAGAGAAGAAAATACAGACAAGCTGAAACGTTTCAGTAAGCAGCTTTGGAAAATAAGATTTTGAAAAATTGTTTCCCCCATGCACTATTACTGTATTCCAGTCAGTACATTTAACCACTTAATTGCCTGACTTGTCCCTGCAAAAGCCAAGTCTGTTCCTGACTGTGAGTTTGCACACTTAAAATACTGCTTAAGAAGCCACTTGCATTCTTTAAATAAAAGAAACAGAGAGACAGACTGCCTGTTAACTGAGCAGGAGAAGCCTGTGGATCCAAAATAGATAACACCAGCATCAACATAGCTACCAGAAGGTGGGTTGATCCATAGGCTTCAGACGAGTCATCAACACAGCAGTTTCTGTCAACCAAACCCTTTAGAGCTTACCTGGGTACCACTCACTGCAGTCAGCCCTTCCACGTCCTCTGTTGATTGTGGTGAGATTGCTGGTGGAATGGTTTATCATTCCAATGGTTTACCAGCAGGAAACTGTCCTACAGACTCTGCTGCTGCAGGAGTCCACAGCACTATATGGGAATATCTTATGTACAGTATGGGTGTATGGAATGCAGCCTGGGTGGAAGCACTGTTTTGTTCTCCTAAATAGCTTCACTGCTGACACGCTGACAGTCTCTGTGAGTTTCAGCTGCATAAACAACATCTTTATGAGCGTCAAAGGCCAAGGAAAGAAGTCTGTATTTCTGCTTGGCACTAAAATGGCAGTTAGAACAAAGCAGACAATCTGTTTGTAATTCTGTCAGTGACATTATCTTCTGCATAAAGTTGCATTCAAATTAGCTGGCATGGAGGAACAGCACTGATGTGGATGAGGAACTACCATTAACCTTATTCCTTCCTCTGCTGTGCTGGTTTTGGCTGGGGCAGAGTGAATATTCTTCACAGTGGCTAGTATGGGGCTGTGTTTTGGATTTTTATTGAACACAGGGTTGAAAATACAGAGATGTTTTTGTTATTTCTGAGCAGTTCTTAGACAGAGGCAAGGCCTTTTCTGCTTTCCATACTGCTGCACTGCCATGCTGGTGAGGAGATTGATCAGAAAATAAATTTTACACGGAAGTGACTTTTGGAGTAAGGCATAAACTATTTGCTGTTTCACCTGCTCAGCTCCATATAGCTCTAGATACATCCACCTGAAAACATGCTATGTGTCCAGCTTCTGTAAGGAGATGGTACTTATCAATTTGCATGTACCCTGATTGATGCCACTGCTACTGGTAAGAATAGTTCCTATTCAAGTGAGCAGTTTCTTACACAGGGCATACTGAAACTACTACAGCCTCAATGCTTGTTTTCCACAATCACCTTGCAGGACTATGCATGCATACTGTTGTTCTCCTGAGAGAGCTACAGGGAGAGCACTATCCATTCCTCAACATTCTGATTTATCCTAGAGGATACAGTGTTATGCCTTTTTGATTCAGCTTCTTCATTTGAATTTCCTTGTACTCAGGAAAGCTATCCATATATAGGGGATCTTTTCATTCTGCTTTCTCATTCCATTACAAATAATATTTGGCATTTGCATGAGCTGACCGATTTTTTACTTAATTATTTTTCTTTGTGATTTCCTTACAAACACTCTCACTTGAAGAAAAATATTTACTTTGTGCACGCCAGTGTTTGTAACATACCAAATGAAGGGATAATTATTTGGGGGTCCCACACCTGAATTCCTGTCACATAAAAGAACACAACAGCATGAATTTTCTATTTTTATGGCTAGGAAAACATAATGATTTTTGTCCAGTCTTGAGCTTTCATTCACAGATTTACAATTTTTTTCCCAAAATAGAAAACCAAAGTAAATAAAAGCCGAAGCTCTTGGGAAAGCCTGTTCACAAAAGAGCACCGTATTCCCTGCAGAAACTGCTCTCTTCCATCCCCAGCCTGGCAGGTCACTGAGGGTTGCTCTCGCTTCAGAATCATATTTCATTAGTTCTGCCAGGAGGAAATATCCTGAAATGATAAAAAGAATGGTGCTGTGCTGTACTGAAAGGAAGGGGGGGAAGCGGGGAGGGGAAGCAGAGGAATTGTGTTAGCAGCATGGCAGAATTTGTATAAAAAAATTAAAGAAAAATTAATTCTGACTTACAGCTCAAATGATTACAATTTTTGTTAGAAAAGCTCACACTGCAAAGTATGAAAATTATATGAAGCTGTAGAAAAACCATATAGCATTAAGACAGAGAGAGAAATGTCATGTTTATGTGCTATTTAGTGCAGTCAGTTGTACCACATGACATTTAGGTTCTGTTTCTTAATATTGCTTAATATTCCAGCTTCACTTTTATACATGAACTTCCATGTAATTTAAATAAATGTAGACATTGCAGCTTGGAGAGCAACACCAGCTTAAGAAAATCACGTAAGGGAAGCAGGAATGCAGTATGTTTTTTCCTGCAGATTGAGTTTCAGTCTGTTGCTCTCCCCAAGCGTGACTTTGTGAAAGCTCCCCTGAATTGGGCTGCCACTGACAGGACATCTCAGGTCCTTGTCACACCTCTTACCATCTTTCTGTTTCCCCACCATGGTTATGAGCAAAGTTCTTTCTATGCTTGGTCTAACAGATAAATAATAAAAGTTGCAAGAGGATTTTGGGGAAATGTTTTAACATTAGATTTTTTTTCTTATCTATTTCTTTCTTTTTCTTCTTGCTTTAATTTCTAGATTCCAAATCATTTCATACCATATTAACTTTCTGGAGAATATTGGTGTCTGCTCACAAAAACTTTTTTCAGGTCAAACAGAAATTCCACTTGGTCTATGCTGGTAATTATTACACATTTGATTTCTGGTATCACCTGAGCAGGTCATACTAATCTCTGTGCCAATAGAAATTCCAATATTATCTTAATTATGTGTTACAAATAAATTGTAAAGGGCATATTTGGAAACAAATATTTGAAATTTGCAGTTTATTGTTTGAATAAAATGTGCATCTTTCTTCCTTTTTCCCCCCAATGTCTTACTGTAATAAGATTTGATCTGGCAAAGTACTTAGTATGTTTTACCAGGACAGGTATCACATTTAAAATTGAGCTTATGCTAGATTGCTTTGCCGGACTCTGAATCATATTGAAATAAGCCCAAAATATTAATGTAATTCTTTATGTATCTTTTTTCTGTGCTTAACATTATTATTACAGGAATATATTTTTCATATTAAGAAACCATGATTCAGGACCAAAGCTATTTCCTCTGCCTTCTTCATTCCAAGTTTCAACCTGTAGTTTTCACTTTATGATAGAAAAAATCTGATCATCTATTCTAGGGAAAAAAAGCCACACTAGCTTCTCTCTCTTTCTCAAAATGCATTTAACTAGAGGTAGAAATAATGTGGGTTACAGAATATAATTGAGCAAGAGGCAGAAGGTTTAGACAGGTAAGTAACAGCTGGAGTATAATTTTGTGTATTTGTGTCAACTTTTATTCCCAGAAACAACCATGGTAATAGGTATTTCTATTCTTTCTCTTTGAATGATGTTCTAGAGCTGTGAGGAAACTGTTCTTTCTTGACGGTTTGCATGGCTATGTAATTGATTTCCCTCTCTGGAGCGCGGGTGCCAGCACGATGCTGCAATGGTGGCCCACGGCAGGGCTCAGCACACACTCTGCTCAGCTTGCCTGCTCAGAGCTCATACCCATTAGGGGACTTCAGTGACTGGGTTTCTTTTGGGCACTTTTGATGTTTTCCTGCAGGTCTTTCCAGACGGGAGTTGGGGTTGGATCAGCCTGTGAATAGTGAACTGAATGTATTTGATGTGGCTGTGATGAACTGCCCATGCAGAAACACGCATTCAGTGCATCAAGATCTCCATCTAATTGGATTAGTTTCTCTATTAATCTTGGTAGTCCCAATTGTCACAATATTTTAACGTCACCTTCTAAAGCTTATTAACAATCAAATTTCCTGTACAAATAATCCTAGCAGAGCCCATTCATTCTGCCAGTGCTGGGGAAGATGACACAACCCTCCTCTGATTATATTTTCCTGATTTCCTTCCTCACTTGCTTTGAGGAAGATGTGATTTGACTCACTGTGGGTTTTCATGGTGGGCCTGTACAGGCTGTCAATTGAGGAATGTTGTTAATGGATTTTCTTTTTATAAGACACAAAATATTTCCAATGTTTTTTCTTCCAGATATTACCAAAAGAAAAGGAGTCACTTCAAGCAAATTGAAGAATGGGTTTGTTGGTTTGTTTTGAAACCTTTCATGTAAGATATCTTTGACTAGCTCCGATAGCAACGCCTCGTCCTCTGTTCCTTCTAGAAGCGAGATCCTGCACGTGACCAGCAGGTGGGAATGATGCAGGCAGGGTAAGAAAGCTCCCTCCACTATACACAGTTGACATCAGTTGTAGCTGACTGTGTTCTGCAGCACAGCTAATGGGAGAGAGACAGAGAGTTGTTGCAGTGATGCTCCCCTTAGTTTCACCCAAGCCTGTTCACAGCTAGAGCAAGAACACACTGAAATATGTTGTCTTCAGGCATAAATCTCACCAGTCATTTGTGGCTGTTTCAAAGGGCTCAATACTTTGCAGAACCAAGTCGTAGAGCATTAAGACTTCACAGAAAGAGGTTGCAATTTCAGTAACCCATTCTACATTACGACATCCTCCAAGCCGAACCCATCCAGAGTGCACAATAGAGATCTTCAGCTATTACTCTTGGTTTCATGCTTGTTTCTGATGACCAGAATGCCTGCTATCACCATCAATGAGACAGAAAGAAATTATCCAAATTTCCCTGTAACTCACAAACTTTAAACTGTGGCAGACACACAAACTGACTGCTGAGAACTTTGAATTTACCGCTAGATGTCAACGAAAGGAAGCATTGTGAAAATACCACAGAGAGATGTTTGAGTCCATTGCAAGATGCAGTATAGAAAATTCGTGCTCCACTTTATATTGTAATGGCCACTAAAAATCCTATTTTTTTGAACAGGTTTTGCTCTATGGTCATAGAAGAGCATTGACACAAAATGTATTCACAATAAAAGACCTGAAATAATTTGTCATTTGGAAAAATTATAATCAAGAGTTTATGCCCTTAAAGAAGGCTCCACTTAGAAGAAGTCTAAATTAAATGCATATTTTAATTTTTTGGGTTTTTTTCTTTGTTTCTTTTGTGTGTGTGTGAATTCTTTTTGCTTCTAACAGTGAATCTGGGATGATATGTTAGCTATAATATACCTCTCATCAAAGATGTCTGACAGTCACTCAGGAAACCATAGCAGCATTAATTTCACAATAAATTCAATAGACTGTACATCTTAGCAAGCTGCAGACCTTTAGGAGCACAATAATTGCAGGGATTTAAATTAATTTATTTGTATAAAAATGAATAGGAGACTCCCCTAAGAATACATCTTTTTTCTTCTGTCATGTCCTGTTCTGCCAGTACTTTTCTTCTGAAAAACTTATTTGTTTTAGCAGCACCACTAAGTAACCTTCTGAAATTAATTCCAGCACTCAAAATAACATACCACACTTGTCCAAAGGTAGGCCGTAGCCTTCCAGTAGGCTTAATTCGTGTTTGATTTCACTAAGAGTAATAGATACATCAATCAGTTGACATTTTAGGTACGTTATGCTGTTTAGATTTTTAATCTCAGAAATATTTGACTGAAACTTCTAATAGTTTTGTGTGTGCGCTCATGTACACACTTCAGGAAAGATATAAATCACATGCTTAAAGTCTCTCTGTTTCACAGAATTAAACAGAACTTCTCCCAAGTAACAAGTGATAGGACCAGAGGAAATGACCTCAAGTTGTGTCATCCCTGGCCTGTGATTCTATTATTTGAAAAGCATTTTGCTGACGTCATGTCTCCTCTGTGGACCCAGACAGGGACTCTGCCATGTGACAAGCGTGTTCATATTGAAACCTTGTTCTGCAGGAACTGTGAAGAAAACCTTCATTCAAGTCATGTGTGGTTTTATAGAGATTATCCTGATGATTACTCCTGACCACAGCTATAAGTAACATCCTGTGATCTCCTGATCTCATTAATTCAATTTGACTCCAGTCATTCACACATGGTTTATTTGTGAATAACCTGATTAAGGCCATAATATCACCTGATGGATTGTCATTTTGTGGAAAGCAGTTTTCTGTCAAAAGGAAATAAATTACATTCTTGATGCCCTATAATAATTAAAAGTTTAAAGGAGCTGATAACAGGGATTGCAATAATTAAATCACAGTTACAAACAAATGAGAAATTAAAACCAATCATTTCCCCACCAGCTGTGCTATAATTACAAGTTCATCTACAAAGACAAATTTGCTTGTCATTGGGCAAAAGCAGACTGCAAATTTTGCTTAGCAAGCAGATGATTTGTGTCAGAGATGTGTCTTCATGGGAAATAATGGAAACTCTCAACCATAGTTTTCCTGGGGGCGTCCAAAAGACCAAAGACTGCCTTCCCTCTGCTCCCTGCTAAGTCTTGTCCTGTTCAGTACGTGTTCTGTGTCATCTGACACAGGGAAATCTGTGGAAACACAGAGCAGTTCCCTGCCCTCCCCATTACCCCTGAGTGCACCTACTACGTTTCTGCAGGACAGAGGCAGACACACACTAATTTGGTTAAGGGCCTGAGCAGCAATGACGATAGGATATCTAGCAGAGCTGACATTACACCATTTGTTCACGTGCCCAGATTGCCCGTATCCATTTTAAAGCTACCTTTACTATGCAGGCTAAATGCAACCCCCTGGTGTTGAAAAGGGAAATGGGTGGAAAGATCCCACCGAAGCCCTGAACTGCCTCAGAAAGGCAGGGACAGCGGCGGTGAAGGCCAGCTCACAGAGAATGTGGCAGCCCAAGCTGCATTGTCGCTCCTGTTTTGCACTGGCAGAGGACAAACATTGCTGAAATCCAGCCACCTCTGCCCCGGGGAAGGCAGGGAGTGGCAGGAGCTCAGTCGCCTGCCAGCCCACTCTGACCTGCCTACCGATGCCAAACCCAGGCACAGAAATGCATTTTCTATATTGAGAAATAAATACAAACACAAGAACTCGTCATGTGTAGGGAAGTTCAGGAGACTCAAGCCTATTAGAAAAGGTTCACAGAATCACACGATGGTTAAGGATGGAAGGGAGCACAATGGGTCATCTGGTTCAACCTGCCTGTTCAAGCCAGGGTCATCCTAGAGCATGTTGCACAGAATTGCATCCAGACAGTTTTAAGTTCACTAACAGCAATCTTTTTTTTTCTTTTTTATGTGTGTGAAATGCTTAAATGAAGTACTGTCTTTTAATCAGAATATGTACAGCATCATTAAATGCTTTGCAATTTATTCAGTTGATTCAGTATTTTCTATTTTAGGGCAAGAAACAGGAAAATACAATTTTTTGTAAAAGTCCTAAAACAAAGGTTTTAATCTAATTCCTCAGACTGAGGAGTCCATTCCACAGCTGTTTTCCTAATGTTGCAACAGATCTGTACTGCTCTTTTTTAGTACGCATTTCATCTTTAATCTTCTACAACAGTATAAAGATATTCAAATATGAAAAATAACATGGGTAGTACTCCTCAAGAATGGCAGCGCTTTAGACAAGCTTCTGTGTGTACCAGTACAAGTACCTGGTTAAGCCTGTTTAACTACTGTTCTTATCTGTCCTGCAGCATAAGTAGCTGACTCACTGTTGAAATTATTACAAGAAAAGCCAGGAAGACCTTCAGAAAACTCTACTAGAGCAATCTTACAGCTCCAGAAAAGCAGTTGCTCTATACCATGAGGTGGATTGACCCCAGACAGTAGTTAAGCTAAGTGGATCACTCACTTCTTCAGTGGGACAGAGAGAGAATCAGAAAAGAAAAGCAAGAAAAACTCATAGGTCAAGATGAAGACAAGTTAAAGAGAAGGAAAGAGAGGAAAACAGCTAAGTGATGCAAAGGCAATCACTCACCACCTCCCACCAGCGGACAACCCATCTTGTCTCTGAGCAATGACTATTACGGAAAGATCAAATCCCCAGTTTTGCTGCTGCCCGTGATGTCATAGGTTAAACAATAACCTTTGCAAGGTGTGAAATATTTTGGCCATCTGACATCCACTGAACTCCCAGACACCTGCCCACCCTCAGCCCCCTCTCTGTGGGGGCAGAGTGAGGAACAGAAAGCCTTGACTGTTTGCAAGCACTGCTTAGCAATGGCCAGGACACCGGTGTGATACCAGCACTCTGGTCATAGATCTGATATGCAGCACCATAGGCACTGCTATGAAGTAGGATAACTCCATCCCAGCCAGACCCAGCATAAAGTACACTACAGTTACCACACTGGTTTCTCACACTGTCTTGCTCTGTGCAGATACTAGCTCTGTCTCAGCACTGTAGGAAGTCCTGTGATGACTACTTCCACTCCCTGTTGAAACACCTGAAACAGATGTCCAGGGCAAGCTAAGAAGCACTGTATAAAATCCTCCCACTTTCTAGGTGGCTTGGGCATGCTAGGCAGGCTATGTCAACTTCCATGGGAAGAAGCAGAGTTTGGTTGTAGCTGGTAGAAAAGTTGGGTGGGAGAAAGATTTTGATTAATAAAGGAGGGTTTATGCATGTGATGTAGCATTTTGATGACTGAAGATAAGTGTTAGGAGAATTGTAAGGGCACACCTGGGTATACAGGCCCATTAAACTCATCATTTAGGCAGAATAGTCAGCCCTATCCACGGAGGTGTCTAAAGATCCGTTCCTCATTTCCCAACCATAATATTTCTCTCTAGAATTAAAGAAACTAGACAATCTTGAATCAAATGTTGTTTACCCAGGAGTGTCCAGACCCTGCTTCAAGTCGACTCAGACACAGGCTGACAGGAGGAGAACAGGACTATAGGAAGGACAACTATCATTTTAGCTAAAGATGAGACAATACCATGTTTGGGTGCCTTTAGCTGTGTCCTTTCTGCTCTGGCTGACAGACTTGTCTCCCTGCACTTTGAACACCTAAATCTGTGAGAGAAGTAAGCCAGCCTGGAGACGGAGAGACTGAAACAAACATCTTTTATGTAATGATAAAACTGAAAATGAGAGAGTCAGAGCAGTTGACAGATGCAATTGCTCACAAAAATAGATTTTTTTCCCTATTTATTTTTCTTTGTCTAATATATTCCTAGCACAGGCTATTGCTATTCAATAGTAAGAAAGCCAGACTGACTCATTAAATAGAGCCACTGTTCAATTTGAGATCTCTGGACTATGGGAACCCACTTCTTCCCCATGCAAGATCATGCATGCATGATTTTCCCCACCTCTGTGCAGCAGAAGGCAAACCAAATGACAGGCAAAATCCCAAGCCAGCACACTCCATCATCATGCTATGTTTGTGCCTCTGCAAATTATTCATGTACTGGATAATTGATCAGACAGCTGACAATTGGTAACCGGTTTACCAGGCGAGAGCTCACAGGTGGTTGTTGCATCATCATCCCCCATCCATGTTACAGTGCTTTTGTGTAGGAGGTGCACACAGGCATAAAAGCAGTTGGTGTTTAAGTAATAATTCCTAGGTAATAATTCCTGGCTAATAATGCCTCCTACTAGGGCTGTCCTGCAGACATGTGGTCACCCTGCCCTACAGTACTAACATCAGTGCCATGCAGGGCTCAGCTGGATGGGTTGCTGACCAAGACCTTAAATATCTTGTGCATCTCTAATATTTGACAAGAATATGTGTCCACATAAGGAGGATATCAAGTGAACCTGCTCCTGAAGCAGAGTGACTCTGTCAGTTGAGCAGAAAACAGTGACCAGAATTGCTCTCCCTCCCTCCAAGGGGAATAAGCAACATCCCCTGCAGAGCCAGGGGAATGCAAAGCATTTCTGGTTTTGGCTGCTCCCTCCAACTTAGGTACAATTCCACTAAAGCAAGGCCAAAAGATCACATCCAGATTAAATCAGACAGGTTGATAAGGATCAGCTCTGCTGACCTTGAGTTCATTTAATCCATTCTGGAGCACAGTTTCTTTGTCACAGAGGTATCCTCTCTGTTCTGTTTGAAACTGGGGGAAAAGTGCAAATTAACAAAAGAATTTAAAATAAAGCTACTCTACAGCTTATACCTTTGTAATTCCAGAAAGATTCATGAGAAGACCATGAACATGTCTTTCCCCATCATTCCTTCAAAAGCAGAAATTTTGTTACTATTTATTTAATTCCCAATAAAACAGCACAGGGTGATATATATTCTTTGTGAAGGGATATGAGAGTAGATATTTAATAGATAAAGCATAGAACGTGTTACCAAAGATGACTATGTGACACACATTTTTTACTTTTTTTTCAATTAACAGCCATGTGGTTTATATTAGGTGGCCCAAAGGTCAATGCTGGCACCCTTTTCAGTGAGGTGCACTGCACCTGAGGTGATAGTATAGACACTGGATGGTCTTGACCCATGTCAGTCCAAATGAAGAGGTTTGCTTTAGTTTCTTCCTTGAGACATGGAGGAACTGCTGCTTCCCTGTCAAAGACAGTGTGATGGACCTGGGCTCTTCCCCTTTATACATTTACTAGTAAGTGTGTCCACATGACTGAGCTGATCAAGCTCAGCAGGACTATTCCCATGAGCAACTACCCACCACATCAGCACCATTGTTAGAACATAACTGACTACTCTTTTGTCAAACATCTACTGTTTCTGAACATTAAATAATTCAAATTATTTAATACATTACAAATCTTCACTATACAGAGTTGTTAGTGCTTTCAGTAAATTTTGTATATAATTTTGTAAATATTATAAAACTGATGACAAAAATAATTTAACATAAAGCTTTAATATATTCTATGCAATTCCAATCCTATAGTAATATTTATCTTACTGCATGGGTTAAAGCTGCAGTAAATTGTTTGCTTTGAACATAGTACTTTGCATCACTTAGTTTTCCCAAAGGGAATTTTACTTCATGCATTAGAAACTGTGTATCTAAGACACTGAAAACAGACAATTTCTGCAATCTTTGGTGGAGTTTTATATATTTTTGAGCTGAATGAAGTGGGTTTTCTTGTTCTAGCTCAAGTGCTCCTGACTTTCACCACCAGCAATTCCTGCTCTGGCTTCTGCCTCAATGAGCCAGCAGAAAGCCATGTGAATGCTGGTGAAACCATCAGAACATCTCTGGATTCACAGTGGCCAAATCCTTACATGCCCATTTTTCTTCAAATAGATGTGACTGTCTCTTGATGGAGTTCATCAACAAATAAGTGCAGAATAGAGTATGAAACAGGCTGCCAAATTGTATCAGACCCAAAGGATCACCTATGGCAATGGCAGAGAAAAGTTGGCATTAGATGCCTTAGGCAGAGATATGAGATGCTGCCCACTGTGCTTCCCAACTGCAGAGTTCCACCCCACTTCAGTGGTGCCACGGCTCTGCAGCATTATGGGACAGGAGTTTGACATGGAGAGAGCAAACAGCTTTGTGCACAGGCCTGTCCGATGGAAGAGCCGGATGCAGTTCCTGGATATGCTCACTTAGAAGAACAAAACAAAGTCTGTCTAAAGGTAAATGATTCTCATTTTTGAGGTTCCTCCTCTGCTTTCTCTGTCTAGGCCCATTGCAGCCTGAATCTATAACTTTGTGAAGGTTAATGGAGGTTATGGATTATAATGTACCCACAATGTCTCCTAAAATTGTAAAAAAGTAGGAAGAATTGCAAGTCTAAAATGCTGCTGTATCATTCGGTGCTGAAGAGTGATAGGAAGGAGCCATTTGAATTTTTCCAAAGCATTATTCTTTTCTTTGGCTGTCCATAACTTATGTCACTTCTGCTCCCTGACACATCTTGCATATAGTGGAATCGTTTTCAACTGCCTTAAAAATTTTTTCTAAATCTGATTATTGCACAACAAAGACCATCAGAAAAAGCAGCTAAGGGTCAACTTCTAACTCCTAATCCATCTCTGACATTGAGAAGATGCTTTGCCATTGTTACAGTCAGTCATTGCTCCTACTTTCGCTTAGCATAAAAGGTAATTCTTGAAAGCATTCATTTTGATTCCTCAAAATTAAAATGTGGAACACATCATGTTTCTAACAGTGAAGATAACATTAAAGTATAAAAATTGCTCTGTGATCTTTGGATCATTTTCTCTTGAATTATTTTATCTTGGTTGCTGTTTCCCCTAAAAGGTTCACAGTGCTTGGAAAAAGGAAACAGAAAGAGCTAATTGTATGCCAAGAAAGCTTCATAATCACTTATTCCAGCCAATAAAATAATTGATCCCACTTGGCAAGAGTTTCACACACTAAATTTTCACCCAAAGTATGTGATTAAGTGCTGCACTTTCCTCTAGACATATTGGCTTCCAGCTATAGCCAGCAAAATGGGCTAGTTAGTATCTATAGGAAATACCCCTCCCTTCTCAAAAGTGCTGTATATTATTGCACTGGTGACAGCACTGCCTGGAGAAATGGGAGTCAAGGACATTAGAGAAGTGATCCTGGCTGTGCCACTAACTGAGAGCTGCTCAGCCCTGGGCAGGATTTGCAGAACACATGAGAGGTTTAGAGGCTTAAGTCACACTGGAAGTCTGCACAGATGTCTGTGTTGGTTGCTGCATTCTCCTGGAGTAGGAGAAAGGTGGTCAACAAAGATGCAAAGGTTCTCAGCCCCTGCCTGGTCCATAGCAGGAAGACCTCCCCTTCCTAGGACCTGCTGCACTTGGGATTGGGAGCATGAGCAGCCCTTGGCCAACTGTACCTAGCCAAGGGGTACAGTCAGAGAAAGCTGAAGGTTTCCAGAAAGAGTCTCTTGTAAAATAAGACCAGAAGCAGGCTGCTCCTGTGCAACCCCAACCAAACCTGCAGGATTGGGAGTAGGGCTCTATCTGGAGATAGAGCCTAAAGACTTTATCTGGAGCTGGACAGGGCCAGTCAAGAGTGCTGGAGCAGCTGCACTGACTTGCTGCAGACCAAGCAGATCTCTAGCAATGCTGCAAGGAGGCCGTCCAATGGCTTCAGCTCTGAAACACCACACCTCTGCTGTGACTGACTGTGCAAAAAACAAGCTAAAAAAGGCATGTCTCACATGTAAGAGCTTGATTTAGCACTGAATAGCTCTGCAGAGCATTAAGCTAATTTAAGTCTGATTTTATAATATTTTCAAAATACCTCTGTGCATAGTTTCAAGAGACTTTTTTAAGTCACTGCTGTGGTACACACACAAACAAGGTTTGTCAGGCTGATGGAAATACAGTTTCCTAATCTCCAATTAACAAAATTAAAGTCAGGACCGTATTTCTCTCTGGTGAAGGAGCAAGCAATTAGTAGCTACTGTGGTTGCTAG
The DNA here is from genome assembly GCA_013396755.1 of Sclerurus mexicanus. Classification (NCBI taxonomy): domain Eukaryota; kingdom Metazoa; phylum Chordata; class Aves; order Passeriformes; family Furnariidae; genus Sclerurus; species Sclerurus mexicanus. The sequence goes on from VWZF01005609.1 coordinate 1,345,830, forward strand.
CCTCCACCAGCTATGTTTGTGCTGTTTCAAAGGAATCAGTGACAGTCCTTTCCCTTTAGGTGCACCGGTGCTGGTGCTGTAAAATGACTTTATTAGCTCTGGTAAATTTTTCTTCTCAGTAATGAAGCTAGAGATATGGAAAGGGAAAAGATGAGAAAAACAGGAAGCAACAGGACACTACTGTGTGTTGCAACTAGAGAGAGAAGATGCTCAGATCTCTACAGAGGGCACTACAACAACAGCTGCTTCCACCAGCAAACAACTGGGACACCAGCATTTAAGCCTGTTGGTAAAGAAGTTTTGGAGCCTACCTTGTTTCTTCTGCCTCCTAATAATAGCAGGCCAGAAGCTGGTAAGGATTTCATACAGATGTCCTTGGTAATCTAACAACAAATCAATATCCGGTAGGCTCAGTGTAGGGACTTGCATTTTTGGTGATACAGACAGAGTAATACCACTTTTGTGGGTTCAGACTGCCTGTTTTGGAAAATCTTCCTTCCTTTCTTCCTTCTCCTTCCCTAGCAGTCCAGATTTGAGCTGCACATTCAGTTCAGAGGTAAAGCAGTGCCACAGCTGCTCCACAGTCAGTTAATCCTCTGCCTTCATTTCTAACTGCTGCTGGGAAAGGGGGGAACATAAATCTTCCTCTCCAATCAAACGAGCTGAAAAGTAAATATCAGGGCTTGGAAACAGAGTGCGGGTTCTCCACAGCAAGGTGAAATATTGTCTTCCCATTATGGCTGCAGCAATTCAATCTGGGCTTGAATGTAATGAAAGATCTTCATTCGTTTAATCAGATATTGATTGATTGCTATAACATACTATGTCAACAATTTCTGCAAGGGAGCAGGAGCTCACTGAAATAAAGCAGGTTCCAGAAGACTCAGTCAGAAGAAGTAAAAATTATGTCAATATACTACAGGTTTGATTCTGGTGTTGTGTCAGAATTGCCCATCATTAATTTTTAGTATTGCTAAGTATTTTCTTTATCAAAACCAGAACAAAACCAGCAACTTCTCCATTTTCCTCCCATAATGCAATTGTTCTTACTTAAAAGCCCTTAATATGGCCCTGTTTTTCACACTTCTCAGAGAGCACAAGAGGTGAAACACAAACTTTTTTCTTTTAGGACTAAAATTTTGCAGTGTGTTTTAGTTGTATTCAAATAATCTAAGATCAGTTCTTGGCTCTGCCATAGCTTCTTGAGTTAAATCCTTTTCCATCTGTACCTTCTGTTGTCTACCAATCAATGTGTGGAACTACAGTCACCCTTTTGTTTCACCTTGTGCCTATCTACATTATCAACTTCCTGCATAAAGCTGTACTTGTGAACAGATCTAACACCTGCAGTTCAATCCGAATTGCTCTTAAGGATTATTGCAACATACGTGGTTATAAAAAACAATATTCTGAGGGTTTGGAATGCAAATTTAGTGGGAAATGAAACAAACAGTATTACCAATCTAGCTCTCCATTTGTGCTGTGGAACAAATTATTTAAAAAAAAAGTTTATATTTTTCAGATACTTTGTGAAATGATTGAAAATAAATTTAGTAAAATAATTATAAATGCCTCATCATAGAATCATAGAATAGTTTGTGTTGGAAGGGACCTTTAAAGGTCATCTAATCCAGGCCTCCTGCCATGAGCAATAACCACTCATTTTTGAGTTTACTAAAGAGTAATGTAGCTATTTCTCAAAATAGAGTTCTTTTCAAAAATGCTTTTAAAGTGGCAAGATTTTATAAATAAGCATAAGTGACTCGGTTCTACGAACTTAAAATTATTATCTAAAACTTCTAAATTGAGAGATTAATTTTGAAACTTTAACTTTACTTTGTAACATTTGGGTGTGTTCATCTTCCATTTAAGCTAAGACAGCTGAAGGTTGGAACAGGTAAAACTTCTTTCCCTGAGCCTGGTGAATCAAACTAGATGCAAATCTCTGAGAATGAACTAAACAGCTGATTTAGCCTTATCTTCATTCAAAAACCTTCTAAACAAAATGATTCCTGCATTTGAGAATATCTCAGCTGTGGTTGGTATCATGAAAACTTTAATTCTCACATTACTCACTAAATTGTTTCATTATTGTTCTGCAGTTGAGGAGAAGAGCTAAGAAGAAAATTACAACCAGTTGTCAATAGCCCCGTAACCTGTTCTGTTGATTTCTTCTAGCTAAAATGTAAGGAGTGAAAAATATAAGGCTGTGGATCTTGTATCCAATTATTTATGGGATAAAGTGGTCTTTAGGAAGCACAGAAACTGTCCTGAATATCAGCAATTGCCATAACTGCTTCTATCTGAAAACAACACTAAATTTTTCTGTGGTGTTACCTCTGGTGATAGATTTGATTGAAGCGCAATATGAGTTACCTTATTCTGGCAAGAGACCACACTAGAAATGGAAACAGTTCCCCGTACAATTTTCAGGGATCAAAGATGTCAGAAGTCACCATTCCAAGTTGAAGAGACATAAGAAATATTGTCATCTTCCAAAATCCATTAACATTGTCTTGACTAATTTTCAGATATTGTAGTATTCAACATCATGGTCCAACTTTGCCAGGTGGATCAGATAATTGTTAAAAGAGTGCAGGAAATTTCTCTATGCAAAGGTATATGAACAAGAAAATGTCATTGAAAACAATTAACTGGAAGCTATCACTGTTACAAACTTGATATCTAAAGTAATGAAAGAGCTTTCCTACTGCAGGATGAGATGAATTAATTCCTCTCAATATTATCCTGGCCGTATCTTTCAAATGCAAATGAAATCCAGATCTGACATACTCAGAAGATTAAATAAACTGCAAAGAGAATCAATGTTTAAATGCTTAACATGGCAAACATCGTTTGAGTAATGTATCTTGCTGCATTCATTTAGCCGGTTTTGAAAGTTTCCCCAAGATCTGAGCTTCCCCCTCTTGTTTCCAGGGTCAACAGGTATTTTTCAGAAAAAGTCATCAACACAAATATCTGTGTCCGTGACCTTTCAAGTCTAAACATCACCCAAGTATCTTTGGCTTTGTGCAGTGGTTGAATGGCTTTGGGGTGGGACCGGTGCTCTGCAGAAACAGCAAGTCTCGAGTCTGTGCAAGGCAGAGATGTGCCCGTACAGAGCAGCACGCTGTGTTAGCTGCACAGCTCAGCTGCAGGGGGTCTGATGCAGCAGCAACACTACAGGATGGTTGGAATTTTGGCTGCTTTTTCTGGTGGTTTTTGTTTGTTTATTTGTTTTAATTGTTTCAAGAAATACTACATCTTTGAACTACTTTAAGAAATTTTGATTTTTTTCCCAGACATCTCCCCATGAACAAAAAAGTATCTGGTTTGTTAGCATAAATACAAGACAGAATAAGGTTTGCACTGTATACCAAACAATCTAATTCCCAGTGGTTATGCAAAGCAGGAGAAGCATGAGACCATGGTAAAGAATGATCTTCAACTGAAAAAAAAAATTGTAAATAGAAAAAACACTTTTGCAACAACAAAAAAGAAAATTACAGCTTTTGAGTGTGAGTGGATTACATGCATTATTAATCTGCATCCATATGAGAGATGAAAGAAAGAAATTTCTGCCAGTAGATGAGGCCCCCAAATATCAATATTTATTTGGCTGCCAGAGAAAAGCAAATAATAGCAGCCAGAGGGCGTGAATTTTCTTGATTTACAGCACTTTTCATTAGCTAATACCCAGGAGGGTTCCTCTGGATATGAAGAAATGCTAACTGTGATCACATGAGAGCAGGAAATCAGAGAGAATAGCCTTTATGAAGCAAATAGAGAATATCGATACTAGATGGACAAACAGATGTCATGCCTTTGCTCCCTTTCACATCCAGAGGGCTGTTTCCAAATCAGAGAGGAAATAATGTATGATGGTGCTAAAACTTCCCCTTAGAACCATAATTGATTAATCTGTGCAATATTTTATTTATAAAAAACAAACACCATTTTTGTCATTTACTGTCTGTGACTGCCATGTCAATTTTTCTTTCAGTAGAGTTATTTGTGATTCATTGCAGGCTGTCTGTTATCTGCTGGGGAGGAAAATAATGACTCCTGTGAAAGTACATATAGATGGCACAAGCTTTGTGGCCTTTGCACTGTATGCTGTGGGCAAAGTATTTCACAGTGAAACAGAATATGGTGCTGAACATGTTGAATCCCTCAATGGGCATGATGCTAAAATGTTAGGAGAATGTAATTATTGATAACTCAGTTACTGGCAGCATTTCCTCATCCCTAATTACTATTACTTGGCAGAAGTGAGGCTTGAGGAGAAACTTGAAAATGGAAAATGCAGAGTCTTTACCAATACTACAGTGGGATTCTTGACTTATATGGAAGGGGTTATATGAGGCAATGACCTGGACAGAGAAGCAAACAGACAATTGTCACTGCTCAGAGTGAAGAAGCAATACTGATGAGAAACAACATTGAGGTGGGTTTTAAAAACCTGCCTTAAAAGAATCCAGAGAAGGGCAATGAAGCTGGTGAAGAAGTAACTGAGGGAGCAGGGGCTGTTTAGCCTGGAGCAAAAGGGGCTCAGGGTTGACCTTATCACTCTCTACAACTACCTAAAAGGAGGAGGAGATCAGTCTCTTCTCCTAGACAACCAACACAGGACGAGAGGACAGTCTTAAGCTGTAGCAGGGGAGATTTAGATTGCACATTAGGAGGAATTGCTTCATGGAAAAGGTGATTAGATACTGAAATGGGTTTTCCAGAGAGGTGGTGGAGTCCCTGTCCCTGGAGGTGTTTAAGGAAAGGCTGGCCATGGCACATAGTGCCATGGCACTTAGGTCTAGTTTTCATGGTGGTGTTCAGTTATAGCTCGGACAAAATGATACCAGGGGGCTTTTCCAAACTGACTCCACAATGCTGTACAAGGGAACGGCCCAAGTTCCATCAAATCAATTTATATGTCAGGAGGTTGCATGACTCAGACAAAGCATCAGTTTCTTTACATTTCCCACATTTCTCTTCTTTGGGCTGTAACACAAGTTTAAACGGTAGTGATTCAGTGCTTGTTTAAATACAACTTGCATCTTTTCTCTGGTGTAGGTAGTTTTATTCATGCATATTTAAAATCAATCAGTGATTTGCAGCGCAGAATAAGAAAATGTGGTTATTTCTCCCTCACCTACTGGATTAGTTTGCTGATGCATTTTCAGGGAATATTTGTAATATTCTTTGGGAGCAATCCTACTTTGTTTAATATAATGTTTATCTGCTCAATCAATTCATGTTTCCAGGAGTCAACTTGCACTTCAACAGCAATTTTGTGCTAGTAAGATTTTCTGTTTATGCTGTTAAATAATCATTATAATGTCTCAAAGGATAAGTATTATACTGCAAATTGAAAACTCAAAACATATGGCATTATAGAAAAAGGAAATAAATTTCTGAAAACCAAGATATGAACCATACTATTTTTCCAAATGCAAAGTAACCCTTAACCAAAGTAGAAATTAATTGCAATGGATGTTAGTAATTTAGAGCATAACAGCTATTCACAGCCAAATGTAAATGAAATATTGGGTACTTGAATCACTTTCCTGGTCAAGAAACATAGAGCAAGCTTATTCAAATTAAAATTACTCCTCATACTGGTACAAGGCCATGGCTAATAACACTTGGAGACCTATCATCTGACTCTTCTGGACACCTTTCCATTCTTGAATAGGGTGGATATACAGGCTAATGAGTAGTCTCAACAGCTGCAAATGGTGTGTTATGAAGTTGTAAGAAGATATTTTAAAATGTGAGTATGTCATTCCACATTCCTGATGGTTTCTGTTGTCCTGCTGTTTCTTACTCCAAGTGCTTGGTTTCACCAAAATAAGAGAGAGGGATTATTTGTTGCTGTTGGTTTTTCAAGCATACTCTCAGGTATCAGGAATGTTCATTATACAACATGGGAAAGGAATGATAAGAAGGTCCTTGCTGTATTCAAGGAACCAGGCACTTCATCAGGAGATACGATTTCCTGGCATAGACAAACCACAGGAGCATTATTAAGCACAGAGACAGGGAACAAAGGTTTTGCCACCTCCTTACTTGGCATGTATGTACTGAGAATAATATTTTACACACACCTACTGACTTAGAATCACATTTTCAAAGTTTCACACCCTTATTTTAATAAATTAGGTAGCAGTTCAGTTACTGTGTGCCGGGGAGTTCTCTTTTCCTTCTGACGAATAATGACCATGTTATGCATTTTCAGGACTTCACAAGCTGGAACAAAACGAAAGACTTACCTATAAATTAGAATTCCCCTACTCAGTATAGTACATACTGTTTTTTCCTACTGATTAGCTTTTCACTAACTGTATACCACTGTGCCGTTTTACAGTTAATAGAATTTAACAAAACCAATTTCCCACATCTTGTGAATGAAATACAGATTGATATTCTAGATAATGTGCAAAGAAGAAGACAAGACCTATTAGAATTGTTGCCTTCTTCATTAATGAAGGAAGGAACCTCCAGAATGACCTTTGCTGTATGAGCCCATGTGCATGTGTGCATTAATACATGAATGGGGGGATTTGCCTGAGGGACTCTCATCGAGGAGATTATATTTTCTTAAAGTGTATTAATTCAACTGCTTCCACTTACCTAGACATAATCTAAATAGAGCAAGCCATTGCTGGGTACCTACAGTGTATCCTTGAGTAATTAGCAGACAAATAAGCAGATAGGGCAAGAAAAAACATTTTCAAATTAGGTGTAAAGCAACCATGGTTTGCTCCTGCGCAGGCAGATAGGCTCAGATCATGTTGGGAATGGACTGTTTGAATAGTATACAATAGGTGAATCCATCTTGTTTTGAAGATATTTGAAATGATTCATTTTGCTGGGAAGATTTTATTGGCATGTTATGTTGTGACATTTTGCTTCATTGTATGTCTCTTTTTTCAGCTGCAAGTGATTTCAGAGCATTATAGTAAAAGTAACACTGAGTAAGACTACATTAAATCTATTCATTCTAAACCACTATTTTTATTTGTTTTGTAAGTTTCTGGAACGATCAGATTGTGGGATGAAACCTGTCATGTTTCATTATTGGGGTTTTTTTAAACGACCAGCTCAAAACTTTTCTGATTTTTGGGATGACTAAATAGGTGGGGTTTTTAAAAAAATCCATGAGTCCTGCTTATTTTTAATAACTTACATTGCAAAAGCAAACAAAATGCATCAATCACACAGGATGTAAAGCTTGAATTTGGCTTGTAAGTGCATTGTAGGAAAGAGATGGAGAAAATAGCAGCTATGCAAAAAGATTGTGTGACTGAGAGATGCTCCCAGCCAACAGCTCAACAGTCAGCACCAGTAAGAAGAGCTGAAATCCCAACAGGGAGCTACAGCTTTTCTCTAGCAAATGGGGAGAGGCCGTATGTGGCCCCCCACTTTCAGTAAAACATCTTTAACACTCAGTTTTCTCATTCACCTTCACATCTTTCAGTGCCTTCCTTTTGCCATCATGTCTAATTGTATCCAGGCTGACCCTAAGCCTTGCTTATGTTTTTCATTTGCACATTAATTTCTAATTATATTGGCTTCTTTCTGATTCTAACACATAATCAAAAGTCTAAATACATAAAATAATATCCCCATGTATGTCTGACAGGCAAGCATATTTTCTTGGTTTGTTTAGAGCATTCTAAGAGTTAGTCCTGGCATGGGATTACACAAGGAGAAAGGCAGACTGTGATTATCCTTTCACAATGTGTTGGGAGCCCTTGTCCAAAAGGACAGGCTGTACTGTACCAGATACCAACTTGTGTTCTCCCTAAATCATCTTCCAAAACCCATGGAAGTCCCAAAGGTGAGGTCCCCCTTCACCCCAAATAGTGAGATGGGAAATGACGAGAGATGAACTTTTTTTACAGGACTAGATCTCTGTTTGAAGAACTGCATAAATCACTGTAGGAAGTAGCCTAACCTGAGCAAGTCCTGGTTGAACAGCATGCAGAATCCACCCTGAAGCTAAACCAGACTGTGAAATACCTAAGAAGGTTCTCAGTTGCCAGACATAATAATTGATTAATTAAACTTGTCAGTTTTAGCGGAAATTAGGAGTAACTTGCACTTTTAAGTTTGCCTCATCCTCCTTGTCCCTATAGCTTTTTTCCCCTGAAGCTTAAACATGTTTCATTTGTATTCCTGGCTAGACCTTTGATAGTTCATCTCTCTCCAGTGAGCACTGATCAGTAGATGTTCCATGGTCCAAGTCCCCACATTTGCATGTCTATGTCATTATAACAGTCCCATTTTGGTGCATTTTTTTTGTGCCAGTTTTTGCTTAAAAACAATTCAAACATCTTCATCTTGGCCAGCCCAATTCCACACCTGCACATGGATGCTAGCTAACATCAATACCAATTCCATCCCTCATTAATGATACTGAATGGCATGGGAATGCTCCAGCAGCATCACATTTGATATTTTCCTAAGAGATTCTTTTGTTATAAGAAAGCCATTTCCCTCCTTTTCTCAGCAACAGCTGCAAACCATCCATTTACAATGATTATTTTAACTGTCTTCTATCCCATCTTACTTGGGACCACAGTCCTGTTTCCTGGCTAGGTGATCCCAAAAGTGTGAGAAGATTGTTCCTAGATGTGGGCAACCATGCTTTCACTTGATGTAGCATCCACTTTTCCTTCTGTGAGCCAACCTTTTCCCCACTGGGACACACATATTTGGCTACAACTAACTGAAGGCAATTTTCATAATTCACAGTGGTGTCTAGCTCCCCCTTCAGAACCTGAGCTTCTTTGCTTTTATTCCAGAAGCTAACCTTACATTTCGCCTGTTCACATTTGCCATCCAACGTCAGTCCCAATGATTTCAACAACAGTGAGTCATATACCATACCAAACCATATCAAATGATCATATCGTGACTCAGAGATGAAAGGGAGTCATTTGCATTTTAGTGGGGTACTGATTTTTCAGACAGCAATTGAGTTGAAAAAGGTCTGTTACTAACTTTGCTTCAACTTCGGTTAAATCATTAGCATGTATAAAAGTTTCTGGCAATAGAATGGTTTGGGCATTTCCATAGATATTAGTACAGGTGTAAACATACTCCCTTGAGGTAATCCATGTTATTGTCCTGCAACCTAGTCATGGGACAATTGCGTCTACAGTGGATTAGAAGAAAAATCTGCCACACTATGTGACATTGTTTTATCATGCTGCCTTTTTGACCTGGCATCTGTAGTGACATACAGCATCCTTATTACTGGGATACTCAAATGTATCGCCTCAACAACCACAGCCATTTCAAATCCATTTTTCATATGCTAAATATTGTTCATCTCCTGATCAATATATGCTTTTCCTGGATAGAACAGAGCTTTGGGGAATAAGGCATTGAGCTGAGCTGTTTGTAGAGTTTACAAAGATGGCACAACAAAGACAGGCCCAAAAATTTTCGTCTCAAGCATCCGCTCCTGGCTTCCATGTTTTGCAGAGTAAACCTATTGCCATATTTCAAGGACTGTGTGTTGCATTTAATCACAAAGCTGACTCAGGGCCCTTTCTGCTTGGGGCAGCAGTCAAGTCTCTTTTTCAAGAGAAAAAACAACCTGTGAATTTCAAGACAAAAATGACACATTAAGGCTTCCTAAATGTCATTAATCATTCAGAAGGTAGGAAAAGCCAGACATTGAAAATGTGACTGCAGATTTTCTCCTCTCCCTGTGCATGTTCTGTGTCATTAACAGTATGATCACATACTTTTCTTAATACAACACAGTAATTCAATTAAACTCCCCAGATTACTGGGTGTGTGTGGATGTGGTACCAATTACTACTTAATGCATGCTCCATCTCTCCTGGATGTATGTATATTATTCCGGAAATCTGGTCATTTTCTGCAGACCTTCCTGGGCAGGTCTTCTCTTTGCAGTTTTTGTGTTTAATAGGAGTCCCTACACTTGAAGAAACCTGACAACATAAATAGAAATAGGCAAGGGATGGGACACAGAAGAAAATAATTTTCATCTTCTCTCTGGCCATCTATTCTGAGCCGTGGATGCAGTTGCCCTTAATGGAAACATTTCACCTCTGGCTTGCACTCAGAGCTTTTTGTGAGCTTTGTAAGAGTAGCCTTGTCCATCCCATAGCGTGGCAGCACTATCACAAGGGCAGGGTGACAGGGAACTCACTGAAGATGAACCACTACAAGAAAGCAGGCAGGGAAGTGCCTCATTCATACAGCTCAAAAAAGACGAGAGAATGACCAGTCTGAAAACTTGCTTCTGACACCAGCTCCCTTCCATGGGATCCTGGCCTGCAGAGAAAGAGACACAGTTAAGTTTTCGACTCCCAACGCGGAGAGCATTGTGCAGCCACACTTTGTTGACAGCACTGTGCAAAACCACTCCTGCTTGTGCAGAAGTGCCAGGGGTCAGGGTGAAGGATCCATGAGGAAGAACAAGCTGGAAGGGAATTTTGTCATGAATAGGAATTGACTTGTTGCTGCTTTGATGGTATACTGTTTCTTTGCTAAAGAGTTTGGTTGCATTTAAATGTTTCTTCAAATAATCAAGGCTAAAGAATGGAAAGAATACTCTCATGATCTCTGAGTTAGGGAAAGAACCTGTCAATCTTGTTATCAACAGTAACTTGGTCTGATATATTACTTCCTACCAGAAAATACGTGGTCAGTCTGTAAACCACTCTGTGGACTAAACCCAGGCTTTTAGAGGTGTAGTTTGGCAAAGGACAAAAGAATTTTCTGGAATAACCCCAGGCAAGCAAAGAGAAATCCAACATAAACTCAGCAAAGATATTGCCTTCTTATCAGCTCCTGCAGGTCTGACCATGTTCTCTTGCAGGATTTGTCTCATGTTCCTCTCCTGTCATGTCCTTTCCCACCTCCATTGCTTCTTCCTGAACTCAGTCCAGATCCTGTGCAACCCTCTTGAGTTTGCCCCCTTACCCCTTTCTGGTTTTGACAGGTTTCCCATGCTGAGGTGGATTGAATTCTCTTCAGAATCAATAATTAATGAAAACATTATTTCTACTTTAGACTCTTACTGTGTCACTACTGGATTTAAATGGGAATAATGAAAGTTCTGAAATTGCTAGCAATGATGAAAACTGTGAAAACATTAGAAGTGTCTGAGAAAGCAGCAAAATTATGTGAAAATACATGCACATGAGCCTTGGGTTTCGTGCTATTTTCATAATAATGGTTAACAGTAATGGCATATCAACATTCTTAATAGTAATTTTATCATTGTAATTGTGAGAAACTACCAGAATCTTCTGTGTGATGGAAAGAGCGGGATAAAAATTGAATAAACCATTTTTATAAATAAAGTATATCTGTTTCTAGGAGTGCTGTATTAAGTGTATTGTGCTCAATACAAATAGTGTTGACCATGCAAACAGCAGTGAAAGCCACAGCATATGAATTTGCTAATAGATGGTTGTAATTCTATTCTCACTTGTATTCAGAAGCTTCTTGCACTTCATCCTTCTCTCCTGAGCGTCCTTCTTTGCAGGCAGATAAAATGTCTGTATTATTACCTACTTGGTTACCCTGTTTCAAAATATTGTAGTTACATTGTAATTCATAAATGTTTTATTATAAAAATTACTGCACTCTACCTATTAGTCTGACCCTCTTGAGCAGGTTTCATGTATCTTCTTTTTGACAGCTTTTTATTGCATACTTTGAAAAGCTGATTTTATTAGTTATGCTTTTTTTGTAAATCCTCAGAGAAGGCAGCAATTGTCTAAATAGAGAAATTCTTCATGAGACTCAGAAAACTAAATTGCCGCATCTCTTTTGCAGAATATATGTCCCTGCTTTGGCAGACAGGACACAGAAGGTACTTCAGGCTAAAAGAAGTCAGGGCATCCCATGATTTCTTTGACTGAATTCTCTCTAACTCCTTGTTAGACACCAGGTCAGTAATTGCTGGGTTGGAACCACCTTGTTGGGAGTGTGTGTGTGTGTGTGTGTGTGTGTGTGTTTGCAGGGGGAAGGGATGGGTCGAACGTCACACAGGTTGGGTGGTGTTGTATCCCCCATGGCAGCCCTTGGAGCCCACAAGGGGCAACCCCACAGCACTGCCAGTCACAAACAGCCTGAGAAAACTGTAACACGCCACAACTCCTGGAGCCCCTGACCCAGGCTGGGATTGGCAGGGACAGTGGGAACACGGCCCCTCACCCTGGCCTGGGACCCCAGAGTGGTCAGGGGTCAGAGGCCTCTCCTGAGGAGTTTGGCCACAGGGACCAGAGCAGATAAAACCAAAGGCACATGTTTGAATGTGTCACAGCTCTGCCATCTGTGCATGTGAGAGCTGGTCTTCCGCAAGGTTCAAATGGTAGTTACATGATCTCTCTCTCCCTCTGTCTCCTTCTCTCTTCTTGCTCCCTTGTCTCTTTCTTTGCTCCTTTCTTGATGCTTTGAGAGGCTTGAAGCTGGAGAGATTGGATTCTGACTTAGCTGTTGTGGATTAGTTTGTGGTGGGTTGGTATTGTAGTGGAACATTTTGCCTAGCTTGTGCGGTGCCCTTTTGAACTTTTGCCAAGTTTCCCTATTTTGTCCCCTAAATGTTCAATAAAAGTAGCTTTTGGGAACAAGTCTCTGGCTTATTCTCTTGGTGCTATCTCGAGGTATTAAAGAACCTTATACATATTTTGAAGTAAAACTCCTGGCTGAGCACATGAACTTGCGGCTCCAGGGCCAGAGTGTTACACTCCTCCAGCTGGCATCCACTATATAGCAAAAGCAGCTCATTTTGTACATGGTGCATTATCCATTTATCCATATACCAGTGAAAACAGTGTAGAAAAGGCAATGCCTGGGTTTCTACTGTGCAATAAAGCTACTAAAGAATAATCTTCACATTGTGTCTCACCTTCAGGGTGGGGAGTTGGATAATGAAGCGATCAGTAACCAATCTATGTGTTAAAGTCTGCAAATCGTCAGCACATAAAATCCTAGAAGGTAAATCCTGCAAGCTCAGAGGATCCTATAGGATCACCACAAGGCTCAGCTAGGTTCTGGAAGATAAATCTGCCATAGATTCATTGAATCCCAGATTTAATTACTTCTTTTTTTCAAATGCTTCATTTAGTAGTCAGCATCAGAAGCAATATGAAAGGCAAATGGAAAAGTTAATGTTTCAAAAGATCTCCTTTCTGCTTTACATTTACTGGTACATACGTTTACTGTCTCTGTGAATCTTCCTTTAAAGACACTCTGGAAAAATTTTCCCATCAATTTCCTTTTCTCTTTATATAAGTTGGTTTACTGTGTTCATCACTGCAATATTTTGTGGTACTTTCAAGGAACCGGCTAACTTCTGTAATGTCCCTGCTTTCACCTCCCTTCCCAGGAGAGGGAAGTGTGCACACTGGAGTCATTTGTCTGGAATGCTTTTGAGATATAATGTCACAAAAGTGAATATGTATGTTTGTATGTCTGTAAATTCCTGTTAAACACCAAGGTCAAAAAAATGTACATTACACATAAGAAGTGGGAGGTTATGAGGTTTAAGGGAAGGTGAGATTGTACTGAGGAAGAGTATATAATTTTAAATATTCAAGCTCCTAAATTAGAGTGTTCTCAATACACATTCTCTGGGATCAAACAACAATGCTTTCAGTAATAAGTTGTAATTTACTTTCTACAGTCACTGACCATGAAGATTTGCAGCTGACAGTGAGGTAATAAAATATAAAATGCATATTTTAAATGTGCATCAGTTCACAGGCAAAGTTAATTTGTAGTTTTGAGAGCTAAAAATCTATGTTTGATATATTTTAACTAAATTGCTTAGAGAAATAATACCTCAGAAACATGATTTATGTTTTGTGTGGAACATTACTGTAGGAGGGTAGAAAACATCAACAATTTAGAAGTGTGTAAATGCTGAGATTAATTGAAAGGATGACATCCTGCCGACAGACCCTCAGCACTGATGCAGCTCACTGCCAGCTGAGTCTGAGACACAGGAAGCACAGGAGCTGGTGACGTTTAATTTTCCTTGTAGCGAGCTCATTCTCACTTCTGACAATGAAGTCATGTATTCTTGAATCACAATTTGATGTGGAGTGATTTGATAGCCTTTCTAATGAGAAATGCTTAAGAACAGGCCATTGAGGAAGAGGACTTGTACCAAACAAGCATCTTCTTGCACAGTGGAAGTGGTATTATTAAAAAAAAAAATTGTATTCAGACATTACATTATTTTTCTGTTGTTAATCAGAAGCAAACCATCAGACTCTTCTTTCAGAGGGGCAATCAGAGGGACATAGTGAGCAAGGCTTCATGGGGAGACAGGAACAGCCCTGACCCCTGCTGTCCAGCTCCCAGCTCCAAGAGCTGCTTCACCAGATGGCACTCTGCCTCCTGAAGTGGGAAAAGAAAGTGACCTGTAAAATCAGAAATGCTACAACACTAGGACATCCATCAGTAATGCTACTTATTCATCCCATAGCACTCTGTGTTCTGAAGATGGTCCATCTCAGACCAAGAGGTTGTTTAGAATGATTTAGAGATGTTTGGGGGAAAAGGATCTTCATTACATATGCTGCTTTTCGCAATTGTCCAGCTGAAATTATTGGAATTTTTTTTCAGAGCATAAGCTGTAGCATGTAGAAAGGCAAAAAATACTTCTAGAGACCATGGGCTAGAGAGGTCCTTCTCGTTGAGGAGAACAGACTCTGTCAAGGAAGCCTCTCATGTAATCCTTCCCACAAGCTGATTAAACTCACTTTTTTTCACTTGTCGTTACTCATCATTATTCCTAGATCAACCACTCTGACTAGAATCTGCTGCTAATTTCCAGCCTAATTTACCGATTAGTAATATATTATTATTAAGGAAAAAGTTCCATAAATTGAATAAATGAATTCTCCATGCATGAAGATATTTTAGCTTCAAACTCAAATATCTCTGCTTCTGGATTAGAAGTCTCAAATTTTTAAAGCTGTTTTGTCACCATGCATAAAGAGACAGAGGCTTCCTGGGATTTTGGAAGACAGCGAGGAACTGAACCTTTTTCCAGATCTCTGTTTTTTCTCTGTTTGCTGTTTATGAAACCCGAATGGACTTTCAAACCTGACTCTCACACTGTGTATTACCCTGGAAAACAGAACATCTGAATTGGTGGACACAAAGTTTCATCTTCATCCCAGAGAAATATAAGATGTTGAAGCATTTCAAACCCACCTGATGTGGAACTAAATGTACTCCTTTTGTGCCTGCAAAAGCAAATTTACAAGCTGTGACACTTGTAGAGATGTAAGTTGATCAAATATACAAAGTAAAAGCTACAACAAAACTACACAAGGTACAAAGGCTTATCATGGACTGAGTAGGAACTGATCTTCTCAGTCATCATAAGTCTCTTGAAGTTCTGTATATTTGTGGAACCTTTGTCTAACATGTAAATGGATGAGTATTTTTTAAAATTGTAATGCTATGCCAGTAAAATAGAGACATTAATAGGATTTTTGAGTGACATTAATAATTGCTATTGCAATTGACGACAAATTGCAAAAATGAGGATGTAGTTAGTTCTAAAACAAACAAAAAAACAACCAAAAAAAACCCAAACCAAAACAAAAAACACCAGTCAAACAAACAAACAAAAACACTGAATGGAAAAAGAAGCTTCATGACCTCAAATCACTCTCATTTTTCATAAGCTGTCAGTACAGAAAGAGCAGTTGATCCTTTACCTTAAGTTTAATGACTGCCAGCAGTATTTAGCTCTTCAGTGACCTGCTGTGTTGCACTAAGATTACTGGCTTTCCTTTCTAAGCCAATACTCTTTAGATGTCTGTGATTTAAATACATTTGTGCAAGACCTGGGTGGGGATGTGCAGGCAGTGCCCATTTTTGAGCATGGAGCAACTTCCTGAGGCCAAAATGTCTGTGAGTGTCAGTAAGCCCTTCCTTCACGATGTTTAATGTGCAGTTAAGACATGGGTAAATCCTCACATGGTTCACATGGAAGTGATGCAGCCTGACAGTGACAGATGAGAATTTGGTTACTGCTGCCCCTTAAGTGAGATGGGAGCAAGAGGTGGAAACTGTGGCTGTATGGGTAAGCTGAGATAGGCTCATCTCCTCTAACACCTCTTGTCTAAAGGCTAAGGATCCAGTCTGGGCCAAGAATCTGGGTGCTGCTGTCATCAACACAAGGAAACAGGTACCAATTCCATAGTGACAACAACAGGATTGATCTGATCTCCCTACGGAGGCATTGCTCTTCCTTCAGTGGTTAGAGAGAAAGCCCAGATGGCTCTATCAGACTACACTGTTAAATTTCAGAAAAATGCAGTTGTATGAGATGGATCCCATCTTTCTCAGTAGCAATTAATGCTGAGAAGGCAGTGGTCCTTGTCCTGTCTAGTTATATCCAGTAATACAAAGTGGCTCCTAGATCTGTGTGGCAGAGGAGGATGGCTTCCTGCAGTGGCATCACTATCCCTACCAAGACCAACAGAGTTGATTTCTTTCTTTAAAAGAAAAAACAGAATCCAATTGTAGCCACAAACTCTGTAATAGTTTTCAGCAAGTACTAAGTCTGAAAATTACTAAAGATATATGGGTGTGTGTGAACTGTGCTCACTAGGGTCAGGGGGAAAATACTGCTACTGGTAGAGAGTCTCTAATTACAGTCCTTGTTCCATGCTAACTATGAACAGAAACCACTGAGTGTCTTTCAAGGAATTGCAAAATTTCCAAATTAGTCTCTCAGACCTGTGAAATTTGATTCTCAAATGAGGCTCGAATAAGCACCTGGATAAGTGTATGGGCCCACAGACCTACAAAATTCAGTGTGTCACTAGGACATGACACCAAGGTTATTGATCTCCTCCCACTTTAATTTTCTAAGCTACAAACCCAACAATTTAAACATAACGAAATTTCTTAAATTCATTGCTTAAGAGGACAGTAAATCTTTTTCTCCCTGTCAAATATATTCTATCCTATGGTTTTTTTTGTTTAACCTTTTGTTCAACTTTCAACCTACTATAAAACACATTTGCAATAAATTATTACACAGAAGATTTATCTGTTTTATTTGACTTATGTTACCAGAGTGGCTAGTCATTGATATTTCATCATATGGGACCTGGATTTCTTGTTTTTTAACTGCAAATGATTGTCTTTAGAATACTTTTTTTCAAAAGGAATTTTAGAACATGTGAAGGCATTTTTCCTTATGCCTTCCTAATGCCTTCCTTTCCCCTTTGCATTGCATAAGGTATTTTCAGTAGTGCTTGCTGCGTTTCGACATTTTATAAAAGTATTTGTATTTACTTGTTGGTACAACAGATACTGGAAGACCTCAGTGTGATACCAACTTGTATTGTATCAGATGCATCTTGATGAGATGCCCTATAATAAAAGGGAAAATTACATGGCACTCATTTCACCTGTAGGTTCAATGAAGATGATTAAACTTTCAATGTAAGTGCAATGCTTATTGCATTAGTGTATTAACACTTTTCACGTGCATTAATGCAGAAACTTCTGCCAAGTCTTTTAAATTGATTTTTACTATTTCTGAAGAAGAATTTTAAAATTTTTCATCTGGCAGGAATTTGTCATTTCTGAATTCAGAAGTCACATCACTTCAGGTTAAAATTACTCAAATTAAATGGGTTGAAATTGAAGAAATTAAAATTCAGTAACTGAATATCAAGAAAGCAGAAAGAATTATAGAGAGATTCCTTTGAGCAGCGTGGTCCGGTGGAAGATGACCTTGCCCATGGCAGGGTGGTTGGAACTAGACGATCCTTAAGGTCCCTTCCAAACCCTATTCTATGATTCTATGACTTTTTCTTTTCAATGAACAATGTAAGAGTTCACCGAATATTTTAAAAGGTCTGGCTGACATAGCACCATTTCCAGGCCTTGATTGCACAACTCAACTGGGTTTGGAGGCCTCACTATGCTCACATAAAGTAAGGAGGTCTGGAAGACATTCAGTAACTTAAAATTGAGGCCATAATGAAAGGCATTTTAGCTTGAATTTACCAAATTGCCATGTAGCTCTTCTGGAACGAGCAGCAGAATCTGCATCACACCAGAGACTTATAATTGGTGGGACAAAGAGGTCAGTGTCCCTCTTGCCTTGGAAGGCTCCCAGCCTGGTGGCTCGTGACATGACTGGATTCCAGTGCTGTTTTCCCCTGACTGAGTATCTACTTCGGAGATATGCCCTGTGGTGACAACAGCAAGCAGCATGACTTACCACTCCTCCTGCCACACACCCTTTCTTTCATCAGGGAGAGAAAAAAACCCACTTCATTCAGGTTTTCAATTATTACTTTCCCAGAATCATGCCTGCAGGCAGCCACACATTTTCCCCATGTTTATCCAATCCAGTATTTACTACTGTCCCTATTCTTGCTTGAGGACCGAGCAGGGACTTTATCTAGTGACAGACACATTATAACCAACACTGCTTGCTCTACAATTTCTAATATAAATGGGTCCAGGAAAAGTGGATGCCTTCTTGCTTGAGCTCCTCTCACTAAAAAACATTAGAAGCAATTGAGCAAATCCCCACATTCCAGTTTGAAAACTGTGGGGACCAACTTGAGAAAGATAACAAGGACCTTAAAATGTTCAATTTTTGGATTAAAGCTGCAGTTGCCTGGCTGACAAAGGGCAGATAACAATAAGGCAGATGCTGCCCTGCCTCCCATATGTCTACTGTACAAAATTAAATCTCAGCTCTGGTCAGTTAGCGCTGAAATCCTGTTCGCTGGAGTCCTCAGCAGACCCACTTGCTCTCCCAGCAGCTCTCTCCTCCGTGCGCAGTGCCTGACATACAATTGCAGAAGAAGCAGAGCTGCCACCCAGCTGCCGTGCTCTGCCCGAAAGCGGCCTCTTGCTGCACCCACTCGATGGCAACGTTTGCACCCAAAATGAGGTGTGAGAAACAGTCCTGTGAAAACAGGGGAGGAGCAAAGGGTCTCTCCTTAAACGCTCTGAAATACTCTGGCTCATGTGCTCTGGCTTGGTTCAGGGAGCAGAGTTTTTCAATATCTCTTTGAACAAAAATCATTGAATGGAACATCAAAAGAACAATTTAGGAGCCTTAGGACATGTTTGATGGCTGTACAGATTCCTGGTAGAGCAACAGAGTAGCTGCTTAAGGGAGGGCTTTATACCCACCCCCGAATGCTGCAAAACATGGCACAAGAGCCTCCTGAGAGACATCAGCTAATAATAAAACTGCTAGCTATAATCACACAGCAAGAGGAAGGGAATTATTTTCTTTCACAAATTGTTTCACAATATTAAAAATATTCTTTTTTTAAAAGGCTTAGTCCTACAGGGAGTAGCTTCTGCACAAGCATTTGGAAGAAAATGCCTGTATTTGCTGCTGGAGTAGACAGGGACAACGCTGCCTACAAACACCAGAATCCTCAGAAAAGCAGAAGAGTAGAAGCTGGGAATGTTCAAAGAAGCCGAAGTCAAGTCCCTCTGATAGCATTTTTACAAGACGATTCCCCAGATGAAGTGATTTGAACTTCTGTTACTATTACTCAAATATGAGAATATTTTCTTCTCTTTCATTTCAAATACCCTTCACTGGATGTATAAATGCTGTAGTTGTTGTCTCTGTGAAACACTTTTTGATGGCCTTTTAATTATAATAATTAAAATCTGCTTACAAAGTCAGACAAGAAGAAAGTTGAGCTAGCTTGCCCTGTGACTTTGCCTGCCTAAAGGTTCCAGGTGACAGAGATGGTAATAGTTTTTGACTGTGAAAAAGTCTTAGCTCTACAGCAGCAACAGTCACAGCCTGATGGAGTGTTTTGTGTCAGCAGAAAATTCCAACATACTATATTTTCATACCTAGGATAGTATAAATGGCCTCGAGCTTTGAATAAAATACAGTAGCTGGTGTATCTGTTTAAATGATTAAGCGATGAGCCAGGGACAAATCTCCCCTGTCATTTCTGTGTCTGCCTGCTGTGCCAAGTGCACAAAGAAAGCACGAAGACATCAGTATGGGATGCATTTTCAGTTAGGGAGCTTTTAGGGAAATTACAGGGTTCTGCAGAATTTCATTTCCCATTAGGACTGACTAGTGTTAAAGTGGAAAAGGAAAGATCTCCTTTTCCCCTCTGAGAATCTGCATGCTACGTTTAGGCAGAATGTTTTATCTAATTGAGAATAATTATTCTATAAAAACAAGCCTGTCATTTCCTTTTTTTGTGGCAATCCAGTTTTAGTCTACCATTAATATGCACAGAGTATTGCTGTGACATTTTGTGGATAGTTTAAAACACTGAGAGTATGTCCCTTGTTCTGACCTAAAGAACAATAATAAACAAGGGAACAGTTTCTACTTGGCAAAAATTTCATCTCTAAGCCCAAAGTAAGAAGCTTTTCTTTTCCAAAATATGGCACTGCGGGTGTTAGACTCCACTTTGGTAGTGTCCACACCGTTTGCCAGATAATGTTACACCAAACAGATTTTCTGTGAGTGCATTTGAGATACCTGGTTATAAGCACTGCAGAATATCTGTGATTTAAAAAAAAAAAAAAGGTATTTTAACATTTTGTATTTTGTTGTCTATCCAGTTCAACCATGTCAGTATACATTGACTTTTATAAGCCAGAGATGACAAAAGGCTTAAGGGGAGCATTCCCCACGTGCCTGGAGAGGCATAGCAGACATTGCAAGATGCCTCAGCAGAGGCTGCACCACTCAGATTGGAAAATCTGCACAGCTGACCCCTAAAAATTTATAAAGCAAAACTCATATCTCTACCCAGGTCAACATGCACTGTTTGATGCATTAGGAATTCAACTTTCAACCATTTCACATTTGAGAATAAATTTGTAATTTTAAAAAATAAAACCAAAGAAAACATGGAGGGAGGGGAAGAATGATCTTGTGGTTTATTATTTGCAAGTCGTGTGCACTGATCTTATTCATATGACCCCATATTCTAGCTATAGTGCCACCTTCTTCTTTTTTATATGTCTGCATCTTCATATGGCAGATATTCCTTCCCTCTTCCTGGTTCCTCCCTAAACACAGCTGTAAAAAGTCTCCATAAAAGCACCCTGTCATTTGTTACCTTTCAAACTCTTAATGCCAGTTGTAGTGAGACATTTCTCCATGCCAGGAACTCACACGTGCAGCCTAACTCCCTTCCAAGGCTGGTCCTGTGCTGAGGATTTATAGATTTGCTTTTTCAGTGTAACTTTTAAAGCTGAGTTTGGAGCAACCCTCTGTCATGGACAAAGGATGCTTTGCTCCCCACTGCTACCACCAACCTACCACAGGGAGAAACAAATCCAGATGCAAGCGCTATCTCCCTGAGTATTAGCATACAGTTTATGTGCACAATGGATGTACTGAGAAAATGAGTAATGGTCACAAAGACCCTCCTACAGTGGACCAGCCTCATCCATTAATACTTCTCATCAGACAAAAGAATCCCTTACCTTTGAGTCTGTCCCTGAAAGAAGGATGGAAGTGAGGCAGATGCTATCCAACTTAATGTGTCACTGAGTGCCAGCTGACCTGGCCCAGAATGTAGGAACCGTTTGACTATGGCATAACATTAAAAATGTGACCTGCTGCTATTATTCAGGTTGTGTTAGCACCCCACTCTCAGCAGTGCAGCTCAGCAATGCACTCAGTGCATCAATATGCAATGTGAATGCAGCATGTGGAATCTTTTTGAATGCAACTTCCACATCTACTGAGAAAAATCAAAGTCCTTGAAGATGAAAAGCTTCAGCTTAGTGCAGGATGTTATTCTCTGTATAGACCTCACTAGTATTTCCATAAAAATCAGCTTCACCATATTTTTTCAATTAAAGTCTTTTCAGGACCTATTTTTCTGCTCACACTGACCAGTCCTAACTTCAACACTTGCTCAAAGGCTATACTTTGGGCCCTCACCCTGGGAAGCCCCTTCTATTGTGACAAGGCAAGCAAGGGCTCTCAGACATCAGCACATCCATGCTCAGCGGCCAGTGGTGTGAGGTCAGGCATCTGCTGAGTGCAGAAACACTGGGTACAGAAACAGAATGCACAGCATTAGCCTTCTCTTTTTTCCCATCCCCTCCATCTCCCTCAGCAATGGAAAAGTATTTAGCTCTCAACAAGGTAGGAGAGGCCTGCAAGAAAATATTTTGCAAGGATCAAGGAGCATTTACCCAGCTCCTAAACAACAGAGAGGCTCTCCTTCAAATTTTCAGTGCAACTCTCTTTCAAAAGCGGAAAACCCAAGTCTAGTCTGTTTCCCAAAGGCAAAGTGGGCTAAAAAACTGCTTCTCCAACAGCAAAAATCTGCACTTTGCATGACAGCTTGACTCATCTTGGTTGATGCATCTATCAGCTTTTAGCTGCAAAACTAATGGTACAACAAACAGACAGGTAGGGAAAGGGCTTTTATCAATGCACATGGCTTTGAAGTCAGGTTTCAGAACAGCAGTTGCTGACAAACACTTTACTTGATGGAGAAAGGTATCATAATTTTCACACTTTCTGACTGAAAAGAAGTCCGGGGAGCTCTTTTGCTCTTCCTCATAAAGTCTTCATGAAGCTCTGGAGTGTCCCCTAGCTCCAGTGGGCTCTCTCTCCTGCATGCTAAAAACCTCTTCCAAGCAAAATACCCCAGTTAAATCAATGAAAGTGTTGCCTCCATAAGGATCTGGTCTTGTGGATGCTAAGCTGAGTGGAAAGATCTTTAGATGATTGATTTCCCAAGCCTCTCAGCACTGGAGTATCCTGTTCCTGAATCCTCTGCTCAGCCAGAAGGCAATTATGTGCAATCTCATCAGTGGTGAATGGGAGGAAATAACTGCATGGTGCAACGTGTGATAATGATGCTTACTTGGGGTATGTGCCTTGTCCTCTGCTGTTGCTCTAGGTGGATGTTTATGAGGTGTTCCTCAGCAGTGCTATTGTTCAACAAACATCTCCCCACCTTGTATGAGAGCCTTTGGTGTCATTCTTCAAACTGGGTCATCCTGAACTTCATTTTATTCACCCCAGGATCACCTGATATTTAACATTTTACTTTGGTTGTTGCTGGTTACCCTGCCCTGCAGAGCTGGAGGACAACTCACAGATATCCCTTGGAAAGCAATAGGTGGCATGGAAATGTCACAGTCTCCCTCCTTTGCAAAGTTTGCCTCAGAAAGATGGTGGAGAACAAACTGGACAGCTGCAAGGAATCAGCAACTGGTCCTATTGTGTGCTGCAAATGCGTTTCTTTGCTCTGGTCCGTGTATCAAAGGCTGCCTCAGTTTGAGCAGCTTCCCAAAAAGTCTTCATAGTGCTGGCCACTTGAATCCATCTGCTGGTTTTGTATGTGAGGAAACAGGTACGGACAAAGCATTCACAGGGCCAGAGGACCACACAGGCTGTTTCACAGCTTGCCCAGGTCATTGTGGTTGATGATGATTTTTTCAGCTCTCTCTACAGGGGCTCTTACTTCCAGAACTTTAGAGGACACCCTGGTTTACTTCCCACCAGTGTTTCTACAGGTGTCTCTCAGGGGTATTTTCTGCTCCCACTTGCTGCTTCACAGCAGAAGATGTCAGGGATGCTCTGGACCTGTCTGTCCAGATCAGTCTATGCATTGCAGAGCTGCTGGGAGAGACTCAGCTCCTTGGGAGAGACTCTGAGCTCCTCCTGCCTCTTTCCAAGGCAATGGTTTTCCCATCCTTACAGACATTATTTCCCACCACCAGAAGAAATCTGCTTACTTTCCAAAAATATGAGAGAGGGTTTTTTTCCCCAACTGGCTCCTAGAGAGGATTCATTTCCCAGGAGATTATTCTGCAATGGGCAAGGATCACAGGAAATTTGTCCATCACTGCTGCTATCACCAAAGGGCTGCAGAGCCATCAGGAGCTGAGCACTGTATGCCGTATTCCTAGCATTGTGGTCCGTTTTCCAAATAGGATATTAAATGGAGTATGTGCTCATTCCTTATTTCGTTTTTATACCTAGACTTGAGCCCCATGGTTAGAGATGTATTTGCTACTACTTTACAAATTTCACACGTAATCTGCCTCCCTCCTCTGTGTTTCCTCCAAGTAGGCAGGTGAAAAGAGCAGTGAACTCCTGTTACCCACAGCTCCTTATAATGATTGGGAATTTGCCCACCTCTCCTTACCCTGCATGTGACAGTCCCCACCTATCCAGTTGCTCTCCACTGGACTTGCTCCAGTGTGGCAATGTCTTTCTCATGCTGGGGAGCCCTAAACTGGACCCAGTGCTCCAGGTACGGTCTCACTGAGAGGAAGAAAGTTGAAGGGTCACTTCCCTGGATGCTGAGAGGTTTACTTTAGCAATACAAGTGATTGTCTCACCAAACCCAGTCATGCTACCTCTACTGACCCTGCACTGCAAACTGCATTAGTCTTAGCCTTGCTGTCTTTAATGCATCCCTGTTTTATCACCCCCCTAAACCTCACAAACAAATTAAAGAGAAAAAAGACTGTTCACCACTGAAACTGTTGACACTGGAACAAAGTGCCAGTGGGGCTTCGTAAGGACCCAGACCCAGGGCACCAGAGGCAATAGTCCCTGGAAGCACACTGTCCCCCACGCTCACTGTGGGAAAGCTGTGGAGCTCACAGCACAGGGCCTCAAAGCCTCTCTGGACCTGCAGCACTGCCTGAAATCATGAGCTGATGGCTCAGCCCTGCTCCAGCCTAAGTGCTAAATGACTACACAGATTTCAGCGATCCCTGGTGCGAAACCTATCACTCTTACTTAAGTGCATATAAGAAATGACCTGAGGTTATTATACACATGCTCTAAACTGCCATGTTGCACACGATGACCAATCTGACTGTCTAGCATAATAAATGACAGCTTGACTCCACTCATTACAGGCACTGTCACAGCTACTTCAGTGCAAAGTTGTGATTATGTTGTGGTGTAATGAGGCGTGTTCCAGTTTGCTGACAGCATTATGGTCTCTGCTAATTATCCTATTTTTCTTATCTCTGTGAGTCATAGAATAAATAGAACAAGTGGTAAGTAAAGACTTGCAGTTAAGTCAGTGTTATGTTGTCTTTTTTTTGACCAACTCTCTTGAGCTATGGAGGACATACAAGTCTTTGGTAGAAATAGCAATAAAGCAATTTGATGAGCAGTTGCTTTTATCTGCTTGTTTTATCCTTTAGTAATCAATGACAGATTTTATCTTTAATCTCACTGTTAGTAAGATTCAAAAACCACTTTTCCCCAAGTAAAATCACTACTTCAAATTGCAGGTGATTTAAAAATGTGAAAGATTATAAGGTAAACCAAGCTCCTCAAGACTGAAGAGAATCTTCTCTCACCCAGACCATGTCTTTAACCTAAAGAATTTAATTTACAAAAAATTCTGAGCAGGATACAAAGCAATATATGAAATTAAGCAATTTTATTCTGTGATTTGAGATTGTCTTAATCAAGCATACTGAAGCCAAAGGAAAGTTGGTGAAGCTGAAAGTCAGTGGGAAGTATCTATCTCTGCAGTACATTTATGTTTCCCAGCTCTCTGTCTTTATTGAGCTCAGTTTTGCTTCAGCAAGGGTTCGCTACTGTTCCAAGTCTGGAAAATTAAAAAGTCTGCCATTAAAGGTATATAGCCATTTGTATGAAAATTGATTTGACTAGAAATGAGCATTTAAAGTTCATTTTGAGGTCTCTTATTATATGTGTTACAAAGAATACTAAAAGGACTTCAAGTGATGTTATTTCTACTAATGGGTCCATCAATGACTAATGTCCCAGTTTGGATCCTGTTACAAACTCCTCATAATGCCAATATGAAAACCCTGCTTAATGACACTGTGCCCTTCATTTATTACTTTTCTGACATATGTTTGTATGAACAAACTTCTTTCACCAAAATTACCTGGGGGAACATTTCATAACATTTATAGTTTCTGTCATCAGGAGAAAAGACATTGAGCACGAACATCAGATCCATCTAACACAAATATTGAGTCCAAAATGTTCCTTCACTCTGTCAGCACTACAGAATCCTTCATGGAGACTGATGCACCATTCCTTCACCTCATCAATTAAGTGCCAATAACACTGTAGGATGCTGATAGCTTCCTTTTATTTGAAAAGCTGTATTAACTATGCGAGAAAACTACTAAGGGATAGGAGCCTGCTTTAACCACAGCCCATGTGCTTCACTGTAATGTCCCTTGTTACTTCAAAGGCTTTATTTAGCATTTTGAGACAGGTAAATAGTAATGCAAGGTGGCAGCCAGAATTTTAATTTTATAGGAAATTTCATTATTTTGAAGTTTGTTTTCATTCTGAAGCAGAACAGACCACCACATGAAAATTTCCATAAAACAAATATTTGAGGAAAAGGCTGGATAGGAGGTAAGTCAGGTAAAATGCTTTCCTTCTGTTTGTCTTCTTTTTCCACTCCTCCCAACACGATTCAATACATTTAGAAATGACAGTCATTTAAAAAAGAAAGGAAAAGACTAAACATTCCCAAACAACAATAAATTGAGTTAAGCCATCCTATTAATAAAATTAAATTCTTCATTACATGAATATGAAGCTTTGCTAAAGTATATTTTGAAATGAGAGAATATGACACCAGGGAAAATTATCCACTTTTCTATGATGCAGAACAATAGGATGCTCTGCTGCGGGGACATTACGTGCTAAAGGAAAATGGAAGAGGTTAGGAGTCTTCTCAGCTTTTTTGATGTCTTTTGCTGCTGAGTCTTTTTTTTCCCCAGATCTTCTGTATCTGATTGAAAAATAGTCAGGTGCAGTGTACTGGTAGCCTGGTAGAGCATGACCAATAGCTCATGGGGAGAAATTACACACCATGGCCAGGCAGAAGGGATAGACAGGGAAAAAATTCAAGAATTTCATAGAATCATAAAATATGAGGTTGGAAAGGACCTCAAGGACCATCTTGTCCAACCTTTCTTGGAAAGAGCATAGCCTAGACAGATGGTCCAGCACTCTGTCCAGCTGGATTTTAAAGATGTCTAATGTTGGGGAATCCACCACTTCCCTAGGGAGATTATTCCAGTGCTTGGTTGTTCTCATCCTGAAAAATTTTCCTCTTGTCTCCAATTGGAATCTTTGCAGAAGTATCTCATCTTTTCCATGTGACTCCTTGTAAAAAGGGAGCTGCCATCTTTTTTGCAGCCACTCTTTAAGTACTGGAACATGTTGGTATGGTCTCCCCTAACCCTTCTTTTCTCAAGGCTGAACAAACCTAGCTCTGCGGGCCTCTCCTCACACAGAGGTTTCCTGGTCCTTTGGTCATCTTTGTGACCCTTCTCTNATTATTCCAGTGCTTGGTTGTTCTCATCCTGAAAAATTTTCCTCTTGTCTCCAATTGGAATCTTTGCAGAAGTATCTCATCTTTTCCATGTGACTCCTTGTAAAAAGGGAGCTGCCATCTTTTTTGCAGCCACTCTTTAAGTACTGGAACATGTTGGTATGGTCTCCCCTAACCCTTCTTTTCTCAAGGCTGAACAAACCTAGCTCTGCGGGCCTCTCCTCACACAGAGGTTTCCTGGTCCTTTGGTCATCTTTGTGACCCTTCTCTGGGCCCTCTCCAGCCTGTCCACATCTTTTTTGCATAGCAAGGGGCAAAACGGAACACAGTGCTCCAGGTGTGGTAAAGCGCTGAGAGAAGCAGGGTAATGATTTCCTTATTTCTGCTGGTGATGCCCTTGTTGATGCAAACCATAATCCCTTTCCCATTGGCTTTCTTTCCTGCAGCAACACACTGTTCACTAAAAGATAAACCAGGAAAAGAAGAATTCAGTGATTTAAAAAAAAAATCCAGTTCATTTACTTAAGGCTCCAAAAAGTTTGTTTTGCATTTTC
This sequence comes from Sclerurus mexicanus, assembly GCA_013396755.1. NCBI lineage: Eukaryota > Metazoa > Chordata > Aves > Passeriformes > Furnariidae > Sclerurus > Sclerurus mexicanus. The sequence goes on from VWZF01005609.1 coordinate 1,373,704, forward strand.
CTGTAAAATGTGTTAATGTGCTGGATAAACCAGGATACTGTTCCTCTAAAGTTAAAGGTTTTGCCTGTGAGTCTGGCTTATTTAAAACATGCTCTGATCTGTTGTATAATGTCTTTACACAAACAGATTATCCAGGAGAAAAAGGACAGGTTTTTGAAGGTCCTGATCATTTGCTCAGTTCCGACTGACTTCTGCTAAGAGTGGTAATTATTCACTGCCTCTCAAACCGTGCTTGAAAATTGTGATTTTCCTCAATTTTTTTTAGTGATGAATATGAAATTAAATTAATATCAACTCAGTATGGCTTTTTTATAAGCATCACACACTGAAGTGAAACAGAAGGACCTTGAGGAAAATAAAATGGAGATTGCCTAGGGATTGTAGCTTTGGATGAGGATGAAGGGACTGATCATCATTTGTGTTCACCTTTTTTAAAAGCTTTAGACACAAGCTCAATGTTACCACTGAAATGGAGGTCTGAGTACCTAGAGCAGAGACACAAGCAGGCACAAATGTGCACAAGGTATGTAGAACTCAATATTAAGGTAGGCAAGGTGGTTTTGCAAGGCCATATGTCTTTCTGTAATCGATACTTTCTGGCTGTCCTCTTTAAGGGATTTATACTTCATCAGTGTTTCCAGAATAAGTCACCAGAGTCTGACTAGTCAGTTCTTCAGCCAAATTAAGCTACTGCAGTCCTTTGAAGTCTGTAAGGAAACACCAGTTTATAGCTGCCATGGGCCTGGCCCAAGGTTTCTAAATAAGAATAGACATATTAATTACATACAGAAACAACCATCAATTCCAGATTGCATTGAGAGACAATGGTGATAATTTAATTGTAGTTTTCCACTTTTCATGACTGTCCATGACATCAGCAGATTATTAAATTATAGATTTCTTTCTCATCCCAGGATTCTATGTTATTGCTGTCTGGAAAACTAGATGAAATTATTAAGAAACAAGGTGTTAAACATTATGTCAAGACGAATATGTCCACCTAAGAAAGTACTAAAATATTACTGAATATCTATCGAAAAAACCTGATGAAATCACAAAGGTATCAAGTCAATGAAAGAGCCATGATTTGTCCAGCGTGGAAAGATTTTTTGAATGGTCCTCCATTTATTTTTAGTCTACCCCTACAGCTCACTTTTTCATTAAAGTACTGAGGGGATACACAAAGTCTAGCCAATTTCTAACATGCGTTTGTCTGTTCAGCCTGCTGTAAGACTATGGTTTTGCGAAGACGTGCTTCAGTGAAGACTTGCATCTCTGGCTGCTCAGTAACAGACCCATTCAAAGCCTTAAAGAGAAAGATATTGGCACTTCACATCAGGAAGCAACTGCCACAATTTTTTGCTTGCTTTTTAATACCTCCTCATGACTGTCCCAACGATGATGTGATGGTCATCCTACTTAAACAGTAGCACTGTGTAATACTGGAGCACTTCTCACAGACAAACCATTTTCTTTTCTCCAGACAGAAGTTAATGCCAGTTTCCCACCAACCTGGCAAGTGCATCCCTGCCATTTATAAAGCATAGCCAAAAACTTTAAAAGCTGCCAGCTGAGTAAAAGCATCACTGCACACTGGAGCTAAAGGTTACATTAGGGAAAACATCCCTTCATGCAGTATTTACTAGGAAGAAAACAAGGTCTTTTTTTAGAACCCTTTTGTTCTTTCCCACATAGGGGAAGGGTTGCTTTATAAGTTTGTTCCCATTTACAGGCCTCAGAGAACAGAATATTTCTGCTTTCAAGCCTCCTAGCAGATATTGAACAAAGTCAATAACGGTCAAACTTCCACCCTTGAGCACATGATGGTGTGAGCAGGTGAGACATTACACTGCAGAAAGCTTCTAGCAAAGATCAAAACAATCATCTGTGTGAAGCAAAGTGAAAGGGGTTGCAAGTGCTGAAGTGCTGAAGAATTAATCAGCCTTGAAAAAACCTATCTGAATGAGACATTTTCACCTGGGTTGGGTGGCCTTTGCAAATCTCAAGCTGTCTGCTTTTTTATTTATTGTCCCAACTCAGTCTCCTCTTCTCCAGGCTGAACAGACCAAGTGCCCTTAGCCACTCCTCATATGGCTTCCCCTCAAGGCCCTTCACCATCTTCATTGCACTTCTTTGGACACTCTCTAATAGCTTAATATCTTTTTTATATTGTGGTGCCCAAACCTGCACACAATAGTCAGGGTGAGGTCACACCACTCCAGAGCAGAGCAGGACAATGACCTCCATCGACTGGCTGGCAATGCTGTACTATCAAATTCAGGGTATTTATTTTTGTGCCATCCTGCATGTAGCAGGGTTTCCAGACCCTGTGTTGTTCCCAGAGGTCTCTTATCCTGTTATCCTCTTTAAATAAGAGAATTTAGGGCTTCAAAAGTTAAATGTGGTCCTGGACTACAGCTTTTCACTGTGACAAACACCTTGTGGATAAAGATGTTAGTCTTCTCTTAGAGAAAGGCTACCTTCAGGGCAGAGCCCTAGTGGAGCTGATACAGGAAATCTCATCTGACAAGACACTTTTTAAATGTCTTAATTACTATACTTAATATACTGGAAAGAGGGAAGCAGGCAGGAAAACAAAACCAATTCTTCTTCATTTCTTGACTACTTTTGTTCCAATCTTGTTTTGAAAAGTTTCCTCAGAGCCACCAATTCCTGTCTGATTCAATAGATTCCATCTTCTCCACAAATGTTCTAAAATAGAATGAAGTGTGCAAAAAACAGGAATCTCCTTTCACAAAACTTAAACACTGATGGGCTTCCACAAGGTCTTTCCTGCTTCCTTTCTTCCTTTTCCCTTGCATACATATGTCATACGTGGGCATTTTCTGGCATGTTAGAACATCATACCTGTTTCTACTACTTGATTTGGTCGCTGAGCTTGATTTTTGTAGAAGTCTGTTGACAGACAGTGCCAGCTTTGTGGATGTTCTGCTGTAAAATACCATTGTTCAGTCTGAAGCTATGAAAAGTGCAGTGGTAACTGCAAGGAAGGGGACATGTTGGGTTAGGGGATGAATGCAGCAGCGGCAGCACCATGCTGGGCTCAAGAGAATCATTTACATCACAAAAGAAGCCTGTCAGCCTGAAGAGATGCAAGTTTAAATGCATTTTGTCACCCAAAATTCCTCAAATAGCAACTATTAAAATAGTTATTTTTTTTAAATCAAAACATTTAAGTTTTTGATTGTCTCTTACCTTTTAATATAGGAGAAAATCTTTTTGTTCTTTTAACACCTAACTAGAGGCCACTCAGTGTCGTGCTCTGATTTACATAATGCCAGAGAATATAGCTGAAGGTAGGACTGTCCTGGTGGTATTGAAAATGGAATAGGCTTATGCTCCAGGTTGTTCTGTTCACAAAACAACTTCTGCAAGTCAAATAATTGATGACATAAGCAAACTAAAGAATATATACTCCCATACAGTACATGGATTGTATCACTTATGTCGGACATGGACCCTCACCCTATTCTACCTCAGCATACACACTGACATCCCATCTGTGGCTCCAACTCTTTACTTTGTGAAAATAACTTCAGACAGTAACTCTGGATCTTTCTGGGGAAAGACACAAACTCATCTCTCACTACAGTTTGCTTCAGTTTTTTAAGCGTGCATGCAGCTTGATGAACAGCACTCTTGCAGCACATCAAAAGCACTCATAGACTGTTTCAGGGCCAGAAGGACTTGCTCAGGTTACTAACCTGGTATTCAGTGGAATATTTCTTTGGCTAAATTCCACAGTTGTTGTTAAGTTGAGCACAGATTGAAGAATGAACAGAGAGGTCATAAGAAGTTTAGATTATCATTTAGTTTTTATAAAGTTATCCAATCTACCAAAAAATTCTGAGTGATGCAAAACCACCACATCATTCCATGAGCTCTGATCAATCCCTCAACATGCTGTAGGCTTAAACCTTGACATTTAGATGCTTCTCACCTATCTCCTAAAGGAATGTGTATGATATAGTGGGGTTTTTTTCTATGATATATTTTATGTGAAAATAATGTTTAATTACATTGAAAGTTAGTTATTATTTCCTTTGTGTTTCAGTACTGCTCTGGTAGATGTGTAACTGCATTAGGAGCATTGTGGAAGGAGTGAGTAATCTTGGGCAAGATGTATCTGCTCTATTGGACCTTGTACTTAGGGTTTGAGAAACCCAAATGCTAGCTAGCATACATACAGCTGCTGCAAGGAATGTGCTGGAATATCCAGTGCTGGCCTGTGCTCTGCTCTGGTGGGTTATGAAAGACACCTGTCAGGAGAAGGTACATGATTTTGTTTGTTATAAACAATAAAAGGTACCATTGTATGGGACAGAGGACAAATGTCTCCATGGACGTGACCTACACAGTATGTCATGGGAAAATGTAGCCAGGGTCTGTCCAATGCTGCATGAAAGTGGGATCCTCAGCATCTGAAGGGTTGTAAGATCTGCTCACGATCTATATTCCTCTTTTTATTCTACCTAATTAAAACAGCCATTTTATTACAGCATCTATAACTGCGCCTTTCTTAGTGACACAGAGAGTGTTCCAGGATGAAAGTGTAAGCCACTCTACATCCTTAATATTTCCTTCCTTTCTTCAGCCAGGGTCACTGACAGCTCAATCTGCAGAGAGAAGCTGCTGTCCTGGGATATTTTCTTTCTGCACTTTCCATTCTTACCCTCTGTGCTTCCCAAAGCAGTACTTCTCTTGAGCCACAGGGTAGTCACCTCATTGCCCAAATATCACTGGCTTCCCTGGGAATGGTCCATTCCTGGTGGCTTCCCAGTAAGGGTTTGTGCCTTCAGACCTGTTAAAGACAAATCAGCTTTTGTGGGAGGGTTTCAAAAAGTTCTTCAGAATACAGTCTAGAAATTAGATTTGTGAATGGCTTTTCATACTGAAACATGTTTTATCTCACTTACAGTCTGTAGCTGTGTAGCCTTGTGCTTCACATCTACATATTTTTTCTGCAATGGACAGACACACTATTGTAAAATCCTGGCATCATTTTCAGCATTTTCTCTCTTAGTACAAGATACACTTTTTCATCTAAAAGGTTTTCTTCATCATATCCATCGGTTTTAAAATCATTAAACTATTCCTTACTAGTAATAAAGTACAATAATAATTTAAAATAGTCATTGTTCAACACAGCAATATCTGGTATTATGAATAAAGCAAAGAGATTCTTACTGCTTCACAGAATGTAGTACACTGTCTACATTTTAGAAGACTTTCATGACATGTACTGGATATGGCAGTGGCCATTATGCTTGTATTTGAGGGGGAAATAAACTGCACGTTATAACATATTTAAATAGCATACTTAATATAAACTAAAAACAAATACCTCTACAGACTCTACAGTCTCTACAGAGACTGACTTCTCTAAATAAGATCTGTATAATGAAGGTCTTCCGTAGATTAAAACCTCCCTCTGTTAAAGTCATTGCCTCTGGGAATATCTCACAAGTAAAATGTTGTGACAATTAAAATGATTCTAGAAAATTATTCTAGATAAAGGCCTGGATCCAACATGGAACATAAGCTCTCCTAGATTCAGTTATATAGGGCCTGGCCTCCATCTTGCTATAGAAGTCACAGCCATGGCTGAAGTACCTTGTACTCTCCTTGCTCTGTAGAGCAGGCACAGGTTTATGACAATGAGAAACCAGGACCTTGAGCTGGGAGTCATCTCAGCTACCTCATGAGAAATGTCTGTGAGGAAGTCTGTAAGACTTACTCTGTCCAAAAGAGAAGCAACTCAGGTGGAGCAGTACAGAGGCATCTAATGTCCCAGAGCTGTTGGGACCCCACTTCAGCCTGTCCTCTCAAAAGAGGTAATAGGTACTCTGTCCCACTCCACACTGACACTCTTCTGGTGCTCCTTCACTTCAGTGACTGCTTAGCCATTGAGAATCAGATTCATTTCCTCGGGAACATATGGATTCCCACATCTCCAGTGGAGATGAGAAGGTACACTGAGCTGGGCTCGGTGTGATGCACATTGATTCTCTCATTGAGGCATCTCAAGCAATGTCACCAGTGAAGTTTCTTTGAGTGTCTAGACCCATATATCAACGAGCAAAAAATGAACACAGGGCACTTGTGCCTAGAGAAAAGCATGCACAGTGACCCATTAGACAGCAGATGCAAGACATTATCATTGCAGAGATCACAGCTAAATTGTAACTTCTTACAACTCCACTTTTTAAACTCTTTCCGTCTGCATCTTCATTGCACGTAGCCTGTTAGTGGACTAAAGCTGGGTGAGCTACTCACATATTACCACATCAGTGTTTGTCACAGTGAAAATGTCCATATTATTAAAGGTTTCACAACTATTTAACTGTTGGGGAACATGTTCATCATTTTGCAATATGGCAGACATGTCTTTCAAACTGCTTAAATACCTTTAAGTTTTTTACATTGAAGTGAACAAAAGAAGCTTTGCCAGTTCTCTACCATTTAGCAAATGACAGCACTTCATTGGACAATCCTGAAGACATGCTATTTAGGGCATCATTGTTCCTTTCAGAATAGAGCTATAATGCCAAACAAAATCTCTCTAGAAACACTTAAAATGATTCTTTGAAACACTTACTTAAGCCCATTTGTCTTGAGGAATAACTTTTTAATTCCCTCTTTCAAGCACAGCTGTAATCCACATATTCTCAATTCAGTTTGTTTTTCATGGAACTACTTGATCAAATTTATACATTTAGAGTAAATTCATATATCTTATTCTGTCTTCAGACAGATGAAGTAAATGTTTCACTTAAGTTGACAATTCTGCAAAAGTGAATTGACTTAAATTAGAAATATTACCTGTTTCTCTTTGTTTCTAAAGATTAGTTCTAAAGATTAGTTTAACTAATTTTACCACATGGGTATATTCTAGCACTGAAGTATTGAAAGACATTTTAGTAATCTAAGATCTGGGCCATTTAAATGATAAAACCAAAGCCTCTGAAAATTTCTGTTGGCAAACTTGCTTTCATTTTCCAAAAATTCATTTCATCTGTGTTTCAGTATGAGTTGACAAAATTAAAATGAAAATTCTTTCCCAGCAGTCTTGGGCTTTCTGCTTTCTTTGTCAAGCAGATCAGGGGCAGCTTTTCTTTCAAGGTGCTATCTCACTTGGCACCATAATGTTTTGATGGCAAAAGTGCAAAATATTGCCTTTCTAAAGATAAAAACCAAAACAATTTTGCCTCAATTTCGTAAAATCATCTCCAAAATGAATAAGCAAAGTTGTCAGCTACTGCAACAAGGCAAGAATCTACTCTAACCTTCCACATTGTGAAACCAGTTTTCACAGTATAAGGCAAAAAAACACTTTTAAAAAGCTCTCTTGAGATAAACTTGATGCTCCAAGCACTACTTCTTCTTTCCCAGCAGACAAGTGAACAACAAAGGTTTCATTATGCCTGTCTTTACTGGATAGCTCTTCTTCCAGAACAGTTTTTATGGCACAGAGGATAGCAATTACAGAACTGCTGAGAGTTCTGTGCATCCTTAAAAGGGGATGTGAAGACATCCAAGAGGAATGTTGCATTTGCTGCATATGCTGAGTTCACACACAGTCTATTTTCTTGGTTTGGTTCCTGAAACCTTCCTAGGGCCAGCTTCCATTCCCACCAGTTGTTTTCTGAAGTGCAGGCACTGTTGCCATCACTGCAGGTCTGCATCTCTCTTTACTGGAAGGAATAAGCCAAATTAGATCTCAAGACAATTTTTTCCCACAGGGACACCAGTTCACATATTGGTGACTCATTTTAGAGTCTGTCTAGGGATTTTTACTGATTAGGATCTGCTTTCAATCCATGTCTCTCATCTTGAGAGGGAGGCTCATTTAGCATTAGTTCTTTTTATGCTTGCAGGACATACAAGGATGAGTTTGGAAGTATTTGCCGTATTTTGCTTTAAATAGCAGATCTTGGGATCATCTGATATTAGTCCCTAGAAGGTCTGTACCAGTGTTAGTGTCAGAGACTGGGGTGGAACAATGAAAACAAGGAAGACTGCAAGTCCATGCTGCAAACCTACTCTCAGAGCTACAAAATATTAATCACAAAGCTGTTTCCCAGTTGATCAGCTGTTTACTCAGATGAATCATATGCAGTTCTCCATAAACCATAGTAATTTTATCTTATCTGGAGCAATACAATGATGCAACAGTTCCTTCTGACGTATCACTACAGGAAGCTGACTAAAATCATAGTTAACTTTTAAACACAGGGCACAGACCTAAAGAACAGCATAAAGTGGCAGATCAGGATAATTCACAGGATTCTGGAGATTGGGGAATTACATTAATTTTCTTTTAATATAGCAACTAACACTGCATTTGGAACATTTTTATTCTCCAGAAAGTGGTGTATAGACCATCCATCTACTGAAAGAGTTTTATTGTACTTGCCAACGTCATAGATTTGGACGACAAATCAGCATTTTCACTGGAAATCTTGCTAAGAAACTTACCTTTTTTCTGGTTCTTTTGTTAATGCACATCACTGGCAAGCAAGAGATGTTCTTTTTAAGTGGATTGAATTTTCTAAATTATTCCTTCTGGAACTACTGCATTTTTAAAATCAATTATTCCTGGATCCAGCATATCCTGGCAGAGATTTTTATTACAGTGAAACAAATTTATGATCTTGAACTCTGAAAATCACCATACTGCAGATGTCCGAACACATTTCTTAAATCTGCAGATCAGCTTAGTGAACACCCTTATTCCATCTTTCAGAACTATTTCTATTATCCTCCTAATCACACTGAAATGTGCATGTGGAAATTGTAAATGAAGTGGTGCTGGTCTGACTGAAATGACTGTGACCTGAACTGAGGATACAATGGGATTCAGCAGAGTGGATCTGCCATATTCTTTGTAGTTAAACCAGTTCCCAGGCAACGTGTGAATGACTTGCACACACATCAGGACACAGCTCCATTGAACTTCTCTTTTCAAATAAATAAACCGAAGAATTCCTCCTTGTGAATTGTTTTGTGAACTAGGCCTGATTTCAGGTGGTTCATCAAGTCCTAACTTGCAGGATGCTTGTACAGAAGTCACTGCTTAGTATTTAGTGTATTTTAAGTAAAGCACCTCAATTATGTATATCAGTTGTGTTTTTTTGCTCTGCAAATGGATGCCTTTTTTAAAGGCAAACCTAGAGTAGGACCTGACTCTAATTATGATTCTGGAGGACAGAGAGGTATGAATTCTAATATTTGTGCAACACCCAGGAGTTTCATCTGTTTGCATGAATAAAGCAGCAAGTCATTAAAGCACTCACAAAAGAGAATAATATGTTACCACTAGTAGCTACGTGACTTTATCATAAATATTCATAAAGCTATTAATGCTTTATTTTTTATACCATTCCATTTATGCCAAATGGAACCATACCACAAACATGCACCTTAGTAATCACACACATATCCTGAGATGTTGAGAGGTATTAAGCAACTGGTGAGACCAATGTGGAAAATGTACTTCTAGGACAGAACTTGCTTGGCTGGTCAGTTGGCAAGTACAACAAAGAATTCAAACATAAAAGATACTGATTTTCATCATGTGGTTGAACACAACTGCCTGTGCCTTCAGCAGCATGAGACTGTTGGTTTGCACTAAGGATAAATCATTTATATGCTGTGTCCCTTGTATGCCTCATAAGATGCTCATAAGACAACTTTCAATGACAAAATAAGGACATTTTCCTTCATTTCCATAGAATTCAAGTCTTCCTGCTTACTCTTCTTTGGGCTGTGTATGATCTTGGACTTCAGTAGTATCAGCAGCTGGTGAGTAAGGAATTGGCTGTCAACACAGACATTTAAACACAATCTTAATTATTCAGTATTTAGTTGGTCTCTCAGGAGGTTTTTGTCCACTTCTGTATGTGATCAACTCTCTGCTGAAGAACGTAATTCCCCAGGAGACGGACTGATTAGCTGTGTGCTTCCCCACGCTGTTGGGTAGTGCACAAGATCATGCTCCAGGCCACTGAAACACATTTTTTCCTGTTAAGGGAATGAGAAGCAGTCCCACTTACTGATGCAGAAAGACTTGGGATAGGGTGGCTTTGTGGTAGAGAGGGAATTGCCTTGGCAATCTGTTCACAGTGGTTAGCCAGGCTCTGCCCCTAGGAAACCCAAAATCTAGTATTATCTGTGTGATATTTTATAGATTATTGGAAAAGAGGCAGTAGGCAACACATTCACCTTCACCTAGTCACAAACTGATGATATGGTTAGCAGATAGAAACAGAGTGCTACTTAAAAAGTCACAGTAAATAAATGATTCAGACCTATGCGAAAGTGAATAAATTGCATCTGCTTAACAGCCGTGCTAATGAATGCATTACTCTTTTTTTCTACATGGTTGATTCTTCAGTAAGCATATATATATATTACATGTTTATCTCACTTTGCTATTCAAGAGTTACAAGTATATCTGCTGCACACAGCCAAGGGGCCATCTGCAGAAAAGATATTAGAAAAATTATAGATCTATGAGAATCTGTAGAAAATACTACTATTGTTTAAATCTCACAAATTATTATTTCAGATATTGATTTATCCAGAAAAAAATATTGTTAGAAGAAGAGAACTCATTTTAATATACCTGCCTTGCCAAAAATGACAGGAGGTATCTGAACCAGGAAATAATTTTATGTAATCAGTGATTTAAACCACATCAGCTTCATTAGAAAAGAGCAAACACAAAAAGGGAGTCAAATTAATTTTTTCTGGAGCAAACAAATTTAATTTTCCAACTCCCAAGAAAGTGTAGTGAAGGACAGAGTTTTTAATGCAATGAGCTTACAGAAGGCAAAAAGTGCCAGATCATTAATTAAAAAGTAAATAAGGAAAATTAAGTGACATACTGAAAATGAAGGCAAAAGTGAAGAGAGGCTTTAATTGAGGGATGAGCATAAGAGAAGCAATTAAGACACCATTTGGAAGTAAACAGGAGAGGTGACAGAGGATAAATCATCCTCCAAGAAAACCTCTCTCTAGATCATTAAATACTTCAAAATTATTTATTATGAGCATTTCCCTCCTCACCTTTCCAAGCTTTGTGCTATGTGCTCATAGCACTTGGAGTAGGAGGAGCACTCTCAGCCCTGACAGGTTGCCAAGTCCTCCCCTGGCCACAGGGAAAGGTGACAGGCTGATAAACTAATCCACCACTGTGCTTTTCTGGTTGACAGTACAGTTGTAGCCACTCTCATCTCCAGCCTCAAACCCACAGACTCTTGCTTTGCTTTTTGATTGGAGGTTTGCAAAATCTTACATCTGCAATGTATTTATCATCTAAGATGAAAAGCAAAATGGAGAAACTGTGGAGGAAATCTTGGCTTCTTTGGGAGTGTGGTGTCCAGGTTTCAGAGCCAACAAATATGCCAGTGGCACATTTCTCAAACCTCTGCTGTCCTGGCACCTACCTTCCCCAAGCATGTAACACTGCATGATGGACAGAGGCAGTGCAACACAGAGCTCAAAGTGAGGATCAAGCCATTCAAAAGGGGGGTTTGAAGCACAGGACTCCCATTCCAAGACTCACTCCACAGGTGCAACACAACACCAAGGCTTTGCTCCCAGTCCTGACTCTTCACCTCGTACCCAGCGGTGACAATGCAAGAAAGAGACCACAGTGTAGGCACCAAGTGGTGATGTGAGGTGGGACCTAAGCACACAAGACTGCAACGGTGTGCCTGATGTTCTTCTTAGAAGATGCAATTCCCCAGCATTCAGAAGAGTCAGAATTAATTCTTAAAACCAAGAGTCTTGTGATATCAAGGAGTGCATACCTCATTGTGCAACTTGTTTCCTTTTAGATTATTCTTCAGTAATTCTTCCCATTTGTCTCTAGTGCTGCCTGCTGCCGATGGGCAGAGCCATCTAGCAGGTGTGGCCAGAAGTGTTTATTGTTCTCCACTGCTTCCTCCATACATTTCACAATTTCATTGACACTTGTAGCTGATGGTACTTGTCTTGGGAGAGTCTTCGAACAATCTCTTGAGAAAAAAAAGCTCTTTTCTGCACACTTTTACTCCATGCTTAGAGTATGCTCCATCACCCTTCAAGATTCCCCCCATGTATGAAAAAGACAGGTTAAAAAATCTGAAACAGAGCTCAGGACAGATTCTAAGGCCAAGCAGTACCTCAGAGAGAGACAAAAGTTGCCTCAGCAGATGGTTAGAACTCCTTTTAATGTAAATGTTAGTTTATGGAACAAAGCCAAATAACTCTGAACATTCACTTGAGATTTACAAGCATGTTTTTCATATGTCTCTGTATCAAAGATTGGGGTAGGGATGCACTACCCACACTGGTGGATGCTGGAGTGCTCCCACCATACTGAGCTGTAGATCAGACCCTACTCAGCCCTTCTAAACAACTGAGAAAGCAGCCCTGAACTGAGAAACCCTGTTTGTTCCTTGCATTTAAACCTATACTGTTATTTTTCCACTTTCTCAATCCTTCTGTTTCCCCGGTTAAGTACTAGGCACTTGAACTATAATATTAGGTAGTGCCCCAAGACTCCTTTTTTTAGAAAAGGAAATTTCTTTCTATACCCAGGAGCAGGGTGGGTGAGAGAATGGATTCTACTACATTAGCAGTTTGAAAGCAAAAGTGTAAGAAAGGATGAACACTAGTAGCTTCTGCACTATTAGCTAATTTTAATGCATACCAATATACCAGCATCATAAAGTGCCTGGTAGCAAAAACATCACTTATGTTACTGCAGGATTTGACAACTAATATCACATATCATGGAGGGTACTTTGGCAGATTTTGGGAGTGGGCATGACTAAGAGATGAGCACTGAAGTAAGCAGGAGGGACCAGCTGTGCTGCAAATCTTTATCCCCCTGCAAGAAAAGGGACATCATTGGTCTATTAGCTGCATTCTGCTCCTTTAACAGCATTTCCATCCTCTGCTGAGCTCCTGCCAACTATGAAGATTGTATCAGCTTATCTTATTCTGCTAGGCTTCTTTTATGCTTCAGGGCTTGTTTTAAAGTATCTTGAAACTAAATAAAGTTTTTTGGGTTTCTGTCTATGTCTTTCAAAAGATTAAAAGGTGGTGAATAGGAATCCTTTACACAAAGTTACACGTTTTTCAGGGTGTGAAAAATATTTTGGAATTACTTGAAATATCAATTCTCTGTTTCAGAAATAGTGTGGCCAGAAAGACCAGAGAAGTAATTCTTACCCTGTACTCAGTGCTGGTGAGGCCACACCGAGTACTGTGCCCCTTTCTGTGTCCCTCAGTTCAGGAAGGATATTGAGGTGCTGGAGCGTGTCCAGAGAAGGGCAACAAAGCTGGTGAAGGTTCTGGAGCACATATCTTATGAGGAACAGCTGAGGGAGCTGGGGTTGTTTAGCCTGGAGAGACAACAATCCTGGGGAGACCTTATCACTCTCTACAACTCCCTGAAAGGAGGTAGCCAGCCTCTTCTCGCAGGTAGCCAACAACAGGATGAGAGGACATAGTCATAAGTTGCACCAAGGAGCTTTAGGATGGATATTAGAAAGCATTTATTCACAGAAAGGGTGATTAGACCTTGGAATGGGCTGCCCAGGGAGGTGGTGGGGTCACTGTCCCTGGAAGTGTTTAAGGAAAGACTGGACGTAGCACTTAGTGCCATGGTCTAGTTGACATGTGGTGTTCAGTCAGGGTGGGCTCAATGTTCTCAGAGGTCTTTTCCAACCTTATTGATTCTGTGATTCTGTGAAATTGCTGGAGATCATGACCAAAGTCTGCCTGTCTGCAGACCAAATTTTTTGGATGCAATGTAAAGGCTGTCAATATGAACTAGAGATCCATTATTCACTCTGTAAGTCAGAAACAATTAAGAAGACATCTGCTTGTTACCACATTGACCTACATGCAAAACAATTGTGAACTACTTTTAGAAGACCAAAACCACATATATGCAAATATATAAGGAAACTCACTTTGCCCTTGCATGAAATTTTGGTTGTCCCCAAGTCTGCATTCTGCATCCCACACAGTCATTATTCCAGGTCCCTTGCACAGTGGGGAAATGGCCCCTTTAGTTTTTGACAAGGGAATTAAACAGTGTTTGGGCAGAGGGAATGAATTGTCCTCCAGAGATGCTGTGTTATCCCCACTGAGTACAGAGGGACTCTGAGAACTAGTTTAGATTAAATAACTGTTAAATAAAGATACATGGGATGACCCTCAGTAGGTAACTAAAGTTTGTATCAAATATTAATTAACCATCCAAGTAATTTGTTATTTTATTATACCAACCTGGTCTGTAACATCTCCTAAGTATGCCTAGACTCATAATGAAAATGCTGATGATTTCTGGCAAAAGTCTTGCTACCACTGTAGGCCACACACATGACTTGCTTCAATTTTACTTTTCAAAGAGTCTTTATGCTGCAATGCAAAACCTTTATTCTATACAAGCTGAATTACATGGCTAAATACAATGAGAATGGAAGTTATTGAAGATAGTAACATTAACTTATAACCCAGCTTTTATTTTAAGATTCTATTAGCCTGAAAGGGCACAATGTAAGTTCACCTTGGTATTATGATTTATCATTGTGAATCTATATAAGTTAGCTAATTCACCTATAGAGCTGTAAATATTAATGAAATGTCGGGAGTAGACAGCAGCTGTAAGTTGTGTTACTTGGCTTGCCACTATGAATATTAATCAAGTCTAGTGAGCAGTCACTTTGGCTGTGAATGGTGTTACCAGGTGTAAAACTGTAAATGCTAATGATGTGGAAAAGACAGCCTATTTGGTTGTGACCTGTGCTCTTTTCTAAGCAAGTATATATATGTTTCACCCTTCAGTGTTTTGATGGGGGTTTAAGCAACAGTTTCAGCCTCCTCTTCTGCTACAGTAAAACAGTATTTTGACAAACATATCCATCCAAAATGCATGAGTTGGTTCCATTTCTGAGTTTTGAATACATCTCTCTTTGCCAAAGGCTGTCTCAGTCCCACCACCAGTGCTGCGCTTCAGGACTTTTAGAAAAGGATGTATCTGTGAACCTTTGGCAGCCCCAGACATACATCTTGTACTTTATGCTATAAGCAGTGCAGATGGCAGCACTTATGTTTAACTTTTTCTGCTGCTTCCCATTGTAAAACTTTGGTTTCAGTTGTTCTAACACTTCCTAGAGTTTTCAGGTGTGCCAGCCCCCAGCTCGGATTTTCCCTTCATCTCTTTCCATCAGTGCTGCAGGGAAGGGGAGGACATGGGGCCTCCCTGCATGCTGAAGGGAGAGCAGCGTCCTCTTTGCCCTCATTCCCTTCAGAAGCCTGGGATGTGCCTGACCAGCCCTGATGGTGCTCCATCAGATTTGCCCTGGCAGTTCTGTACAATTACTGGTGTAAATCAGGGTAGAGCTCCTACTGTCAGCTTATGGAAGGGTGAGTGGAGTGCTAGAGTAGGCTGCAGCCTGAAAATCCACCTAATCCACCAGTATCTGCTCTGATTATGTAGTGTGTGTAAACATTTACAATAGAAGTATCCTCAGGCTGACTCATGCTGTTGCTGTATTTATGCACTTTCCAATGCTGTGCTGTTAGACACAAATGTGATTATTTCCAGAAAAAAAAATAAAAAATCACTGGGATGGGAAAGCTGGAGATATGAAAAATATTCATAAGAGGACTACTGCTATGAGCAATTAATCAGGACAGGCTAATACTTCAAGGGAACTGAACTTCCTTTGGCTTGTAAGTTTGTTGTTGAGTTTCTACAACCAGACAGGCACAGGGCCTTCTGGGAGAGGCAGAAAATGCCTACTTTAATACTTGTTACATTTGGTACCTTTTTTAAAGCAGGAACAAGAATGAAAGTCCACCAGAAGAAACAATTTTGGGGAAGAGATCTGAATTAGGAGAGGAGGTATTGTAGGGCATTAAAAGAAGTACAGGAGCTGCAAACTCTTACCTTTGTCAGAAATAAGAAACAAATTCTTTGAGATTTCATTTCCCTTTTTAGACTTTCATTTGGGAGATTAGGTAAACGCAGCTATTTCTAGATCTCCAGAAAAAGAGTATTAGATGAAACTACATTTTCTAATAATTGTCCAAGACTTCATGACATAGCTCATATCTTTACTTCAGTTCCAGTAAAGCCTACATTTTCTGTAACAATCACAAAACTACACTGAACATGTCTTTTCTGTGTCTTTCTTTGTCTTTTTAGTTTATGGCAATTTTTTTCTTTTAAAAAAGAAATGGCTTTGGAAAATGACTATAATCCAAATGGAGTTTGTAACTATAGTACCAATAATACAACACTTTGACAGAAGAAAAGGTGGATGAAAAAAATGCAAGCAAAAGTCTTTACTGAGCTCTCTTCCAGGGATACAAAGCACAACGGTAATAGATCCACCAGTTTTCTGGAACCTGTTAACAAAATGAGTGGTTTTGAAGATTTGTCTTTAAAGTACAAGTATGAAGTTGGGAGTTTCTTGTAGCAAGACCCTGTGGAAACCAGGCTGTAATAGCACCTTGATTTTGCTTGAGAAGTGCAAATTTTGCCAGATTAAACTTTCTGACAAAGACTTTGAATGCTAGGAGGAAAATTTCTTAGGTTGCCTGATATTATATTAACTAGGGTTTCTAATCCAGATAGTTTGTTGGTTTGTAAATGAGTCTTATAGTAAAGCATGGAACGTATCCCAACTAACATCCAAAGTTCTTTAGTGTTATGGATCCCCGTGCCTGCTCCAGAAATTACTGTCTAGAACAGCTTCAGTTTATAGGATATAGATTAAACAATTGCATGATATTGATATGTTTAAAATACTTTTAAAGCAGATGTAATTTTCTATCACCATCACTTGTATGTATCTATTTGTATGGGAAGGGAAAACTGACAATAGATATGCTCTTTGGAATAGTGTCATGATTACTCACCTAAAAACAACAAAAAAAGGACAGTTTTCTATCTTTACATAACGCTACTATACAGGATCACATTCCTAAAACACCATGTAATTCCCATTTGCTTTTCCATGCAGGTTCAGTTGCTATTCAAGCTTCTGGCTTTTCTTCTCCAGATATTAGTAGTCTCGGTCATCTTGTCCTTTTGCTCATTTGTGATCATGTTCACACCAGTAAATCCATTCCCACAATGAGGCCTCACAAACACATCTGTTTGCTCTACACTCTACTGCCCAGCAATAGCTTTCAGGAAAAAATCTTACACAAAGTGGGCTCTCCTTCCTCACATTTAGAGCTACATTGCACTGGATAAAATCGTGGCAAACAGGTATTAGCATTCTTTGTACATCTTCTCCCTCAAACGCTGAAAAAAATGCTTCTAGATTTTATTTAACCTTTATTTGACTGCCTAATATGATTCTGAGTAACACAGCTCTCTACGTATTAAGACCATTAGTTATTATTTGCACACAGCTCATTTCTGTGAAGGCACAGTTTTCTGTATACTATAAATAAAAGACAAAAGTAGTTGTCATTTTAAATGTCTGCTTGACAAAGGAAATGAAGATTTTTCAGATATACTATGACATTTTATTTTAAAAACATCAATGAAAACTGCACTGTTTCCTTCTGATGGTTTGGTATCTTCTTGCTCCATGAATGGAGAACGGACTTATTCACAGTTGCAAATGGGCTATCAATGCTGTGATACGTTATCAAAATAGCCCCAAAATCTGTCATATAATTAGAAACTGTCACCTGGATGCAGCGATGGGGATGGTTCCCACAACTATTGCTCTGTCTGAGATTCTGTCACAGAGTCTGAAAAGCACTACACTGGGTTAGACCAAAGATACATTATCACGATATCCTTTCTTCAATGCTTACCCAGCAGGCAAAGAGGACAGCCTGATCAGGAAGGCAATTTTCACAGGGTGAGGCTTATCCCTTCCATCCCTAGACTGCTGATCTTTACCTTTCCCAAATGCAGGAAATTTGTGGTTATCTGGGCTGCTTTCACTCTCTTCCTGTAAAAGACTGTTGCAGTTTTAGATAAATTGAAAAGATTTTTAGTGAATTTTTTTCATACCACTCACTACATAATTTGGAGCATGGGAGACTGCCCTCCATCCAAGCTAAATCAAGAAAGACTGTTCCCAGCATCTTGAGACCTGTCAGAAAAGAGGGTCCCCGAAGTGAAGCATCCCAGCACCTCGGGAGACAGAAGATAAAACAGTTGCGCACCAGAACTCTCTCTCTTGGTACCTGGGTCCTTTTGCTCACTGGAGTACCATGGACTTTTGAGGTCTCTTTCACAAGGACGACCTGGCTGTTTTCCACCTGAAGTGCAGCGTTTTCCACATCAGACCAGGGTTGGTCTGGCCTGGTGTGACCAGCCACTGCCAACATCTTGGGGATTTCCCTCTCGGGAACACAAAAGCACTGCCACCGTGTGGCCCAAGACCACCGGACCCCAGCAGGGCACCGGGTCACTCCACATGGTTTGCTACGGAAGCCACACCACTGTCCTGGCAGCATAAGGCTGCCCTTTAAGCAAAATATCTTTCCAGATTTTGTTTTAACCGAGGAGCTAGGTAATATTTTCTGCTTTTGTTGGGTTTTTATTGTTTCTTTCCATTTTTAGTAAATTGTTATTTTTCCTTCTTCATTCACACTCCTTGTAATTCTTACCTTGTCAATATTGGGGGGGAGGGAAATAAAAGGCAAAGAAAAAAAAGAGGATTCATGTCATTAGAGGTCACACCTCCTATATATTGTCATTAAACCAAGACAAGATGCACAGATAATTCCACTCAGCTTGCTGAAGGAACAAGGTAGGGTGACTTTTCCTAGACTTTCACCCCTTTCTCCTCCTTCAGCTCTTCTCATAAGGCTTTTGAGAGTATAGGATACCCTCTAGATACTAAGGACAGCATAATCTTGGTGCTAGTTCTATTTCCTCCTTATGGGCTGCATGGTCTATGCCACATCTACTGTGTTGACCATGCTTCCAGACAGGGCAAAGATTCCTGGGTAACTGTGCAGAGGCCTGCCCTAAGGCAACATGGCTGGTTGTTAATGAACCCAAGAAAAGTTTTTACAGCACCCTAGGAAAGGATTCCCACAACTCGCCCCTGTGATATATACACCTCCTTGAGAACCCTCCTCCTGCTGGCTGCCCTGTAATGCCTCCTGCTTCCTGTACTGGCAACAGTGGTGAACAAACAGTCCATATCCATTTCTCTGTGGAAGACT
Organism: Sclerurus mexicanus; assembly: GCA_013396755.1. Lineage (NCBI taxonomy): Eukaryota > Metazoa > Chordata > Aves > Passeriformes > Furnariidae > Sclerurus > Sclerurus mexicanus. The sequence continues at coordinate 1,392,937 of VWZF01005609.1, forward strand.
ATTATCATCTCCCCTTTGCTTAGCTCTTACAGCATGAAAAAAATATCAGATTCTCTGCCTGCCACCCACCTGGAGTCCCCCAAGCACCACATGTCATTATGGCTCAATGGCTTCAAACCAGATGGCAAAAGCTCTGTATATATTTTTATTATATATATAAATAAGGGTGAGTCTGGGGTCTAAAGAATATGGATGTCTTCAAGTAGGCAAGCTGTTCAGTGAGCAAGCAAATACCCGCATTTGGTTTCTTTAGGCTCTACCCTATTTTAGTTTTCCACAGCCACGCCCTGTGGCCTTCTCTCCAAAAGGGAGCAGTAATTTCAGCCTTGCTGTTAAAACAAGCACTCTATTTTCCCGAAATTTGAGGAGAAGCCTTCAAGGGCCATTCCTTTTATCAGATTTGGTTGGAATTGTGACTACATGTTGAAAAATGTTCACAGTGCCCTGATGCAGAAACACACAGACATCATGATGATATAAGCCTTATTTCCTAGGAAGCTGAGCTAAAGCTTACAATGAACTAATAAATTATTACTCATTCCAAATCACATTTCTCATATGATCTATTCTTTTATGAGTAGAAAGAGATATTAGGCCCATAAATCCTTTATTCATTGACAAGATAACAGACCTGTTAACATAAAAGCATTTTTATTTTACATATGAAAGGAAAGTCTTTTAACCAGTTTAATAAGAAAGCATTTATCTTCTTTTTCTCCCCCTATTGTTTTAATGATTCAAAGACAGAGAAATCCTGAATTAGTTAGAGAATGAGTTAGTTACTAAACTAATTACCCTGCATATTATTTTACTTTGAAATATAAATGCTGGTGCAAAACTGGCAAATAGAATGAAATTCTACAGATAAAATGTTAATATGGAGGGAATAATTTAATCAAAGCAGAAGAATGATTGCTTAGTAGTGGTAGAGGGGAAGGAAGGGGGAGAAAAGACCTTCCAGACCTCAAATGTAAATCCTCTTTAAATGAAACTGGGTCCACCCTTGGTAAAGCAACCTTATGCTACATACTGGCACATTTGCCACATGTGTAGATAATCACAATGGTATTTCACCACTCTGCATTCCCATTTCCAATATGATTTAGTGGCTAGCATACAAAATTCCACAGCAACTGTACTTTCTGATCATGGAATCAGGGTAACTTGAAGTAACTCTAAAAACTTTTCTCCAAGTCTCGAACTCTTCTGCTTCCTCCAAGCAAATATCACCTTTGGCATGCAAGCCTGAGCTGCAGTTCCATCTGTAGCTCTTGACCTGTCTTGCTCTACTTGTTTCTTTCTTTTCTCCAACACTTTTCAGATTCTCAAAGGGTGGGATCTCCTCTTCCATAATGAGACCAATCTCTTGCAAGTATTGGTCCTTATGACTGGCCACATCACTGTAGGGAACTTGAAAAAGTGGTTTCATTTACAGGTGATTTTTGACATTTTGGTGACCCCTTACTAGGATATTCTTCCCTCAAGAAACCAACAAAATTTCTGTAAAAGTCTTCTAGGACACCTAAGGTATTGTCTGTATACAGAGCTGCATGTGGCTGCTTCATTATGATCTTCATGATTTAGTTCTGTTTGCCACCTTCTGTTCCTCAGGTACAGAACTCACATTTTTTCCACAGATCTTGTGAACATGTGGGGAATATGGCATTTGTGAAGATCCTTGGAGCATGGAAGACCCAGAATTGCTTGCAGTGTCAGAGCTTCTATTCATGGTGCACAGATAGAGCAAAAAACCTACAGTCTCATCTCTGTTTAAGAGAAGGCACCAGATAAATCTACTCTTGTTTTGACATCAAGGAGATTAAAATGGTGCTTATGCATGCTCTAGACTGGGGATGCTCTCCTAATCACTGCTTTACTTCTGTGGAAAGTCACAACAAAATAATTTATGCTCTCAAAAAGGTACAAAAGAGATAAAATGCCTTTAAACTAGAAGTAATAATGACAGCAATGGCAAAAGCATTCTAGCCCTTAGTAAATGTGTTTACTGACTTTTTAAGAGGAAAGCCTTTTTTTTCACCTGATGTTTGTTTTCCATGTTGCACACTTGACCATGTGTGTAGAGTCTGGCTGGTAATCAAATGGTATCATTTGATCAAATCAGTGGTAAAGAATGGTAATCAAATCACAGTCTGCCAGAGACAAACTTTTGCTTTCAAAAGTTAGTATAAAAAATAGAGTTTGATCTAAAAAGCAAATGCTGCCATCTTCCATTTTACTTCAGCAAAATATCAAGGGAAAAGTATAAAAAAGTGTAGAAAACTACTAATGTTTAATGAAGTACTCGAGAACATATGAAAAACAGAATACATAATGTGTCCTGAGGTAACAGACCTCAGATCTATGAGTAATATTTTTATCTTTGATGTGTCCAAATATATTGAACATGTTTCTCATTATTTGCTACACAAAACTTGGGGTAAATGACTCAAACTTAGAAATATCATAACTAGTATTTTTATGAATTATATATCAGCACACTCATGTGGAAAGATGTGAACATTTTCTAAGCACAAGCTACCTTCATTTTAAGATGGAGAGGAAACTGTCCACCACTCTAGCTTTCACCTGGAGAATTTATTCCACATGTTTCCTTATGGCAGACATTTTTATTCTGGCATAAATCTTATATCCCCCTAATATTATTAACAAAGAATTTTATCTAAATGTGAATTAGAACTGTTGCAATGGAGGTATCAGTGGTTCTACCACCACTGCTAAAAACAGTATCAGCTTTCAGTCTATTTTCACTAACCAGATCTTTACCTGAAGGTTGATGCCTTCACCCACCTTTTCTAAAGCTAAGAATAAATTACTCAGCAATATGCATTGTCTTTTAGGCATTGCACAGTGAATGTGCACCAATTAAGGTAGAACCACGTGTAACCTACTCCTCAGATTAGTTAAAATAAGCAGTATCCTTCTTGCCATTTTAAAAGAGCACAGCAATTGCTCTCAGTCCTTTGTCAGAGTGGTTGTAGTTCTTTACTTTCAGGGAAGAGCAAACAGCTGAGGAGATGGCTGACTGGAAGATGGGCAGAATAGGAGAGCCCCACACTTTTTGCTGACTCACTGTTTCTCAACTGGATGTTTGAACTCTATTTTCAAGCACATAATTCTTTCTGGTGTTAGTCAGGAGACGTAGGAAACTGAATTTCATTCCTTTAAGTGCTCTAATAAGCAGCTAATGCTTAAACATTGCAGTCCTTAGGTTTTTATGTACCTGAATCCTCTTTAATAATAATAATAATAGCAATAATAGAAAAAAGTAATTGCACATGAAAATACAGGAAAACCTCTCCCTAATTTGGAACACGTGCAAGGCACATGATACGGTTCCACCATTTGGAGGTAAACACCGTGCCAGCTGAAGAACATGCCATCCCTCCCTCGCATTCCTGCCAGAGACTGCTTGTGTACAGCAGCACTGCTCGTGTACAGAACAGCCGATGCACCAGCTTCTGTGCTCAGCTCTGTGCTCAGCTGTGGATGCACAGAGCCAAGTGGCCTTGCAAGTTGGCAGGTTACGTGGGAGTCGGCACAGCTGCAAATTTGCACATCATTCCTGTTTGAATTCATGATTCTGGACGTCCTGGGAAAATCAACTGTCTGGGAAACTGTTCAGGGTACACCTTCATAATCAATATAAACTACCAAAACTACTTGCATACTCATAGTGCAATGCACCTGTGAGGGCTCTGGGGCAGAGCATGGGCTTTAGTGGCCAGTCTGAGGTAAGTCCTCATGCATCTCTTCATTAGTTATAATATGGCAACTTTGCCTTAATAGAGAATGGTGTGAACCTAGATGGGACCCACCTTTTATTGCTGCAAGTGCACAGAAAGAGGAAGAATTCAGGAGAATTCAGGAATTCAGCCCTTTTTAGAGCAAGGCTGGGTGGTGTGCAGAATCTGGCCTTAGATTTGGGAATGACAGAGTTCTGTGCTGCATGACTTTTTGAAGGAATGAGAGCTTTCATTTCTAGCCAAGCGATGACCCAGTGATGTTTTCTCATAGGTATACCTAAAAGACTCAATTTTGTCACCTTCTTAATTTGACTACTTCTTATTTTATGCCTCAAACTTACAAAGAACTAGATTCTTAAGACTGAGTTGTTAACTGGGCAGCAATTGGCAAGTGTCTCAAGCCTGTCCAGTAATCTCATTTCACATGAATGCAAGACCAAGTTAACACCTCGTTTCCCATTGTTCATTGGTCTCCATTTAATGAGAGGGAAAATCTGAGAGCAAGGTCATAATAGGGGGTGATATGCGAATGAGTGAAAAGGGAGGGTGAGGAAGAGGAGTCTTACAGAGCTCTGACTTTCAGCGTACCGCAGGGCACAGCAGGCAGGACCCAAATGCTCAACAGGGAGTCCCCTTTCCTTAGCTCAATCCAAGGCTTTGTGATGCTCATGTTCTGTCCTCCAGCCCTTCACAAAGCTCTCTTGAGTCTTTCATCATGCACATCAAAAGGAATAGTAGAAGAAACAGATGTAAATGATCTAAACATGAATCCCACCATATCAGGGACTTTGCGTCAAGCAGTGGGGACTGTGGGGTGAGAGAAAGCTTCTTTGATTTCCTTGGGCTTGGAGGTGACCCCCCAAGACTTGCTCTGAGAAATTGCCCCTCCCTCTATCTTCTGACCAAGGTGGGGCTCATCCCTTGTTAAAGCCCTTGCGTCAGACGTGGCAAGGATTTAAAATCGCGCAGAAGTCAGCATGGAGTGAGTGGGAAAGGATGACAGTGACAAATAGGTAAAATAACCTCACATGCAATCTGATCAAAAAGTCTCAGTTTTTCTTAGCATCCACCAGCAACTCTGTCACCTTCCTCCTCAGGACACACATTTGAATTCCAGCATGAATAGCCCTTCTTTGGTTAGGCAGCTACTTTTGTAAAACTTCTGTGTAATAAAGAATGCCTATAAATTTATTTCACACTTTTTGTTATCTTTTCAGCTGAAGAATTCTACTTAAAAATGAACTTGTCATAGACATGATTTTAGAAATTGAGAGTTTTTTAAAAAATGGCTATAAGATTCAAAACTGGAAGGCAAGAAAGCCAAGCCATAGAAAGATATTGTACTTCAAGTGATTACCAAAACAGCACCTTGGTATTTTCTCCCTTTCACTACTTTTTTTTTTTTTCTGCTTTATTGGAGTATGTAAACTCCTTACATCTCCCACTGATTTTGTCTTCAATCAATTTCTTTTTCTTTACTTTTATCTCACCACACATTCAAGAATAAATTTGTGTATGCTTGTTCCAAAAATGACAATGTGCTTTTACAAATTGTTGCACAGGGTTTCAGAGTAAGATTAGTTTCAGATTTTTAAGATTAAGGATTTAGAATTAAGTCCCCTAAAAATTGAGAAGCCAACACAACATAGAAAGTTCATAAGCAAAATTTGTGAGAACTTCAAAACTTCTGGAGATGTTGTGAACTTCCATTGAAGATAAGTGAGGATGGAGAGTGATACACTGAGATGCAACAAGTGCAAATAATGAAGAAGATAGTGTAATTATGAATTTATAAAAGCTGTCTAACATCAGTACTGAAAAACTGGCAGTTGTAGTAATATTAGAATCCATTTAAATTTTGCCCAAACTGTGCCCTTTTATCCTTCAGATTTCTGAATCTGTTTTTCAAATGTACTGTGTTACTGAGAAAAATATTAATATTCAATGAAGGTACAGTCATATAAATTATCTAGTTTCTAAAACAGCATAGAAAAGAGGATGATTCACCAGTGTTTGATCTCAGGTTAAGAAAGTGTTTCAATTAAGCACAAAATTATAGCAGCCATGAGCAGCTAATCCTTTTCTGCCATTGCAATGAACACTGGGAAGCTGTGGGGAATTGGCAGAAGGAGTCATCGCAAAATAAGCATCATCATCCCTTCAGGAGAAGGCCTGGAACTAGGGGTAGGAGGGAAGGCTACCCAGGCTCCTGCCCAGACACTGAGAGCTGCTGTTGTGTGGATCAAAATAGAGTAAGTGGAACAGTCACGTGGCCATCATTTTTCCAGATAACCAAGCAGTGCTGTTGTGTATTCCCATGGCATGAGATCATGGCTGTTCCTCCTCCTGGGCTATCACTCCAGCCTGACTATCCTCCTCTACTGCTGCTGTCTGCAGTAGGAGCCAGACAGAGGTCAGTGCAACGAGGAAAGGTTCTGGTGGAAGGATCAGATAGAAGATACTCAGGTATTGAAAACAGGACAAGGACCTAGCTTTCATGATCCATCTGTAAAATTTAATAAGACCAAGGTCAGTCTTCGACAAGTCTCTGAGAAAAGACTGTCTTTCCTACATAAAAGCTTTACAGAAGGTACTCTAAGGCTAGATTAAAAGCCAGGGCTTTGCTTTCACTTCTTGATGAAGTAAGTTTAAACCTTTAAGTAAGTAGTAAGTTTACCCTGCTGTGAGGTAGTTTGAAAATACACTTGAACAACTGGAGCAAAAAGCCTTACAGAGTGAGCTCCAGACTCAGAAGGTTTGGTTTGAATCAAATCAACTGATTTGTAAGTATATCTGTAATCTAATAAGTATTAAGGAGACAAAACAGGATCTTTGCACCAGAACAAAGTGATGTCAGCAGTTTTCTTCCAAGAGTGATGAACTTAATCTCAGGCATCTGCTCCTTTGCTGCTCTGAGTTCTTTGCCCTGTGAGAAGAGTTCATATTGCAGGTTTTTCCTGGTCAAGCTCAGACCAGTGATGCCCACAATCTGCCTCAACTTTTGGAAACATTTTGTACCACATTTCATGGTTGTCCCTGGCCATTTTGTTGGTGATGGCAAATGTGGGGAGAAAAAAATGGTTTCATGATTAAAAGCAACAGACACTGTCTCTGTGAGAGGAATGCCATCCTGTATTTGCTGTTGAAATGTGTTGTTAATATGTCATTCCCTGTGGGATTTTTTGCATATTCCATGTTTCTTGTGAAAACTGGTGAGTTATGGTAAGGCATCTCCAAGTAGCTGCAAGTCCAGTTCTTCTCACATTTGATCTCAAATGTGTTGTTAATATGTCATTCCCTGTGGGATTTTTTGCATATTCCATGTTTCTTGTGAAAACTGGTGAGTTATGGTAAGGCATCTCCAAGTAGCTGCAAGTCCAGTTCTTCTCACATTTGATCTGAAATGATACATATCTAGAAATGCCACAGAGGACCTTCTCCCCACCAGCTCCTCCACAGCTCCTGCAGATGTACAGATGGCTTTGCACAGCACTGTTTCTCTTTCATAGAGATCTCCAAACAGCTGAGAGTAAAGGCTTTGTCTTCTCTAAAGACTTGCTCTCTTAAGTACCTCAAGAAGCTCGACAGGACTGCAGTTATTTCCCCTTGCACATGATTGCCTCTAGAGATACCAGGTTGGGGGGATAGCCTTCTCTGCAATATTTACATTGTATTTTTACATTCAGCATCTTAACACCCTGATATTTATTTTTATTTCAGTTGGTCCCACATCCCACCCTTATGCCTAACTTAGTGTGGACAAAAGCGGGCCTTGGATTGGGGTTAAAGCAGCTTACTCTGCTTAAGATGCAAGTGATAATAATGCCTTGGTGGGATGCAGAGCAGCGATAGGAGCGTAAAAGATGACGGAGATCAGAAGAGTGGGGAAACCCACTAACTTTTCAAAGTGAGAATTAAAGACCAACATTGTATTTCCAGCTCTTGCCAGATGATTCAGTAAGTGCGAGATCAGCCTTGCTTCTGCCTGTACGCCCAGGAAAGGGCATTCCTGTGGCACGCAGATCTCGCTGCTCCCCTCCTTGCCTGCCTGTGAGCACAGTATAATTGAACCTATAATGTCTTATTGCACAGGCAAAAGAATAATCACTCATTCTTTATAGATGGAGAGGGAGGAAGAGAGAGATGCATAATTATCACATATGCCTCATAAGCATTTATATGTACAAGCATATGTTCTGAAAATGTAAACCTTTATTAAAGGAAAAATTGAAGATGACAAACCTGTAATGTAAAATTTAAAATACAGGTGAAAGACTAATTCAATAACCTATCCACACAGAAAATTAGGATGGTATTGTGAGTTTTGCTAATTTTTTCCTATGCTACTCAGATGCTTGGCCAATAAATTACCTAATAGTGCCAAAATAAATCACTGGGTTACAAAGAGCCCTCATTTGTGATTGAAATCATCCTATTTACCCTGGAGACACATACCTATGAAAAATTTAGGTGGTCATCAATCACAGTCTCTCTTTCCAGTGTTTATAAAGTTGTATCTTTGGATAAGAACATTTCTAGTTTTCTTGTCATGACTGAAAACAGAGCTGAAGTCTGGTATATTTACAGACACTGTGCTTAGGTAGACTGCATCTCAACCCTAATATTTTGAAGTTATATAAAATAACTGTTCTGGGGCTCTCTGTTATTTGTGGCTCCCTGGTAAAGTGATGAAAAGACATCTCAATATACATGAAAATTATGCCCTAGGTTTAAGTATACAGCATGTAATTGTATAGCATAAGGCCACTGAAGAACAATGCCAGATGCATTCATTTCATGTCAAGTGCTCTGAAATTGTGCATATGCAAACAATTCAGATCTGTATTTTGCACAAAATCTTACACAGTCACATGTAATTTGCTATTTTCCTATTGCATTTTTGCTGTGTATTAATGGTATGAGAATCACTTGATAACAGTGTAGCAGCCAAAGTGACTTCTCATTAAACTATTGGACATTTTACTGGAAACCAAAACATCATCATAAAATTCAAATAAACATTTCACAAGGAACATCACACAGGAGGTATCACATTAAGCCTACTGAAAGAAACCAATTCTCTGAGGTGTGTTTCAAAGGCAATTGTTTCCCAAATAGTTTTCCATTAGTGTTGAGATTCAAGCCACAAAAAGTGCCTTCAGTTCAGTTCCTAACCTTGATTAGGGAAATATCTGGATAAGAACTCCAAAAGTGCATTTCTCTGTCACTTTCAGGAAATGTAAACCCCTATTTGGTTTACTTTGGATCTAATGATCTCTTGATTCATGAATAAAAATCTTTACCCTGGTTGTTAGAAATCACATGGTCTAACTAGCAGGAGGGTGGGATCTGTGCCCTGAGCTTGGATAGAGCAGGGATTTTCACTACAGACACGTAGTACCTACATGCAAGCTCACATATTTACTCACAAAGTTACTCATAGAGATATATGCTAGTATCATCTGTCTAAGGCAGATGCAGTTTTGGTAAAACAGGAGTTTTTTGTTTGTGTACAAATGACATTTTACCATGCTCTAGGGCAGGGACTGGGGAGCACAAAAGCAGTAGCTTCAGCTGTTTACAGGTCAAGATGTAGCTCTTGCTGCTTTATTTGAGTCTTCTACCTCCTTTCCACATGAAAAAAAAAGAACTCAGAAAATCTTCCTGGGAATCAGTTTTGATCATTAGCCATGAAATCTGCTCACTTCCTGAAAAGTTCATAGTGCAATGTCTGGGTATTGCAGGTCAAAGAAAGATTAAACAGCCAATTTATTTTAGAAATTGAGAAAGGGAAAGGTGAGCTTGATCTATTAGTCAGTTTTTCACTTCCACCCAAACTATTAGATAAGTCTGAGATAAAGTATTTGAATTCATTAAAGTTTCTGAAGATTATGAAGGGTCCCTTTTTAATTTTTCTTCTCTTGCTATCTCAAAAAAGAAAATCCTGTAAATTCATAGGTCAGATATGATTACATCTGTTTTGGTAAAATGCTGAATTAGAGAACAGATAGGACTTTTCAGTTCAAACTTCTCATACTTTCTGTGGACTCCTGGATGATAAAAATTGACTTCACAGGAAGTTGGGTGTTCTCAGGATTTCTGTGAGACATGAGCTTCAGCAACATTTGTAAGATTGGCAAGCCTGGTTTTATATATCTGACCTTTGCTCCATTGTCACTATAGTACACAGAAACAACATAATAAAAAAACAAAAACAAAACAAAAAAAAAACCCAAGAAAACAATTTTTCTTCCAGAGTTCTTAAAGTTCACACATAAAAGGGAGTGGTCAAAGCTGTAGCATGAAAATCTCATGGTTTGGATTCCCAGAGCTGCTAAACATTGTCATTACTCTCAGCTTATTGATAGGCAGAACGAGGAGTATTCTCACCACTCACGCTCGAGGCCTCAGCAGAGGTGTCCACAGCCGATGCTGGAGCTGCATGAAATCCCTCCCTGTGCTTTTCCAAATCGCTCTTTTTCTCAACTACCCTACCAAAGCAGCCCATGTTGACTAGAGGGACCCTCACTTTACTGGGTCACAATCTTTATGTGCAGTCTTACAGACAAAGTGTAGAGACCCCTAGAATCTGGAAGACATTCATGCCTGGCTGTGCTCTGGAGAGTACTTTGCGTTCTGAAGAGCATTTCTGGTTAACAGGGAGCCCTGGTATTAATCAGGCCTTTATTTAGAGAACAAGGGTCCAGGTCCCCCTTGGATCCACAGTTAAACAACAATGAATGCTCCTCGCAGAGAAGGTTTTTCACTATCACCTTAATGGTAGCATTCTGGAGCAAGAAGAGGGGTGGTACTAAAGAGCTTATTCCAGCTCCTGAGCGCTCCCTTCTTTACCAAAAGAAACACTGTTAACTCCCGCTATATTCCATCCAGGCTACCTGATTTAGGCTGTGGTACCATGCACCATGATAACAGGGGGGCTGAGGGACCACCAAGGGTAACTGAGAAGCCTCATGCACAGCTGACATTGAAGAAATAAGATGGGACAACCATGAAAGGAAAGATAACCTAAACAGTTATCTGAGCCGAATGCCAGCAGCAGCTCAAAGCTGTTGTAGGGGAAGGATGCAGGCAGGGATGTGCTGCTAGAGAGGCTGGCTCATTTCCAGTAAAGGCATTCACCTGTCAAAGCTGCCCATCCAGCGGTGCTAGCCCGCTGCCCTGTGCCGGCAGCCCGTCTGCAAGCACGGACACGCCAGACCGAGGGTGCACCCACCCGGCCAGGCCCTCCTCAGCTTCGTGCATCCCTCACTTCTGGTCCCAGCGGGCCGGGGCTGCCTGAGCAGTTCACAGGGAGGGCAGACCTGGGGGAAAGGAACTGGCCCGGGCACAGAAGGCAGCGCTGAGGCCGGGCCGCCGGGGCTCGTTCCCCGCTCGCCCCTCGACCCCTGTCCCCTACCCTGCTCTCCCTCCTAGCGGCGCCGCTCGCAGTGGAGAGCAGCTCTCCCTGCCGTGGGGGAGCGGGGCGCGGGAGGCAGAAGTGAAAAGAGGCATTCGCACCCCTCGGTCCGCACTTTCATCTTGCATCCCCACCCTGAACCTCACCCCGCGTCCGCACCTGCATCCGCAGCCGCCGCCGGGATGCGCCCTCGCAGGGGCGGCCCCGGGGGCACGGACCCGCCGCGGGAGGGAGCGGGGGAGGCGGTACAGGGGGGAAGCCGCCCGTCCGCCCCACATACCCGGCCCCGGGCAGATCCGGGAGGCGCCTTGGGAGCGGGAGAGCGGGGCGGGAGCTGCTCTCCGGGGCGGGGGCTGTCACGGGGCTGGGACCATAAAACCCGGGGTAATTGCATTTAGGCAAATGAGGCTGCCTCGGCCCTCCCCGTCTCCAGGTATATAAAGTGGGGAGCGCTCCTCGGGCCCGCCAATGCGCTCGGAGAGCAGCTCCAGCCCTCCGCGCTGCAGACGGTGCGTGCGCCTCCGGGGGTGCGCCCGTGCCTCTCTGTGTGTGAGGGTGCGCTTGTGTTCTTTGTCTGTGTGTGCGGGATCGGTCTATATGTGTGTACTTCTATGGGGTGGGTGCCTATACATGCATGTGTGTCCGCACGTGAGTGACTCTGAATGTGCCAGCATGTTTTTGCTCCTGTCCTGATGTGCGAAGGGGTGAGTGTGTACCTCTAGACACCTCTGGGTGTGTGTGTGTAGAGCTGCATCCCGTCGGTGTGAGCATCTGTGAGCATCCGAGGTGTGTAGGTATTTGTGTGAATGTGTAAGTGGATGCGTGTGTACCTGGATGTGTGTATGAGGGGGGTGTGTCTGGCTGGGTATGTATATGTGAGAAGGTATGAATACCTGGATGTACATCGACGTGTGAGGGTGTGTTTATGTATAGCCCTGTATGTCCGTGTGTGAAGGGGTACCTCTGGCTGTGTGCGTGCATTTGTCTGTGCGCTGGTGCATACACGGAGCTGCATGCCAGTCTATTATGTGTGGGGTGTGCGTATATCCAGAGGTGTCTGTAGCAGTCGGGGGGAAGGGAGCGTGGTGTAACTCGGGGCTTGTGGGTCTGTACGGACGAGGAAGCCCGTAGTGCCGCCAGGTGTGCCCGGGGGCAGATGTGCGAGCGTGTGTGCAGGGCTGTGCGTGCTCGCCCCGCCGGGGCTGCGGGTGCCGGTGCTCCAACCTCTGCCCCCGCAGGACGTCGAGGCGGCGATGAGGCTCCCGCTGGCTTTCGCCGTCCTCCTCCTGGCCTCGGCGCAGGCGCTGGGCGAAGAGATGGGAGCCACCGACGACCTCAGCTACTGGTCCGACTGGTCCGACAGCGACCAGGCGAAGGTGAGCACCGGCGGCCCCGCGGGGTGCGAGAGCGAGGGGCTTGGTGCCGGGCACTGCCTCCCGGCCGGGCGGGGTGAGGTGGGGGTCTGCGCTGAGCGCCGCCCGCTGTCGCCCCCCAGGAGGAGATGCCGCTGCCCCTGGAGCACTTCCTTCAGAGGATGGCCCGGAGACCCCGGCCCCAGCAGTTCTTCGGCCTCATGGGCAAGCGGGATGCCGGTGAGCGGGGTGGGGGACTGGCTGCTGCTCACGCCTCTCCGCTCGCCTCTTCTCCTAGTGCCTGCTCAAACTTCACAGCGCTTGTCGCTCGGGTTTAATGTGTTACACCTTTTTCAAAAGCTGTCATGTGGGTTGTTGGGGTTTTTTGGATTTTTTTTTTTTTAATTTCAAGTTTTATATCTGATAAACTCACCAACTGGAAAAGAGAGAGCTTCACATTCAAGTGCCAAGTGCACAGCAGTTACTGCACGTAAATCCCGATGAGGAATATCATGATAATTCATGGGTCAGCATACATGCTATTGAATTGTCCATGTATTGAAATCTCTTGTGTGTAAAATTATTGCCGTGTTTTCCACATGTTTACTGATCCAAGAAATTGGAGCTGAACTGATTTAAATTGTGTGAGTTTAGCTAAAACAAGTTGCTGTAGTCTCTTCAAAGGGAAATGCAGTTGTAAACCATCACCTGAATTTCTCTTAAGTGGAATATGCATAGTATAGATTTTGTATTTGATTCTTGAAAACATTGCAGTAGCATCATATGTATATGCCAATCATATTTCAACAACTCTTTTTTCCTCTTTTTCTCTTTCCATTTCTCTTCCAATCAGGATATGGCCAGATCTCTCACAAAAGTAAGTTAAAAAATGAAAATATTTTAAGTAATTATTTGAAGATATTCAAATAGGCAATAGTGTATTTTATGGGATTAGTTAGAAGGTGATTGGTTTTAGCTAAGGATTGGCAGGACTGCTGGTGAAGAAATGTGAAGAAATGAAGGATTGAAGCCTTCCCCCCAGTTCTGCTGTGAGACTATATCTCATCTGAGCTGCTGCAACCTTTGAGATTTCAATCCATATTAATGTGCGGATGTTGCAGCTCTCTCTTATTTCCCTAGGGGGGGATTCTGTAAGCCTTTCTCATAGGCAAGGCAGGCTTACTGCCAGACTCAGAGAGGAGCAATTAAGGTGGCAAAATCTGGAAAATTAAAGTATTGAATTTCCAAATACCCAAGAATGCTTTTGCGGGAGAGCCCATGTCCTCACATGCAAGATACTGTATCTGTGCTCTCAGCATTGTTGCGCTGGGAATCAGACTCCCGCTCACAGTAGGGGCTGATTGATAATGTGCTGCCATATGAACACGCACATCTTGCCCCACTAATACGTGTGCCGTGCTCTGCTTCTGTGTAACACCAAGCAGAACATGGTATCAGCACTGTGGTGTTACTTTGTTCTGTGCAATGACAGTTTTATTCTCTGAATTTATCTGAAGATGTTTAAACAGAAGCTGGAAGATTTTTAATAAGTAAAAATGATTTTGTATTCTGTGAGACCTCCTCTGTTCACAGAGGTCAACAGCTGTCCCAGTGCTCTGTTGTCCACAAGATGCTTTCACTAGAGTTATGTACTGGAAGACCAAAAAATGAGTATGATACAAAGCTCATGCCAAATAACATGCTGACTAAAGTAAAAAAGTTATAGATTTCTGAAACTGCTTCAGCTTGAATTAATACATGTGAGGTCTGAGGATCTTGCTTTGTAGATGAATTAGCCAAGCAAAATTCTTTCCAAAGAGAAATTTCTAAGTTTGCCTCGAAAGTCAGTTTAGATAAGGAATGAAAATGGGCCATTCTTCTTAATCTGAAACTGTAGCTACCACCATATCTTGATATATGCTGTAGGTCAAACCTTGGAGTAATTTATCCTCTACACATCCAGTGCCTTGAGAAGTACTAATGGGACAGGAAGGTAATACCTGAACTCATAAATATTCCAAAAGCAGAGCCAGACTGGCTAGCTAGACCTGTCCAGACATGGAGGCCCATTGGCTCCCTCTCTAGTAAGGGCTCTGCTGACTGGCAAGGGAGATTTTTCTTCCATATTACAGAAATAAAACAACAGGTAGAAGAGATGCATCACACCGATGCAGGCTATACCAAGATGCTGCCTTCTTGTGCATTTTCTCAAATCAATAGGAATTGTACTGAGAGAGAAATAAGAATCCATTTGTGGCCATTTTTTTTTCTATTGTACTTAAAGAAACAAACTCACAAAACAAAAAGTCTATCTAAATTAGTGAGAAGATGTCCACTAACTGTCCTGTGCCTTGGTCTAACTTGTTAAGTCTGATTAGTCAGGCTGATGTTCATTCTCCATTGTCTGAGAGGGATGTGAACAATTGGTCTGTGAGATAAAGTGTTGGAGCCTGTCTTCCTTCCTTGTGAGAACACATTATCTTAAAAGCCTGCCTAGTTAAAATGTATTAAAACACCACTAAATATATTTTTTCAGGGCATAAAACAGACTCCTTTGTTGGACTTATGGGCAAAAGATCTTTAAATTCTGGTATGTATATGACTAAATCTGGTACTTGGTAATACAGAGCCTCTTCGTTCCGTTGCCTCTTTGTTGTGTCCCAGCGGATGGAAGAAGCAGTCTTTACGTAGTGTAGACCCAGAGTTCTCTGTTAAAGGGTCAGGATTTTCTTTGTTATCCAAGATGGTTTGGGGTTTGCTTCATTCCAATGCTTGAGATGATCAGAGTGATCTGAGCTGTAGGCGAGCTCAGGTAGAAGTCCCTGGGACGCTTTCATTACTGCCCTGTCCTTGCATGTTCTGCTAATTCCCAAAATGTTAATACAAGAAAAAAAAATCTAAATTTTTCTGACATATCAAGAAAAATTCAAAGGCTGAAAATGTAAAGCTCATTTAAACTTGTGGTCCAAATCCAGATCTCATCAGGTAAAGGGATATCCTCAGTTGCCTCTGGAGATCATTATTCCTAATACTTGGAGTGAAATATGGAAGAACAGACACCTGTCATTAATAGCACCTCATTCTGCAGATCAAGCTGTTAAACATTCCCAGGCTTTTCCAGCTTTTCACTTCACTCAAATAATTTTTAGCTTTGCACGGATACTGTGAATTTGTGTTATTTTCCCATAGCATCCATATGGGGCATAATTCTCCTCTCCTGTAATGTGCAGAACCCCTGTGGGTAACTGCAGATTGCCTGTAGCTCTACCTTCCCTGTGCTATAGGGCTGTACTGAGGAAATCTCTCACTGTGAACCAAAGTGTCAGTTGATTCTCCACAATGGGAATTAAAAAAAAAAATAAAAGCCCCCTAATATGTATTTCATAT
The DNA here is from genome assembly GCA_013396755.1 of Sclerurus mexicanus. Taxonomy (NCBI): domain Eukaryota; kingdom Metazoa; phylum Chordata; class Aves; order Passeriformes; family Furnariidae; genus Sclerurus; species Sclerurus mexicanus. The sequence goes on from VWZF01005609.1 coordinate 1,408,857, forward strand.
CTCTGAAATAGTTTTCACTGTTTTGTTAAATGGATGATAAAAGTTAAATTACTAGCTGACACCTTTATATTATGTGGATACATACTGTGATCTATATTCTGCAATTATGGTTGTCAGTAACTATTTTTATTCCAATTAAATCCCATTCTAGACTAGTAATGTTGCTCTCGCACCATTTTACAAATTGCTTTATATCATGAATAATTTTGTACAATTTTATCTGTGGTGGCAATAGCTATTAAATGAATAATACCTGTAAATATATCTGCTATCACAAAAGTAAATAGCCTGGATGTAATAAATTGGGTTTGGTTTCCATTGGGATTACATTTACATTAATATGAGAATGTAAAATACAGCAAATGTTTTAAAAAATGTGAAGATTTTATTACCCTAATTCCAAATTGCGAGTATAGTCAGGCTACTGTTACTTGGTGTTTCTAACAAAGGGGGGAAATGAAGTTTTACCCTGTTGGGCTGTGTAATACCTGTCTGACAGGTAAAACTAGAATTCACCACTTTTCTGCCTGATTCCTTGGGAGGGAAATGGTAAGAGGTTGCTTCTGCTTCTCAAGAGGAGAACATAGGTCCTAAGGACTGTGTAACCAAAGCAAGATCAGGAGTAGTAGCATTAGGACTACCCTTACTTCTCCCTACTGGAAGATATTTAACTAGGCAGGATCATTACCTGGTGCTGTGGTTTTCTTCTGCAGAAAGCCCCTGAGCACTCTGGCAATGTGCAGGAGATTATGCCATCCTGCTGGGTGTGAGTGTGGTGCTCATTTAAAGCCTCATGCGGTGCTGATTTAAAGCAGGGTACCAGGATGCTGATGTCTCAGTCTCTGGTTTGGGGACAGCCTTGACCAAGAAGGGCTCTCTGGATTTCGCTCTCATTTTAAAAGAGCAAGAAAGAGAGATCCACCACTACTAAACACAAAATATGTTACTGAAGACTATTTTAGGCTGCAGCTACTCTGCAGGGTAGTCTGAGTCAGTCTGAGATGCTTAGCTCCTGCCAGTCTTTGGTAAAAGTTACCCCTGTGTACAGGGCTTGGGGACAGGGAGGGTTTAAACTTGGCAAGGAGATGACTGTGGAGGAATGAAGGTGGACACATCTACACAGAAAGCCTTTACCCACAAATTGACCTGAATGCTCGGATCCCATCAGTTAGATGGATTACTGGGAGGTAAAGTGGCTCTGAGTTACTGGTGCTTCAAGCAGTGAAACAGACAAGAGACAGAAACACTGCTCAGACTTTCAGCCTTGTGGAGGACAGTGTAGTCTGGGAGGTAAAACCAAATCAAAGCAGCTCAGGGTTGGGCAGGGAGCTCTCATCTCGGTTCCAAGGGTGCCACTGGGGGCTGGGGGTGGCCCAGTTGGCTGCAGGTCTCTGACATTTCTGATGCTTGCAGGCGTTCATGCAGGGCTGCACTGTGCGCTTCATTCTGCTTCATTTTTTGCAGGGTCCTCTGAAGGGAGCATAGCACAGAATTATGAACGGAGACGTAAATGAGACATTCCCGTGCACTGTTTATTAAACTTCATTTGTTCCGATGGCCAATGCAGTGTAATATAAACTAACCACTGTATGGAATAATTATTTATTTAACAGCTGATGGGGTTTGGTTTTTTTGAGTTGTACATTCAATAAAATTATTATTTTTCATATTGTGGCAGTGATACATGTTGTGTAGGTGTGTTGTGGTTCTGAAAGGACCACCAACTCTGGTGGTGTCTCACAACAAAGCACATTGTTTGATATGACCCATAAAGTTAGGTTTACTAAACCAAGCAAATACTCCTTTGTTCATTGAAAGCAAGTCTATCAGCTTCACAACCAGTGCAGAACAGAGCTGATGTTCAGTCTAGTGCCTCAATTTGTTTTCATGGTTTATAATGTACTGTAATTTCTGTATCAAAAAATATATTTGTATCATTACAGCATGTTTTATGTTCTGTGACTATGTATCTATATATTTTAAAAAAGGGGGTGGGTAATGTTTGAATGGGAATCCAAGGTCTTCATTTCATAGTCTGGAATTTTATGACAGTAACATTTTAAATAAAAACTACTCTGGGGCTTTTGCAACATACTTCCTTTGGTGATAGTAATGGAGTTATTTCCCACATTGGTCTGGAATGAGATTTAGATCCATGCTAGAGTGGTCTGAGACTGGAAAGAAATATGAAATAATTGATTTCTTTTTGCAGGGAGGCTGTGAGCTTCCTCATATGTGCTTGGTGAATGTTTGGGGGATTTACTGTGGAGACAGGAGTTCCTGAGATTGCTTCAGGTCCCACAAGGTGCCACCCATCTGAAACCTAGTGGAAATCAAGAAGCATGTTGACTGAACAAAAAGGGCGTGATACACTCCCCAGCTCCAAATGGAATCATTTGCTGTGGAATTCATCCAGTATTGTAGGTTTATTATTTCAAAGCTAAGCTTTTAATAAATTCTACCCCTCAGATTCCCAATAAAAGCACCTGTTGGCTTGAATCCACGCAATATAGGAGGAAAAAAAAAGTGCTTGTAATTATCTTTTTAATTAAACTGAATGGTTACTATATATCCAGGACAGTCCTGAAGTGCTACATACATTTTACCAGCTGCCAGGGCACCCAGAGGCCTATCTTCCTTCCCCCTGCTAAAAGCGATGCTATTCTGTTTCATGCTATGATGTGAGCTTTCATCACAGATGAAACAGCAATGAAAACAATCAGTGTATACAAACCAAATTTCAAAATAAGTAATACAAAGGGTTGTTGTTTTCCAATTTGGAAGTGAACTCAGCAACCTCCATTTTCAACATTACCTGAGGCATCATCAGAACTGCCCCCACTAAGAGTGGGTGGGTGCAGGACCCCTCTCCTGCTAGGTTAAAAGCAGCACCTATTCCTGCCCATGCTTAAAACAGATGCCACTTTCAGCTAAGTATTAACCAGATCTAGCAAGGTGGGGGGATATATGTTGAGAAAAGTGAGACTGATTTACAATAGGGACCACACCCACATGAGACACAGTGGTTGTACTGGCAATCTGCCAGCTCTCCATCTTGCTGCAGCTAATTTTCAGTCTAATAAGCTTCTGTATGAGCTCCCACTAAGTTCAGTGAAGAGGGGAAACTGACTGACTAATAGCATGGCAAAAGGACTGTGGAAATGGATGTTGAATAATGCTTAGTGAAGCATAAAAAGAGAAAAAGCTTTAAAATGCTGTTCCTCTAGCCTGGAGACGCACAGTGCTCCCAGAGCTCATGGCCCATGTGTGCTGAATTGTGAGACGCAGAGAGTAAAGTAAAAGCCCCACTGTTCACTTCCTGCAGTCTGCACATCTCACAAACCTCCCTACAGAAGCAACCACTGCAAACATATTTGCATCCAGAGAAAGCCACAGAGAGTGGGCTGTAAGTGTTTGGAGGACAGCACAGGTACTATTTAACAGCATCCAGTAAACAGATAGGACTGACTTTTCTGGAAAAAACATAGAATGGTTTGCATTGGAAGGCACCTTTCAAGATCACCTAGTCCAATGCCCCACCATGGGCAGGGACATCTTTCACTAGACCAGGTTGCTCAGAGCTCCAGCCAAACTGAAACCGAACGCTTCCAGGGATGGAGCAACCACAACTTCTCTGGGCAACCTGTTGCAGAGTCTCACCACCCTCATTGTAAAGAGTTCCTTCCTTACAACCAATCTAAATCTACCCTCTTTCAATTCAAATATCTGATCATCTTCATGGCTTTCCTCTGGGCTTGCTCCAACAGATCCATGTTCTTCCTGTGCTGGGGCCCCCAGAGCTCGATGCAGTACTCCAGATGGGGTCTCACCAGAGTAGAGGGACAGAATCACCTCCCTCAACCTGCTGCCCACACTGCTTTTGATGCAGCCCGGCACGTGGTTGTCTTTCTGGGTGGCGAGCTGGGTCATGTTGAGTTTAACATCCACAAACAATTCCAGATCCTTTTCCTCAGGGCTGATCTCAATACATTTTCTGTCCAGCCTGTATTTGTGCTTAGGATTGCCCTGACCCAGGTGTGTGATCTTGCACTTGGCCTTGTTGAACTTCAGGAAGTTCACACCGGCTCACTCCTTGCGCCTGTCATAGTCGTTATGGATGGCATTCCTTCCCTCAAGCATGTCATGGTACTACCACCATTGTTCAATTGCCAAGGCTGAGCCTCTGGCACCAAAATAGTCTCTTTTTACTTGTCAGTCTAATGAGTGGTTTTAATCTGGCATTTGAAACGACTCAGTCTCTGGTGGTAAAACAATGTCAGAATTGTGCTAATTTGAGTTTTGAACAATACAGTTAATATTGGTGTTGATGTATATGTTTATATACATATTTATTCCAAGTCAAAAATAAAGCGAATACACCAAAATGCATGGTCTGAAATGTTCCAGCTGACTGTACCAATAATAGAAAAGAAACCCCTCATCACATTTTAGTGCTGGCAGGGACCACTCGGCCAAGCTGTGCCACGTCAGGGTTGTGGGGCTGTCCCTGGCCAGCAGGTCCAGGGCCAGATGTGGAGGTGCATGAATTGACACATCTGCAGGCATCCAGCTCAGCAGCTGGCTCTCCCTACCCCAGGTTCACTCCAAACATTTGTCCTCACAGGCATCCTGGAGACTCACACAGGAATTCTTATTCTTACATCTTTTGTCTGCCTTTAGTCTCAAGCAATATAGTCTGTGCATTCAAAGGGATTTTATAATAATTTTCATGGTCTATAATTTCTTCATTTTAAGGCTCCATCACCTTTTAAACCCTTATGTGTTAGATAGAATTTTTTGCCCACCCTCGGGCCACTGGGCCACTCCTGCCTTTGATCGCTGGGCAGTGCCAGCTCTCCAATTCCACTGCAGATCTTGGAGAGGCTTTCACTAAATCCCCTGCTGTCTCTGCAACAGTCAGCCACAGCCATGACACAGACTTTACTCTTTTTGATGGCAACAGTCTGACACCCCTCAGGCTGCATAAGCTAATCAATAACACTGCAGCAAGGGCATCTGTCAGCAAAATGCAAGTGAGCTTTAAACATAGAAATAAAAATCTTTCTAGGAAATCAGTATGGAGGGTAAATCCAGGGTGATGCTGGTTAATGGTCACCACTGGGGAGCTGCTACAGGCAGTTTGATATCACAGCCCACCTCCAACATGCTCAGCCCACTTTTTGGTTGTTTGCTTTCCCCCCCC
>VWZF01005609.1:1414093-1447106 GCA_013396755.1 Sclerurus mexicanus
CGAAATACATCATTCTTCTCCATCTGGACAGGTAGCTGCTCTTCTGATAGGCACTGTCTCCCTCACACACAGAGACTTCCCTTCCCCCAGATCAAGATGCTGAAGTCAAGCTCTCAGCTGCCCGCCTTGCCCAAGCATGCTCAGGGGATATCATCTCCATCCATTATCTCCATCTCTCTGCCGTTGCATGGAGACTGGTCATCCATGGTGCAGGTGCAGCCAAACACCCTGGGAAGCCAAAGTCATAGCACACATTACCCTGTCCATGAACTGGGTAGCTGGGAGGAGGATTTGGACCCCATATGCACCTCACCAGGGGAGCTCAGGCTCTGCAACGCTTGCAAACCCTTTGTTGTATTCACGTCAGGAAGCTGGTGTTTTTCAGCATGATCCTAACCAAAAGAAAAGGAAGAATCTGGAAATGTTTGGGCACAGAGATCTTGCAGGAACCCAGCCCCCAGTCATCATTAGCTAGAACAGAATAACATCAAGAGGTTTTTTTTGTAAATTATTAATGTGATTCTTTAAAATGCTGTTTATTCAGAGTATGCCAGCAGCAGCCCCTTCAGAGCTATGAAGAGCCATTATTTAAACGCAGACTTTTCCCCTTAAACTATGTCTCTTAAACTATGGCTTAGATAACTGCTTTAGCATTAAGAGATACCGAACAAATCCAGTGCAAACTTCAGTAATGACAAAATTTTCTTCTGACGAGACCAAACAGTTCCCTTGGCCAGAATATCAGAGACTACATTAGGAAAAATCTCTCGGAGTGACAAGAGAAGAGCACACAGCAGCTCCTTCCCTGGAGCTGTACTGTGTCAGGTTGCATCCACCTGATACACACCCATCTCCAAAAGAGCTCACTTACTTTACAGAATATAGTCATTACTGGCAGAGCAGGGATTTTTTAATTTTTGTTTTCACCGTTGGCAAGTGTGCAAATATCTTCAAACCTACATCTTTCAGGGAACACAAACAGACACTCTTTTAATGGTTTTGATACTGCATAGACTGAAATATTTGTGAACGGGAGAAGCTGTATGAAATTCATTATGATATTCATAAAAAATTATCACTTCTCCATCCCTGATAGATCTGGTTTCTGTCAGAATAAAACAGCAACGTGTCAGGTTAGAAACTCCTTTCTAAAGAGAGGTACGCAGAGCACACACAACAAACATCGCCTCTTGTTTTCTCATCCATCTCCAAATTAAACAGGGTCACCACTTACTGCATATAGAAGAAACAAAATGTGAACAGACTGTTAAACAAGAAAACACTTCATTTGTCATGGTGCTTCATGGTCTCCCAGAAGCCTGAAGGGAGGTCAAGGTGAGATGGCTTCTCCAGAGGTAACAACAGTGGTTGAGCCAGAAATGCAATGCACACCCTGTGCCTAGCTGGCTACTTCTGCAAGGTGCTACCTAAGTGCAAAGAAATTTAGGAAATTACAAATGTTGAATGTTTAGAAAACCTCTTGTAAATTATATATATATATATACATAAAACCTTTCTTTTCATATCTAAACCATTTCTCACATTGTTATTTCAGAAGCATAGCTGTAAGAGAGTTGAAGGACACAACTGCACCAATACGTCATAGAAGGTTTGAAAAGACCTGTAAGATCACCAAGTCCAATCATATGCTCACTATTATGCTAAAATTGGAGACACTATCCGAAGGCAAGAGAAGGCAGAATTGTGTGGAGCAGGTAAAGAGCTGCATAAATTCACGCTATATATTCTCAACCAGAGCTTGAGTGCCAATATATGCTAATATACTTCTAACATTGTATTTCACATGAACTAGTTTGCATTGAAAACATCTAGCTGAGTAACAGAAGAACATCTTTAATCACAGACATTCCATTTTGGCACATAGAAATGCTTTTCATTTTTACTGTTACAACACTAGGTATATTGTATTTCTGTGTACCAAAGCATCAAAATTCAAGCAATACCCTCTGGAAGCAAATTTTCCTTGGAGAATATACACATTAATTACTGAAGGAATATATACCTATGGTGTAGCTACTCTAAGACTGCAATTAAAAAATGCTTATAATTCAGTGAACTTTAAAGGAGTGAATTTTTATAATTCCCCAAAGAAGGAATAGCTGTTCTGTGAGACCTGAGCATTTGCAGTTTGGATTCCCATTGTGTCAATTCAGACCAGGCAAAGCCTGCATCATGTGGGCATGACTGAGACCAGCCCAGAGCACCAGCAATTGTCACCAAAATTGTACTAGGCACAAGACAACACTTCAGAACAGTTTCTTGAAATATAACATAATGAGTTCTCATGTCTGCAGATGGCAACCTGTTTATCCACAGCACATCTTCCCCACACTTCCTTACCAACCCAATTCCAGCTCTAGGAAACAATCAAACCTTCCTGCCCTGCCCTCCCAGCCTGCCAAAGGAGTTCCAATTAGTGTCAATTGAGATAATAGTTCTATTTGCATTTTTAAGCTATTATTAGCAAGTTGTCAGTCAGCCAGTAATTTGTATCCTTTTGCTATAATGAGTATTTAAATATTTAAAAAGAGAACGTTCCTTTCTACCACCCCCTTCCTTTTTTTGCGCTAAAATAATAATGGTTTTAATCAAAAGTAATTTGTATTAATATACATTTTGCCCCAGGTGTTAAAGGCAATCTTCAAGAGCAGTGGTAAGAGACGTTAAGTAATACAGGTTATTTGCACGGATGCACTAACAGCGGCTGCCATCTGCTGGCTATGGAAAAAAAAAACCAAAAGAAAAAGAAATCCCTGAAGCAACCTCCCAATCTGAACTCAAAGTTTGACAGACTCCCTTTGTCAGGTTGCAGGAAACGTGTCTATTTGTTGGCTTCCTGGAACACAGCACAAGGAGCAGAGCCAGCCCTGACCCAGCTGTGTGGGAGAAACACGAAGGTCAGGCAGACTCCAGCGTATGTACCCTCAACATCTTTTGTTGTAGCTCCTGGGGTGCTTGAAATACCCGAACCTGAGCATACAATGCTGGAAAAAAACTAGTTGCCCAGGTAGTTTTCTCTTATCGGAAGAGTTTTCCAGGCAACAAAAATACGGAAAGTGGCACTACAGAGAAGGATGGGTGAAATACCACAGAGATCCCTTGTAAAGCAGAATGCACTAACCCTGCTAATGTACCACTGCCCTGAACTACTACCCCTACCAACCTACAGGGTTCACAGACCACTTCTCTGCTCTGTTCTCCTTTGTCCCTTCTCTGCTTCTTCATATACAGAAGCTTTGTAAATAAAAAATTAAAATTACTATTTTAAATTAATTTGAAATTATTAAATTTAAATAAAAATAATTCACATTCTGTGCATTACCTGCATCCAAACACAGGCTCATACAAAACTTTCTAAGACTTTCCTAATTGCAGCCTTTCTGTCAACCACAATGTCTATGCAGATATGTAAATAAAACAATAAGCCCCAAAATTCTGACAGGCATGGTACAGGTGATGTAGGTGCTTTGGCTATCCCTAGGAAAGTGGCTGAGGAACACACAGCATACCTTGCTACAGAAATAAACAGCCCCTCCTGCATTGCAGCCCCAGTATCCTTTGGACAGACTGCTCAACAGCCAGCTCAAGCACAGGCTAACCTTGTATCAAATCCTCCTTCCACAACTTCCCTTATTTATTCATGGGAATCAGACACTAGGTCTGTATCAGTCAAAAAAAAACCCGTCTAAGTCCACCCCTCCAAAATCTCAGTGTAATGTTTTGATTTTTACCTATAATTTTACCTCAGTTCTGCATGGAGAAAAACAACAACCTTGATTGATATGAACTCTGAATCTGAATAGAAGTGTAACACGCACTGAGGAATTAGCTTCCACACAGCACTACTGCGGAAAGGTTCCTGCAGCCTAGTTTTGCAAAAACTTTTTTATTCTTTGTGAAGACGCCACCTTATCCATGTTCATCAAATGGTATTTCCCATATAAAAGGTCCTCCACAAAGGCACTCTTCATATTTTCCTCTTAAAATAAGATGCTTTTACACTTTGCTGTGATTTTAAACAGTTTCAAACTTTTATATCATTTCAGACCATCCCACATAAAAATACTCTGACCAATGGACTGAGGGCACCCGAAGTCCTGTCAAGTGTTCTCTGGCTCTTACGTGCTGTAGAACAGCCCAGCTTAACGCTACCCAAAACAAGTGGAGTGAGAAAAAGAAGCAAGCATAGGATGAAGGATAAAAAGTAGACAAGACAGCATTACACACCGGACCTGCATCTCCTTCCCTCCTGGGACAAACTACAAACATATATGTGGTTCACAAATGATCCAGAGTAGCTGGATCTTTCTGTCTTAAATTCTTGGGTTTGGTTTTGTTGTTTGCTTTTTTCTTTTTTTTTTTAAATTATTTTATAGGAAAAAAGTAAAGTGGAAGTTCAGAGTGTCACGGAAGCCAAAAATGCTGTAGAATTCATGTCTGAATATGGAAAAGGAATGAACAGATTTCACATTCCCGAAACCCTTAGCATTTACACCTTTTACAAGAAAAAAAGCAGCAAACACCGTATTCTTCCTCTGCACATCAGTAAAAAGCTAAAATAACTGGATCACCTGTCTAGAATATAGCCTTGATATGTAAATGTCAATGGGCAAGTTATCTCAAAATATTGCCACTACTGGCCATAACTGGACAGTTCATGAATGTTGTGGTGCCACCAAAAGCTTTCAGTAAAGTTTCTGGAATGTAGATTCAAATGCAGAATTAGGGTAGAGTAACAAATAGGCATCAGTCATTTCATGAAGATTTTAAATCAGAACAGCTTATATTTAATCTTTTACATAAAAAATGGCTTTGGTTTCCTTTTCAAGAGGGACAATAAAGCAGACTTATCTTCATAAAGAGCATGATGCTAATCAAGTCCATCTGCAGCACACACATATATTTCTTGACCACCCTTACGTTTAAGTTACCTTTAAAAAAGCAGCCTCCATGACTAAGCAGTTAATAAAAAGTTGTCCTGGAGAAAAATGGAGGTATTTTTCAATAGAGTATTAGATGTTCTCGTAGTTTGTGAAGCAGCTTTTTTCCCATTCTTCCAAGCAAGGCATCTGATCCCATTGTCATTGGTGATGCTTTGTCCAGCTAAAATCGATGGTTAACAGGGTTGGTTCTCCATAGTCGGTCACATGCAGTTCAGCAGCATCAGTCCACCTTTCATTATACAAGTGGAAAAACTCTCAAAATCAGTGAAAAATTTCTTAAAATACTCAGGCAATTTCTATCAGGCTGACACAGATCACCCAATTAACATCCTATTTTTTCAAGAATAAAATACATTTAAAAATGGAAGTTCTTGAGTTAGAAACAAAGACATAACTTGGCTTGTCTTCTCTGTTCTGCTCTTTGATAACAGTCATAACATCTTGAGACTCATGGTACATTTACAGGACTCAAAACAGTCAACTGGTGGCTTCACAGGAACAAATAAGATTTCTAGTCACTTAATTAACACCCAGCACCACACCTATTATAACTTCTAGTAAGCATCTCTGCATAGCTATGAATATCTAAATACTTTTTGAAAACTAGACCAAGGTTCTCAGGAGTGCGTAGAAAGACATTCAGAGTAGAATAATACAGAGACTATCCAAGTCCCATAGCCAGAAACACAAGTCACTAAATAGATATAGTCAAACTCCCTTTTGCTCAGATAGCCTTTAACAGTTTGCATCCCTCACACTGATTCAAGTCCTTGTAACAGAGCTCACATTAAAATATATTAAATAACTGCCAGGCAACTGAATACAGTAGAGGTCACATAAGGAACAGTGTTGTCAAATAAGATAATTTTCTGTCCATAAAGTATTTTCCCATGAATTACAAAGTTTTGGTACAGCAGGGTAAATTTTTAATAGTACATTAATTACAGAAAGCTCTCGTCTCCAATAGCATTGTCGAAATACATCTTAAAGACTATTTAAGCTTTAGATTTGCATAATTTGTTTGCTTTTCTTAAAGCAGAGTGAACACAAACTGCTTGAAGCTCTTTTATTTGGGGGATTATTTCAACAGCCTATTCTTGGGTAGCAGACTTGTAATGTTTCAATGTGCGTGCAGAAGGATCAGTAGCTTTAACCCATTTTGGCATCCAGTAGTGGGGCAGCCAGCTGCTCCGCCCTGAGTAGTGCTTTTCAAAGATCTGGCGGTAGTAATAGCTTTCTTTTGTTTTAGGAGGATTGAAAGGATATTTCTCCGCTGCCTTTTCCAGCAAAACGTCATCAACCTACAGACATAAGCAAAACTCAAGTTAAGTTGCAAATACATTAAACTTTTAGAGACACAGAAGGATTCACCAACCACTAAATGCCCACAAAGTTTAAACAAAAAAAATCTGTTCTAGAGGCAGAGACTGAAAGGTCAAACCTTTGTCATACACATACTTGATCTTTATGAATAGGTAACTGCATTTCCAGTGCTGTTGGTTATTTCTCTCTGCATGACATGTGAAGCCCATTTCTCTGGGTTACAACCACCTTTGTTAGTAAGCTCATAAAAACTTCTTTTCTATCCTTCTCTGTGCTGTGAAACAAGTGGAAAAACTTAAAGCAGTCACTTTGCCATGTAAGTGGCTTCCCGGTTTCTTTTTTTCAACTTGGAAATGTGTTGACTCTGTATAACCAAGCTCTTAGAAACAAAAGACCTGGGGTGCAGAAGCAAAGACACCTGCAGTTGCTAAGCTGGCTCAGAAAGGGAGGATGAATAGTTGCACCAGTTGAGGATATTTCTAAAGCAACTCCCACTGCCAACAGGCTGTCTAACTTTTCAAGGTCATGAAATAAATTTGCTTCTCCTACAACAATACAGGCTCTGAACAGGCAGCACAACACTGTTGCCCGACCCAGCTACTTTCTTGCCTGTGGATATAGACAAAGAAAATGGGTTGGTGATAGGACAGGCAAGCACCCATCCACTGGTCTGAATACACATATTTCTGTGTAACAGAGCTCCAGTGTAAATAGGGTGTTATTGCTTCCTCTCAATCATTAAACTACCTCTGTACTCCAGAGAGGATTAACTTTTGTCCAGAGCCAAAATCCTCTAAGTCTTCACAGGTTAGCAATGCAAGCAGAGGCTTTAAAAAGCAAAAGGGCTTAATTAGGGATGGCTTTGAAAAATTAATGATGTAAACAAGAAAGTACATTATAAAGTCATTATGTCGTTACTCAGCAGCAGAGAAAGTTCATGCAAGTGCCATCAGCTGAAGCAGTTGCTTTGCCTGTAACCCAGAAATTGTGTTTGCCAACACACAATCTAATTTGCAATCCAGACACTTAAATGATGTTCATTTCCTTACACAATCATTTCTGTCAGGCTCTTCCATTTCTTTGTACCTAGGATTACAAATGCCTTTAACCGACTCAGATACCCCAAAGAGCATTGATTAAGGTTTATCTTGCTCCCTCACGTTAACTGGTATAGCCAGATTTACAACTAAGTATGTGAGCTGTCTCCCCTTGGCAATATATCTCATACACCTAAATGAGCATGACCAAAAAGAAGTGGTATTGTACCTGTTGATCAATATAGTCCTGAAGAATAGAAAACCAGGATTTCTTTACTGATGCTATACCATCACTGAAAGCTTCTTTGGGTCTCCAGAGTATTTCTTTGGGAAGTAAATTGGAATCTTCAAAGGACAATCTTAAAAGGTGTTTTTCAATTCCATTCTGTTTGCAGAACAAAAAACCAATGTAATGAGTCTCAGGAACTGCAGCATGAAGATCTGGCTTTAAACACTTATGAAATGGCTTCCTTTTAGAAGGTCTGGTCAGAAAAGGGTTCCAAGTAGTCCAACAATCCAGCAAAATATTTAAGAGCATGCTTGACTTTGGGTAGAGGACTTAACCACTGAATTCAGCCATTTGGTCATGCTTAGAATATGTATCAGTGAATTTGTACACCTACACTTGGGTCCAACCCTAGTTTTACATACCTTTGGAATTCGCAGTTCTGCTGGTAGAGATAAATAATAAGAAGTAAACCGATGGTCCAAAAACGGGACTCTCAGTTCAAGGCTAAACAGGGAATAAATAGAAAAGATACTGAATTAATACCACAGATCATCTTCTTACAAATTCCACAACAGTTAAGCTTTTCCTGTCTTTCATATAAACACCAGGTTTTCTGCTTTTGCTTAGAAAAAAATTCACTTGCATATTTATGACTATCTGCATTTAATTCACTTATTTGGAAAGTTAAGTGTATGGCCTGCACAGATTAAAGGCCATGATGATTTATGACATCATGTGCTGGGCAGCTTCTAGTACCCTGATTTTAAAGAGTACAGTGCTGTAGGATTTGCAACAACCATTGTAACATCTATGCAAAAACACATTTAAAAAAATCCTCTTGTTCCCAGAGAACTAGCAAGTCACTCACTGCAATTTGCATCAGCATTTGTGAACGTATCATAGAACCAAGCAAGGATTTCTCCTGTCATTTCTGAAATCCACATTTGTGTTTTCAAGAAACAACAAAAAGGAGCCCACACAGACACCATTGAACTATTAAGGACTGATCCTACAGCATTCACACAAGTTCTCTCTTATATGAGTGGCAGATATACACATACAAAATCTTCCTGCTTACATTCTCTTATGTATACCATGGCAACTAAGCACACAGAAGGCAACAAATACAATGACAGTAACTGTAACTTCAGTAGGAAGAACCCCTTTCAGCGTGTTTCCTCAAGAGACATTATGCTGCCCAGCTTCAAAGGTGAAAGGAGATGTCATACTGCATTCTAGTAATTTCATTGCATTCCTCCTCTGATAAAAAGCTTCAACTACTTCAGGTAACACCCACATTACAAAAAAAACCAAACTCAAAAACAACAAAAAAACCCCAAAATAAAAAAGGCATCATCATTCAGTAATCAAATACTGAGGCTCAATTTCTCCATATAATGACAAGATTTGCACTGGAAGTCTTTCCCTGCAGTTTGTTTTTTTCTGATAACAGTACTTTCATCATTTCCTCTCTAATCAATTCCTTTCCCCTTTCTTCATAAATCTGAATCCCTTAAATTCGGTTTTACTTTTTAATACAAAGGTTCTTTCTTCCTAGCAGTGCTGTGAAGCTGAGACCAGCTTCTCTTCAAGACACGGCAACTCTCCAAAGAAAACCAGCCAGCATATGATACTAAATAGCCTTGAAAATGTGGCCAAACATTTCAGCACAAAACAAATTACAAGGCAAATGGCAGGTTTCTTGCACCTTGTCCATCTTTTATATAGGAAAGAGAAACATAAGAAAGCTACAAAAAGCTGAGCAAGTAATTTTGTGGCAGGATCAATATACAGCACAAGCTTCCCAAGAGGTGAGTTTGCTTTGCCAAAGGTACCATCTTTTTCTTATCTGTAGACAGCTTCCTAACAATATTCTCATTTTAATTAATTTATTTCTTCAGTAAAACAATACTATTTTCTACAGCAATCAATTTTTAAAGGTGTCTGTCACATAGATTGTATCCTACTACCTCTTTTTTACAGTCAGCTGCCTAACTCAATGCACATACTTTTTTCAGTATGTTCAGTTCTTTATATGCATGCTGGCAATCAGAGTCAAGATTCCTCTTTGACTAAACATCAGAAAAACTCAAAGTCAAATACAACTTTGTTTTCCCTCCCCAATTCTGAATATTGGTATTTCTAATTCACTGTTTCTATAAAGACAAGTACAGTCACAAACAAAAGATACTTCCTGCACTGGTCACCAACACAGTGGACCCTACAGTCACAGACCAGATTAAATTTTGCAGTGTGCTTTGCTGTTGCTCAAATTCCTTCAGGCTGCGACCTCAATTTCATCTTGGCATACAAATCATCAGCAGTCTTTTCCTGCTACTCTAAGAATCGAGGGCTACTCCAAGCAGATGTAATTAATCGAGAGGTACTGTAAGCAGATTCAGTTTTATTTCGCCTCTATTTGCCCATCCAAGAAAACTTTCTGGCATAAAACATTGTTTGCTTGCAACAATCCCAATAGCAAGTTTGTGTCACAGTGTCTAGAACAGAAATGTGATTGATGATTCATCTGAAGACCAGATTTGCCTGCCCTCATATACTGTACTTCCTGCTCATTCAGAGCCCAGGGAGCCTTGAGTGCATGTGCACACCTGGAACATCAGCAACGCCTCTTCTGCCAAAGTGGGTCATGTTTTCAGTTATATTAAGATACAGAGCTCAAGCAGAATATGGGAGGCACCCCATTTGCTATTGGTACTCAGAAGATTGATGACCATCTTAGACCTAGGGAGCAGGAATAAAATTATCCTGCATCACAATATTCTGAATCACTTAGTTCTTCAGCCAACAGTTAACTGTTGTAATTTCCTCAACAGCTGCAGAACTTTTAAAATCTTCTTATGGCTTTAAATCCCATGAGTCCTCAGCAAACAAGAGACTACATTTTACCCATGTGCTGCAGTAGTCCTGTCTGCACGAAGTACATCAAACAGGTAGAGCTCCTTCAGAAGCCTCTCACTCTCTTCTGCAGCTTCCTCGGGAGATGGTGCCTGAAACCAAACATATGCATGGAGCACACAGCTGGAACACAGCTGCACTGAGGGAACCACTGCTTTGCTATCCTGCTTTTGAGTCATAGTGATCACTGGGTGATCTCAGAACTAGCAAAAAGTACATAAAAGAAATAACAATCTCAGGAATTGATTAAAAAAGTTACTTTTTAGGTCCCCTGGATTTTATGCCACCTCAGAAAAAAAACTCAGCAAATACACAGTTGTGACAACTCTCAAACATCACACCTTGAAATCTCAGAGATGTTCTGTTGAAAGGGAGAACTAGCAGCTCAAAGGTTTCTGTATAGTGAATACGTTTACCTTATGGAAATATATATATCCTTGTGTCAGCTCATCTGATCCTTCTCCTGAAAAGATGACCACGCTGTCTGTTTTCTTCCGAATATATTTGGAGACAAGATACATACCTTAAAAATAAAGGTATATTAAAGTACAGCTACATGTATGATGTCATACACAGCTGGTAGTTTTAAATTTGGCATTTTAGAAGTTTGTGTCCGACACTACTTTCTTCTGTAGCAAACAACTGATGTAAAATAACATCTCCTTGTTACTCAAAGCCATCATCAGCCACGTTAAGTGCTGCAAATACATCTAAACTGTGTATTTACACTTAGCCTTCAAAATACCAGACAGATGTGTCTATTTGTGATCCTGGGAATGCTGGAAGACTCCCATAGGAACATACAGAGGAGTTGTTTTGACTTACTTTGAAATTAAGCATGTGATTAATTCCAGCACAGTGCTGCACAAACCTTCCAGCCTTGGAGAACAAAACTATCAGCAAAAGTTGCTGTTTAAATTGCTATTTGCCACTGTGGGTTGAACTGCATAAAGTCCTCAGGTAAAAGTTTTTGTAGAGAATTATTTAGAAAACAGAATTATTCTTCCCCACAATGCATCTTTCTGAACAATATACTTTTATAACAAAAGTACTACAGATCTAATGAAAAGGATCTTGTTCATTATTTCTTATACTAAGCAATAAATCAAAAGGAAAACATGACAGATAAAAAGTTGGCTTTAATTTTTAAAGAAATGCATTCAGTATTTCACATTTCACAAATCCTATCTTCACAGACCAAATTCCACACAAGGAACTCAGTTTTGAAAACTGTGCTATTTGGCTTCGCAACTCTACAGCATTTTAGGATGACACAAGATTAACTGGGTAAAGGGCTGTAGCTTGCATTATGCAGGACGTTCCACTGGATTAGAGTTTTTCACTCTGATAAGGCTGGCAATGCTTTGTAAAAAGCTGCTGGTGACTTCCTTCACTTCTCAAACATACATTGTAACAACCTGTGTTACTAAAGCGTGACAAGAAATACCTCACATTAGTATTAAAAATATGCAAAGAAAGGGTAATCCTAATTGTTTTGCTGTCATAACATTCAGCATCTCAGATAATGTATAAATTTTCCCCCTTCCTCCAAGGTTCTTATTTATCAGAGCAGAAAACCTAGACCCACAGATCTAATGTTTCTTCTTTGTATAACTTTTGTTTTTCATCACAGAGTTTCAGGAGCAGTTCTTTACAGTTCTTTGTGTAGTCAGGGATTTGGAAACTAATAATTGCTTTTGCCTTGGTGTGGTATCACAGATACCTGGGGAGCATGACCTTGGAGTCCCAGTTCCCCAGTTCTGTGTCAGCTAAGGGATCTAGTAGATGACCACATGGTTTTGCATAAAATTTTATTTGGGTAATATAAACCAAAGATTTCCATGAAAAAAAAATCTTACCAATCGAAGCTCTTATTGTTGTTATATCATAGGTTTCCAATGAGAAGATAACCTCCTCTATTGCCTGAATTCCCTCTTCAGTATTAAGTATTACTTCATGATGTTCACTGCCTATATGTGCTGCCACCTGTTTGTAAAAGATCACAATAATGTATGCCTTCTCAACTAAAACATTTTATAAACATACATTGTGTTTTAAAACACACACATTGAGCAGAAGCACTAGCTTCTTTCTGCTACAGTGTGAATTATGACATTAGGCCAAAAAAAGGTGTTACTTAGCAGCCACTCTGACTTGCAGTGGTACATTCACCAGAGAGAACATGCTCTCCCTGATTACAATGTTCAATCATGATTGCAACAGACCATCCAGCTGCTTGCCCAAAGCAAAACAGAATCTGTAGAGGCTCTAAATATTCCAGATATTTGCCCTTAAGAGAAAAAGCAGCTCAAAAGTCATGACAGCCTGGATACTTAAAGGGTACCCCAGATGGCAAACAATTTTTACAAAACTCTTAATTCAGCAAAGTGATTAACTTGCAATATTTAACATATATACAAATGCCATAGTATAGAAACCATAGCATGGAGATCTACCCTAAAACCAAGGCAGGACTCAGACAAGTCCAAAGCACCACCTTTTTTGCCAGAGAAAACTGTTAAGGTTCAGTTGTCTCTTTTGTAAGATAAAGCAGCAAATGCTGTACTAAATGATTTACTGCAAACTGATTTACATCCTAGCAATAAATGAATATTCAGTGTTACTATTAATGCCATATAATGAAGTTAGAACCATTAATATACAGTTTAGCATTCAGCAGCTCAGAACAAACTGAAAGCAACACAGGATACCTTTCTGGCAGCTAGTAAATCAGGACTGTTTTCCATTCCAATTGCAAAGGTTTGTAATGGATAATTGATGTTGATTTCTTTCATCAGTTTCAGAAGAACAGCTGCAACCAAGCTGGAATCTAAGCCCCCTGCCAACAAAACAAATTATTTGTTTAGGTGTTTGAATGATATTTTGTTTCCCCCTTAAGGACACTCAATCTAGATATTGGAATCTTGTGAGTGGACTTCATTTTTAAGCTTTGAGAATACAAGGTACTTCTCATACAAGTGCACATTTACCTCTGCTTAATAAGAGAATCAGGCAACTTTAGTAGAACAGCTTCAGTAACAGTTGTTACTACTTTTTGTTATCAGAAGTATCAGTGGAGATCCTTCTTTAAGATACACAGAAAGTATACAGAACACATTGTGACACTAGAGAACATGCCTCTTCTCAACTCTACTAAAATGGGGTTTATTCTCCATTTCAGAATTGCTCCCTATCCTCTTCTTACCTACCCATCTGATAGTCTACTGACAGGACTATGGAAATTCTTTTCGTTTGCTGTTTGAATAAAAAAGAATTAAGTGAGAGAAAAGAATGATTGGGGAATCCTTGCACTAAGCATTCTGGTTTTCCTCCTTTCTAGAGTACGGTAAAAGGATGTGAACAGTTCGGAGAACAGGCAAAAAATAAAACCAAGAGATGCACAAGCTGTCTAGATGTACTCTTCTTATTCTCATGAACTAGTTCTGCTTATTCTTGACTAGCTCTACTTGCTGGTCTCCTCTGAAGTACTGAGCAAAACACAGTACCTGTTAGCTCACATCTGCCTGCAGTTCTGACAAGTATGAGGCAAAACCCTATTGTCTTTGTTTCCTGTAGTCTGGACATGGTTCTTCGGCTGAGTGCATTAGCATCAATTCCCACCCTGATCCCCTTTGTGGGAATGCTATCTCCTACAGAAATTACATGCAGACCCCGAGAAAAGGAGAGTACAGAAAACAGAGCATTTAGGACGTGGAAATCAGGTAAATCAAAACCTGATTTTCCACTATGAAGTTGCAGAACTTCCTCTATGATTAGAAACAAAAGCAATTCTCTAACTGTAATGTTTCAAGCATACTCAGAATTGTGAAGCACTGAGATACTGTGGTATTATGCCAGCACAGGCACTTAAGTGTTGCTACTACAGCTTTCTGCATGTGCATCTGAGGAGCTGCTGACTGCCTTCTAATTTGATATTTGAAATCTGGGGGTTAAACAGGCTTTTTTTACAGAGACTGGAGTCTTCCAACTCGACTTATCTTTCTGTTTAATTTATCTTCATCCTACTTTTTATGATGCCATAATAAGGAAATGGTCCAACAGTATCTCCTGGTCAGTTCTCTCTCATTCAGATGCACATTTAATAGTGTTCATGACAAATGAGTGCAATTACTGATGTTCAATGAATGCATGAACAGCATATCAGAACTCTAACCACAAGTACAAAGTGCTACACAAACACAGGAAATAAGTATCAGTCCCATGGCTACATGTCCTTACCTCTGTAAAGGACATCTGTGACACTGAACCACCAGATCACAACAGTGATCAGCTAAGTCAGTGAACAACTTCCTGTACCATAAGCTATTACCTCATCTGCAAAAGAGTGTAGCAAATCATTTTGGTCTACATGGTCTCCTGTAATTTGGCAAATCAAGGGAGTTTATGATGAAGACTACAGCAAAGGTGACAAGTAAGAATTTCAATTCCTCCTGCTATCTGAAACATGCCAGGGCTTTTTTCCAGACTCAATCTGTGCAAAGTGAATGTAATAATTACATTTATCTTTTAGACAGCAACCTAAGCACGAATCTCATGTGTTTAAGAATATATTGAGTGATTTTTCAATAAGAATATATTTACTTCCTCTTATTTAAAAATAGTCAGTGTCTTAACAAGCCAATATCCCAGCCCAGAGTAAACTTTAAAAGCATAAGACTTTCAAGATACTTCTAAACTGGAAAACTTTATCCCAAACTAACGAGTTCTCCGTTGCTTGGTCTAAAAAGCGAATGAAGATTCAGGTCACTCCAGGGACATCACAGCAGAACAGCCAATATACCTTCCTCTAATTAGAAGAGGATGGGCAAAAGAGAGAGAAGATACAGAAGCACTGTGGTTCTTGTTACTTACCTGACAGGAGACAACCAATTCTTCTGTGAGCCATCAGACGCTTTCTAACAGCATTTTCAAATAGAATACGGACGTTGCTTTTCACCGTTTCAAGGTCAAAGCCTGCTCAAAAAAGAAAAGAGAAAGGGAAAAAAGTCTAAAAAGTGTTACTAGACTTGTGATGGATTAAGCTAATTAGGAAACAAAGATATTTGTGTGAATCTCCTTTGATAAACAAGCGCATTCAAGTCTACCTTTGTAAATGACTGCCTACAAGAGCAATTCTAGAGTCCCTACATTTTAAAGGTTCTTTCAAGTTGTGTACTTTTCTAAACTAATTGAGGCAAAATTTTATACTCAAAGATTATGATTTTTTTCACTTTTAAATCAGAACGAACAACAAAATCTTTGCTGTACTACCTGAAGGCAGAGCTTCCACTGTATCACATGCAACATGGAGTGGTTCATCTTTACAGCTGTGAAATTTGACTAATTCCACTGATGCAACCTTGCCAGAGGGCTTTAAATCCAACACTTCGTAATGACCCGGGAGAAACGGTTCCACTTTAGAACATAAGGATGTTGAATGCTTTAAGTTGATAAGTCCTACACATGAAACAGGAAAAAAGAAAAATGTTGGAGTTTTTGACCTAGGATGGTTAAGTTATACCTCACTCAATAGCCTCTGTACTAAAACTATATACAAATATTTTCTCCAGATCCTAAATCTTGTATTTAAAAATAGCTTTTGGAATCAGTCAGTGCTGGCTGGAGCACGTCTCTGCTTCTGGTGGGATGCACACATAAATCTGAGCCACGTCAAGCTGAGGCAGACAGCAGAGAAAGCAAACCAGTCAGTTTTACTAATTGGCAAGTAGCAATTTATCCCTGTGACATTAAAATTACTTTTCTAACTGGCTACATGATGTCCAGTTCAAGGTCTAATATGCTTATAAAAATTCAAATGACAATTATTTACTGATTTTGTGTTTAAAATTAAGTGCAGTCAAATTAACAATAAATAAAACATCATTGAAGTGAATGCTTTTAATTGACATTGATTTAGTGATTTCTTAAATCATCGTTTCCAGACTGATCTACTCCACTGCTACTAAATGCCAAGAACCAAATCTCATCCCCATTCCTCTTGTGAAAGAGGATGTTTTGCACATGCTGGTCACCTGGATGCTCCTTGAGGAAGTCCTCAAAAGAGAAACTGAATTGCTGTTAGAGAGTGACTGGTAATTCACTGTGATGGTTATAGGACACAGTCTCCAAAACATCCAGTTCCCTTCTTCCTTCACAAGAAGCAGAGACGGTACAGCTCTTAGTACTAGTACACAGTACTACTATTAGAGGAGTCAACCTACACTGGAGTCTGATAATAAAGTATATACACAGTAAACGGGAGAGACACAAGTAATCACAAAAGTAAATTTTAGCCAAAGTGCATTTTAGGCAACAAACTTCCTTTTGACACTGTTTGGATTTGTTTATGAAAGTGCCAAGATTAGAGAAAATTACTTTAAAAAAGAAGCAGTGGATGTGTCATCTTAAGGGGAAAAAAACTGTCATCAAATAAAATAAGTGATACCAGAAAATTACCCAATGCTGCAGGAAATTTCAGTACAGTTTTAAAATTCATGGCTTTTACAGATTAGCAGTTCCTGTGGCATTACTTTCCAGCTCATTATAGAACACCAAGAACAAAGTCTAATGTAATTTATTGTACCAAAAATCTAGTCTAACTCTTTAGACTGCATTTAACTTTGAGGAAACATAAAAAAATCTTGATTTCAATACTGCTATGATTCCAGAACACAGAATTCTAAAATCAAATAAGCAAGTTATTTTAGAGATATAAAGGACATCTTGGAGGTTTTTGTTTTAATGACGTGTAGTTCTTATATAACTTTATACTTAATATAGTTCATATATTACTGAACTCAGTTAATTTTCTCTTCACACTTAGAAGAAAAGCCTGACAAAGAAGTGTGTCTCCAACAGCAATACCTAAGATTATTTTAAACACTAAACATAACTAGTTTTACCTTTTGCCTCAGAACAGACACCCAAAAATCCATCATCAGTCAGCACCTTAAACAGTGGTCTGACTCCATAGGTATCTCTCGCCAGAAACACTTTTCTGTTTGCAGTGTCCAGAAGGATAAAAGCAAATACACCATCTAGCATGGACGCTGTTTGTTCTATTCCTCCTCTGTTGTAAAGATGAAGGATAACCTCACCATCCACTAATGTTTGATATTCAAATCCAAACTGCTTCTGCAGCTAAGAAAAAATATACAGGAAAACATGAATAAGCATTTGCAAACGTTCGCTGCTTAGTAACTGAAACAGCAACACTACTCATGTAATTGTTTAATAAGAAAATAATTTTTTTGGTGTAAAATCACAGTTTAAAAGTCATATAAATATTCCCACCAAAAAAAGGAAAATATACTTTAGCGTTCAAAGTCATATTGGTTTTGCATGGCCAGGTTTTGGTAGCAGGATGGCTGCAGGGGGCAACTTCTCAAAGAAGCTGCCAGAAGCTTTCCCCGTGTTTGGTAGAACCAATGCCAGCCGGCTCCACGATCACACACCACTGGCCAAGGCCAAGCCAGTCAGGAATGATGGTAATGTCTCTGCGATAAGGTATTTAAGACAGAAAAAACCAAATTATTGCCCAGGTGAAATTGCAGCCAGTGAGAATATGTGAAAGGAACAACTCTGCGGACACCAAGGTCAGTGGAGAAGCAGAAGGTGCTCTTCGTGCTGGAGCTGAGGTTCCCCTGCAGCCCTTGGTGCAGCCCATGGAGGATGACAGGGGTGCCGAGATCCACCTGCAGCCTGTGCAAGAAACCCATGCCCGAGCAGGTGGGTGCACAAAGGAGGCTGGATCCCATGGGAGGCCCATGATGGAGTCCCTGGTAGGACTTGGGGCCCTGTGGGGGACCCACACTGGAGCAGTCTGTGCCTGAAGGACTGCACCCTGTGGGAAAGTGAGCCACGTTGAAGCAGTTCATGGAGAACTGCTGCTGTGGGACGGACTCATGCTGGAGAACGGGCAAGAGTTCTCCCTGAGCAGTGTCAGGAACGTGTGATGAACTGACCATAACCCCCATTCCCCGTCTCCCTGCGCTGCTGGGAGGGAGGAGGTAGAGCTCAGGAAGGAGGGAGGGGTGGGGGGAAGGTTTCTTTTTTAAGACTTACTTTACTTCTCATTATCCTGCTCTGAATTTGTTGGCAATAAATTGAATTAATATCCCCAAGCTGAGTCTGTTTTGCTCATGACAGTAATTGGTGAGTGATCTCTCCCAGTCCTTATCTCAATTCATGAACCTTTCACTCTATTTTCTCTCCCTTGTCCACTTGTGGAGGGAAGTGATAGAGCAGCTTCAGTGGGTGCCCTGCATGCAGTCAGGGTCAACCCATTACAAAAGTGTTATCCAGGATCATCTCTTAGGCAATGAGACTGGCTGTGAAGTCTTAAGCAATTCACATTATGGCAAGTGTTCAGGGATACACTTCTGTCTGAGGATGTGAAACTCCATACCCATGACCCTGGTCTTCAGAACCACTAGCCAGCCACTGTCTCACCAAGAGAAACAAAAACAAATCAAAACACACAAACACTTGCAACATCTTTCCAGGGTAAAGTACTTCGGAAAGAAACTGGTTTACTTATGCAGTCACTGCAATTCCTTAGTGTCTTTTTATGCACACAGAATCTCCTTCTGCCTAATCTTCCTCCATTCCTCAAACTAGCCTTTTCAATCTGCCTATGCAGACAGAGTGGGGGAAAAAGAAATTAGCTGTCAGACTTAAGTCAGTCTAAATATTCTTCATGTTCTTGTCATATACTCTTAAAGTCCTTTCACTACATACAAGACAGAGGGAAAGAGAGGGTTTAAATAAAACACTAACAAGACAAGAAACCCCACAAAATAAATACTCTAGCATTTTAACTTAAGTTCTTTGGTTTTAATTGTTACTCATGAGGCAGTCGTAGGGCAAATTGAGTCAATCTTAAAATAACTAAGTCATTGCCCTAAATAAGACACCTATTTCACCAATGATCCTTTCCTAGGTAGATTTCAGCCACAAGCTTGAAAAAAAAAATCTCATTATAAAGAAAGAAGGTGCATAATGTAGTGACAATGATCAAATTCCCGCACATGGCAATGCAAGTGTTGCATAATTAAAGTCTGTTTGATATTGTGTGTAGTATGATTGCAAGTAATTCTTACTACTTTCAACAGCAGAAAAACCTCAATGCAAAACACTGCAAGTATTATGGACTGTTGGTACATTTCACATGTACTGCAGGGCAAAGTGTATCTCACCTTTCAAACAGCCAGATACTTGAAGACTGGGAAAAAAGTTAAAATCTCCTGTCTATTCAGTCAAATTCCCAATGACACTACTGATGTCACTGACATGACTAACAGCAGCCAGAGTCCAACTTCAAAAATGTGGTTAGAAATACTATGACATCTCAGCTTATTCATACACTTCTGGTACTACCGCTCAGTATGTGAGACATCTTACATATTCATTCAGCATCATTCAGAATCAGACAATTTTAAGCAGCTTCATGCATACAATTTGGATGATCTGAATCATCTTCCCAAGTAACACAGGCAGCATGGACATCTCAGCACAGGGACTGAGGCACAATGACCATGTTTAGCCTATCAGGGACGTTCAGACACTTTAGGAAGTAAGTAGAGCTGCTACTTGTTTTGTGCCTGAGAGACTTACTTAGGTGGCACTCAAAAACCCCACAAAGAATCTGGCCTCTGCTGCAGACACACAAGGACTCTGGTGGCATACTGGAGACATCTCCGTATTGCTTTTACATAAATACATAAGCATGCATACTATACACTAATATATTTTAAGTGACATATCCCAGCTAGATTGATATGCAATAATAAAAATGCACTACCAAACTGCTTCAAGGATGGTGATGCAAAATAACTGAAGGTCAAGACAGTCTAAAAGCATTTGCATTATGAAAAGAGGAGAAAAAGGTTTGGAATTCCCCTACCCAAGAGATAATGAAGAATGCATCTTTATTTAAAACTGACCAAACCTGAAGATACAAATACTTATTCCCCTCTCTGTCAATTAAAAAGTGATTTTTCAGTGTTAAAGACTAAGCATGTTATTAACTAAGCCACCAGATCCACATCTTATATTCTGATATTCTAGTCTACCATGTTTGAAAGATTTTCTGAATATCCATTGATTTTTAAATAAAAATTAAAAAAAGAAAAATAAAGACATATCATGCATAGAACACTTACCTGTTTGAAATTGTAGATTTCTCCATTGTAACACAGCCACAGATATGGGAATTTCTTCACCCGGATAGGCTGCATACCATATAACTGATCAACAACCGCAAGGCGGTGGAAACCAAAACAACAGTTGGTGAACCCATTGACGTTCTCAAAACGGAATGCATCAGGACCTCTGTGTGCTATCTTCATGGCACTTAGACACTGGACAGAAAGGCATTCATCGCTCCCGAACAGGGCCCAGATCCCGCACATTTTGAGGCTGTTGTTCTACCTGCAAGTGGAGAACCTGTTCAATAAAGACATGAACATTATAAGCAAAAACTGACACCTCGACTGGGTTTGGCTGAGAGGGAGCTCATTTTCCCCTCAGCAGCCTTCATAGTGCTGTGTTCTGTACTGGTAGCTGGAGACATGTTGGTACCACACCACGGTTTTGGCTACTGCCGAGCAGTGCTCCCACAGCATCAGTGCTCTCCAACATTCCCCCCTCACCAGAAGGCTGAGGGCAGGCAAGATTTTGGGATCATAGCTAGGCAACATAGCCAGGACAGCTGATACAAACTGTCCAAAGGGATATTCCTTTCCATATGATGTGTGCCCAGAAAACAAATCTAAGGGAGAGAAGGGGGAAGGGGGGCGGGGGGCATTTGTTATTTCTGACATTTGCCTTCTAGAGCAACCACTACATGTGCTGAAGCCTTGCTTCCCGGGAATTGGCCAGATGTTGCTTGCTGATGGGAAGGGAAGAATAAAATATTTGGGTTTTTTCTTCTGCTTGTGCATGATCTTGACTTTTGCTTTAGTAAAGCGTCTTTATCTTGATCCATGAGGTTGTGTTGGGTTTTTTCCATCCTATTTTCTTCCCCACCCCATCCCACTGAACAGAGCAGCTTGGTGAGCGCACCTGGCATCCAGCCTAGGTCAACCCACCACACACCTGGAAAACACAGATAACAAATGTAGGCTATTAACCACTCACCTGCCAAAAGGAATATCAAGAGAATATAAACAGACTTTACTAGCATTAAATAAAACCTGGCTTGCCCAGAGAATGATAAAGCAAACTTTGGACAACAAGAAATCAGGCTTAAGTTTTACCTTTAGATACAGCAATGTTGCCTATGAATTTTTTCAGAGAGCACAAATAGAACAAATCATTACTGGGCATAACAGTATGATCTCTTGAAGTAATAACACCTCAGCAGAAATATTAATGGTCCTTTCAGTTTGTTGCCTTTACATTCAAAGGGGGTTTATAACAAAGGGAGGCTCTTTAGCAAGATCTACAGTGGCAGGACAAGGGGGAATGGTTTCAAGCCAAAAGAGAATGGGTTTAGACTGGAGTTTCCCAGCAGCGTGGCAGGCCCAGATGTGAAAGGCGAGGAGAGAGCAATGTTGTGGCAGTGCTCCGGCATGGCTTTTGCAGCCTGGAGATAAACACTGGTCTTGTAGCTCTCTGAACCTTGGCCCTAACAGCAGAGGTGGGCTGAAGCTGGGGACCTCCAGACCAAGCGATGCTGCTGCAGTGCTCGGCCCAAAGTGGCCATTAGGGCTCAGGGAGCCACAAAGCCTACAGCTCCAGGGANGGATGGAAGAGGCGGCTCCCGCCGGCTCCTCCCCCGCCGCCGGCTGCTGTTGAAACACGCCGCGAAGTTTCATCATGTGTGTCCCCGCCCTGCCCTTCCGCCCTTGTCTGCCCGCACGGCCGGCGCCCCCACCGCATCACCATCTGTATCCCTGTCTGCATCCACACCCGCATCTGTATCCGTATCTGCATCCACACCCGCATCTGTACTCCTATCCAACCCGCACCGCGGCCCTTCCCGCTCGCAGGCCGAGCATTCCTGGCTCTGGCACCTTCCCCGGGGCGCTGTGGGGGAAAGCGTCCACCAGCAGGCATTGCTGGGCTCCTGAGGGCGGCGTGCAGCCATCGGAAATCCTGTCGGTGCCGATCTGCCCCGAGCCTTGTGTGGCTTGTGAGGTGTCCAGCGTTACGAGCTCAGACACCTGCGTCGCCTTAAAGCTGCTTTAATTGTTTTGGGAGAGAGCGCGTTCCAAGCTCACACCTTTGGGAGTNTGCTGCTGCAGTGCTCGGCCCAAAGTGGCCATTAGGGCTCAGGGAGCCACAAAGCCTACAGCTCCAGGGACCCACACTGGGGGTGCCAAAGGCGTGCCAATGCGAGCACGGCACCGCAACGCTGCTCCCCGCACACCTTTCCCATACGGACAAGTGATGGCGCCGCGGACCTCGGCGCATGGAGACGGGCTCTCCCACCAGCTGGAGCGTCTTCCAGGGACCACACGGTCTCCGGGCGGCCGCGGGTACCGGGGCAGGTTCCTCGGCCCACGGCCGCTTCCCGCGGGCTCCCCGGGCACGGCCGCCGCTCGCCGCGGGGCTGGCGNCTCCTATCCAACCCGCACCGCGGCCCTTCCCGCTCGCAGGCCGAGCATTCCTGGCTCTGGCACCTTCCCCGGGGCGCTGTGGGGGAAAGCGTCCACCAGCAGGCATTGCTGGGCTCCTGAGGGCGGCGTGCAGCCATCGGAAATCCTGTCGGTGCCGATCTGCCCCGAGCCTTGTGTGGCTTGTGAGGTGTCCAGCGTTACGAGCTCAGACACCTGCGTCGCCTTAAAGCTGCTTTAATTGTTTTGGGAGAGAGCGCGTTCCAAGCTCACACCTTTGGGAGTGTTTCCTGAGGACATGATTTTGCTGTGCAAAACTTCGTTCTGAAGCATAGACAGGTGAAATGGAATTTTGGTGCTTACCTGAACTTCATTTTTGGACAGTTTTGCTTGTTTGAGAGGGCTAAAGTAAATTAAATTCAACTCCAAAGACTAGGATGTGAAGTGCTAAATAAAAACCCTGATTCTCCATGCATTCTTCCAGAGAGCCATTAGTAGTTTGCATGCAGTATGCTTTCATAGCTGGTTTTAATGGACTTAGTGTAAAACTGCAGTGCTCTGCATAAAGTTCTTAAGGTCATGCAGACTGTCAGCAGTGGGATCTGTCTGTAGAATTTTAAAAGGGCCTTTAAGAAGCCATTAAAAGGATATTTTTAGGCTTTAGAAAGAAAAATGTGTTGAAGTATGCTGTGCATGAGAAGTAGACTCCAGTGTTAATCAGGAATAGATATAGGGTATTTCTGTTCAGCACAGCCTCACCTGAACACAGGACTGGCCTTGGCAGACACAAGGCCTTGGGCAGCCTGTAGATGCTACGTATTCAGTTCTCAGAGCTGTGCACTGCCTGGAAGAGCAGGGCAAAAGTGTGTGCAATGGCACATGGAGTCACCGCTCACAGAAGAGTAATGATTGTGCTGCAGAACACCTTATACCTTGTTTGTTTGGGTTTTTTTTTCCCCAGAGGTCTAAATGTCACTCTGCATTTTGAAAAGCCACAAGAAATACTAAACAAACCGTGTATTAGCCTAGGTTGTTTTGGGCGTTTGTTTGTTTGCCAGAGACTTTTGTAAATTGCTTTTCTTTACATCTTCTTTTCTCTGCACATTTTTTTGATGGGTCAGTTTAGGCTTAAGTTGATGCCTGGGCATTTTCATTTGATGAGCAATTTCTAGTTCATAACTAGATCTCATACAGTGCTTTATGATAGTAAGTCAGAAAACATTTTCTCAAATAAGAAACTTTTCATGGAGAAACTGAAGCAGGGACAGTGAGAGGCAACTTGCAGAAAGTGGTCTGGTAACAGCAGGCAGGCACAGCCAGGGAAGAGCAAAACCTCCCAAGTCCTCATTAATGTCTGCATCTTTAAGGCACACTGGGCAACAGCCACTTATTTATCCTCCCCTTTACTACCACTTCTAAAAACAGGGGATAGCTGCTGCATATCACTTATGTGTTATATGTTAAATCCCCTATTTTAATGGTGTTGATGGTGTTATATATGGGACTAATGGATGAAATACTACATACATCTGCTTTTAAACACTGGGAATGTTACTGTTTGGTAGTTACAATAGCACAAGTAATAACCCATGTGTCCCTGGCCTTTTTTCTACTCTTGCCAAGTAGCCCATTACAGTCTGTTTACATTGTGTCATTCTTCAATATCCAATCTTTTCTTTCAGCATATCTGCAGACAGCATTAGATGTAATTACACCCCACTCTCACACCTCTGTTCTTCTCAAGTCACGTCTTCCCTCTCGGTTTTCTCATTCCTGCAGACATTACCATGTGTAATAGTTTCTCTAAAGCATTGTCTTCCCCATTCTACTCCTTTATAGCTCTTTTTTCTATACATTTTTGTTGATAATAATTTAACTTAATGCTACCTGGGTGGAGAGAACAGGTTTCAATGCAAATACTGGGTGCCATTAGTAGCTAGGAGACTTTTCGTTTTGTGATATCATCTGTTTAGTACCTGAGAATAACCACCTGTCTACAGACTAAAGCCATTTAAGAAAGGCTAAAAAACACTGTAAGACAGTTCCTGATAAATTAGTTAGAAAGTGCTTCCATTAATTTTGTTCTGATCAGCTAAAATGAAAGGCTTAAGAGGTTTCTCTGCAGGCAACAGGTAAATGAGTAAAGGAAATGTTGATGTTAACAGGTAAATGAGTACAATGTAGAAGGCAGTGGTGCAGCCACGTGACTGTTACACTGAGCTAGTCGCTGTAAACTCAGCTCTCAGCTGAGCACTGCTCATTAATGAAGTCTGTGCTCCTCATTTTTTCCCAGTAAATATGAACACTTTTGCTGCATCCATTGGATCGGGTGCCACCAACATGCCTAGAAGACTGGAATTGCATGAGTTCTGTGAGATTGATGAAATCTATTTGGAGAGGAGACAGAACTGAGGGGAAAGTGGAGAAGTTGGAGACTGTCATTAAGAGGGACATACAGTGAAGATCTTTTGCTTTCACAGGGGTGACTAAAAGGGAGTAGCCTCCTGATGGTAACCCTCATGATTTCTGGCTTTTTGCCTAAGGGAACATATTTCAGCTGTTACTGTGATGGTGGCTCTCCCAGCATTCTGTTTTCATCCTTTGCTCTCACTGGACCTGTTCAAGAAAACAAGATCTGAATCAGAAAACAATGGCCAGGCTCAAATACTAGAGAAAGATTTTTCCTTTTTTGTCAGCATCCAACACATGTTCTCTGCAGTTTCTCAGGGAGGAATGGAACACCTTTCATTGATGGTGAAGGTTATCACAAGTGGATTCATGGCCCAGGTCATTATGATGGGTAAGAATATAAAACATCAGAAATTCTCCTGATGTTCCTCAGCTCAGCCTTGCACCAGCTCTTTGCACAAATATTACTAGTGAGTACCAGTGGAACACAGGCATTGTGCATCCTCCCAGACCATCTACATAGTCATGGACTGTTTAAGATGCTTCGTCACCAACCATTTGAGGGATAATAAAGATATTTTTGAAAAATTGAAGATTTTGGCTGTGGGAAGGAGAAGGATGTATCTTGTTTACAATCTCATGACTTCCTTTGCATCCAGAATCCATTTTTAGCTTGGACCAAGTACTTGGACCAGCTACTCTCCATCTGGCCTTGAACACATCCTGAATTGCAATAGCAAGACTTGTCTTTTCCTTTTCCAACCCTAGCTTGTGTACTAATGGAATTGTGGGAATAGGCAGTTCCAGGTTTCCAGATGCCTCAAACCATAGTTTTCTCAACTCTCAGTCACTGAATATTTATGGTGCAAGCTGGGCAGAGGTCACCAATAATTCTCTATTGTCCAGTTTGAATTTTTTTTTTAAATCTATTTGCTACATAGTGCTTTGCCACTCATTGTCACAGGCACAACTGAATGGCGTATGCTACTATTGGTTTGTGTTTGTCAGTGTCTACAATTTACTTTCGTGTTGAAGTCTCTGTACATTACTTTGTGCATTTACATCTCTTCCTGTATGTGCTGTAATAAGAAGCTAATGCCATTCTTGGTGCAGGGACTTAGTGTACAGCTTCATTTCCACCAGGAAACAGTGACTTATATAGGCATTGCTATATGGTCCAACATTGTAACAATAACAGAAAATGAAGTGGCAAATGCTCTTCTGGAAGCAGCCTGGTCTATTTTCCGTGACAGGGACTGAGCTTGAAAGCAGAAGATTATTTCTCATAATGGAGCCACACAGAAACATCCATATACCATGGTGGCATTGGCAGCTCATTATACACCGGGACAGATTGGTGGTGGGCAGCACTTAGGGATAGGCTATGAGTTCCTTCTCCCTGGTCTCAGGCAGAACCATACTTATATTCCTGTATCTGAGTGGAGAGAAAAAAATTGAAATGAGAAACTCTCAAATTCCAAAGCTGTTTGAAGACACATAGCTTGAAGTGAGGTGGGCTCCTATTTGTAGCACTTAGTCTGGCTTTTACCAGTGGGAATAAACCACATGCCAGTGAGCTTGCAGCTTTTAAATAACTTATCGACCCAACAGAGCTGTTTGTTCCTATAGTTTTGAATATATTTATTTTTCTTTTTTTCCTTCTCTGTTCTTTTCTCTTCCTTTTGAACACCTTTAAAGGATATGCAGTCTACTTGTCTCTCCTCCAGACAAAATCTTTTCTCTTGTAGTACAAAAAATAGTCGTCTCTCCCACTGGGAGTTCCTATTACTATAGTCTCTCTTATTTAATCCTTCTTCTTTTCTTTCTGCTTAATTATGTTAAGCTTCAAAACAAATAAGACTTGCTCTGACCCTAGAGTTAAAGGTCACAGCACTACTGAAGCGTTAAAAGAAAATCTTTTCTAGAGCCTGGGCATTCAGGACTTCAGTAAAGTACTAGAAAGGCATGTCTAGTGCAGCAGCAAGAGAGAACACAAAGTAAGGTGATTTGTTATTGCCTGCACAAAAGACTAAGTGTTTTTCCCTGTGGCCACATCCTTTTCTTAACATCCCAGCCCTTCCATTATCCCCCGTGTTTCTTAGCACAGACAAGAAAGGGCTGTTGAAAGAGTGGTTGGCCACACAGTGCACATGGCAAGCACGGCATATGGCATACCAATGGCTCTATTGTCAGTGGGCCCAGGGCCACAGAGAAATGAAACATTGCTGACTTTAACTCAATAGTGGTCTTGGCTAATGAGAAGGAATCCAATGTAATTTATTCTCTTCCTGGGGAGGGGGAGAGGGAAACAAACCACAAAACCAAAGCACTATACGTATGCTTTTTTAACCATTTGCAGAATAAGAAAGAAAAATTAGCTGTCTGATATTGGTTCTGCAACATAAAACAGCATAATTCCATAGAGTTTTTAGAACTGTGATAGTAGACATAATTTAAATTCTGGTTCTTTTTAATACAACAGTATAGATTAGGTGTCAACTGAATTAGCATTTAAAGTAACTCTTGTAGTCAATACTAAATCTTAGATCACTTTTACATTGTAATTAGCTCATTGTGAGATTTTGCCCTGTTCAATAGATATTTTGTTTAATACAAATACAGATTTCTTTTCACCTAGAATACGGCTAAATTCAGCTGTAACAGACACAGTTGGCATAAAGCTGTAACAGCAAAATTGATGCTTGAAAATATATAATAGTTTTAAAATACACTAGAATATTTTTTCACCTGGAATAAATGGGCATAATTCTAATAAAGTTATTTTGACACCTCAGTTGTGCTGCTTTAGTCTTTTAATGCACTGTATTTAATTTTGTGATTTGTGTCTGGAAGACATAAAAAGTGTTTGGTAAAATGTGCTAAAAAGGCACACATATGCTCTCCTAAATAAAATTAAGAACAATAGAGGAAGAATAATAACAGTTACTGAACACTGCATGAGAATTATTGTTTTTACAGAAAGTTAGGCAGTCTGGTTTATAAAAGATTGAGAAACTATTCTAAAACATATGGCTGCAGCAGCTCTTTCTCATCACTAGGTTGAGCTATTACCTCAAAATGAGAAACTGTCACCCTAGTAGTACTGTTGTTACCAGAAATAAACGTGTAGAACAAATACAACAAAGGTCTGCAATGAAATAACTAGACTGGTAATTATAACACTTTGC
Organism: Sclerurus mexicanus; assembly: GCA_013396755.1. NCBI lineage: Eukaryota > Metazoa > Chordata > Aves > Passeriformes > Furnariidae > Sclerurus > Sclerurus mexicanus. The sequence goes on from VWZF01005609.1 coordinate 1,442,720, forward strand.
AGTGTGGAAAATAAACAACTGCACTACCACATATACTAAACCAATTATTTCTGTAAAAGAAAAAATTATAATGAAAGTAATTTCCCCCATTTTCTCACAGAACTACACACTAAAATAGAGCTCGCTTCACAGTATGTTTCTTACTAATTTTGTTAAATCAAGCAGCATTGAACACTTCGAATGTTATATAGCTATTACAGCTTCTTACTGTCTCTTTTCCTAGGAATTAATTCTGAATTCTGTACAGAGCTAAATGTCAGTTGTTGTTACTGCTGTAATACAAACAGTAAAATCAAATGTCTCTCTTCCTGATTCTTCCCTAACTAGAAACTAACAACAGACTTCATAAAAATGGCTTTGTCTCTTTACATATAAAGAGAAGAAAGAGAATTCTTCCTGATTCAAAAATAGAAAACCAAAAAAAGAGAGAAAAAACAATTCTAAAGGAACTCAAAATGCAGTACCAATTAAAAAGGAGTGGCCTGTATGGGGATCAAACCCACAACTTTGGTGTTATTGGCACCATGTTTTAACCAACTGAGCTCCTTTCATGGTCACTTGTAGTTCCTTATTATATTGTAATATCCTTTATCTCTCACAGTAATCAGATCACAGTAAATAAATTATTTTTGCAGCTCTGTATATGGTTCTGACTGTTCCAGGAAACCACACCACCAAATCAGTGTGTCCTGCCCCAACTGAAGTGGGAAAAGATGTGGTGGTAAATTGAAACTGCATTCACCTTACTGAAGGCCTTTGTTCTCTTCTAGGAGTTAGGGTTAGTCATGTGTAATATGATCTTTATAACTTCATTTGGTTCAGTGTGTCTGCAACTACATTTTGTGTGTTCACAATTGGGCAGAGAATGGGTTCTTTAGAGAAGAATGGCCTTGCTAAATCTGAATGATCAAGTTAGTGAGATTTTTTTTAAAATAAATAATATTAAGCGAATAAGGTATTCAATTTAATCTGGTTGTCTGATCAAATAGCTGAGAACAGAGAACACAAAAGTAGCTTTCAGTCAAAATATACAGCAATTATATAATATTTTCACGGTCTTGCTGATGATCCATAAAACAATGGCATAAACAGACTCAATATAAGACTTTATAATTAAACAAAATGTTAAGGAAACAAAATGGTGTGTAGAATTTGATCTGGTAAAGCTGATTACTTATCAGCCATTAGCTTGTAGAAAGCTACCTACAGAAGGAAATCACAGTTTCACCATAGATACTAGAAATTCAATTAAATATTTAAATGCTATGTATGTAGTCAGTGACTTGCCAAATTGCAGAGCCTCACAGCAGCTGTTGCATTTTGCCGTCCAGCTTAACTTTGTGTCAGCTTTCCTATTTAGAAACCTGTGTTCCCAGACCCCTGTGCATGGAAATGAGGTGAGTTGAGAGCAGCAGCTGATCTGTGGGTGGGTTTGTATGGTAAGTTCATACTGTGAGTGCTCCAGAGGATGTAGGGGTGAACATGCCCAGACGACTAGCTCATGAAGACCCACCTAGTGATGAGCAGAGGAATTAAGGGCCTGCTACCCTGCTTTTGTCCTGCACTTTTTGGAATCACGCACGAAACAGCCTTTATATTGCATATGGCTAGCTCTCCTAGTTAGGGACAGAGCTCATTCTTTTGTATGCACTGATGTGAAGACCAAAGTGATTGATTTCCTTTTAAATTAAAATACTAGAAATTTAATTTCCCTCTCATTTTTTCCCAGCCACACATGCCAGAAGGTAAGTGATGTGAATCTCCTTGCCACATTACCTTGATACAGTTGTGGCCCTCACCTCTGCTAGGCTTTCTCAGCACCTGAGGAGAGTCTCCTGCAGCAGTAGAACATTTATATAGAAAGGAACTGTGGTCACACTGATCTGCACACTCTGCAAACAAGAGAGAGCACTAGGCCTGCTTCCCTTTCTGCCCCAGAGCAGGAGAATGGCTTTTCCCTCTACGTATCCACCCACAAGCAGTGGGTTATGCAAAGCAGTGCTGAACACTACAGAGTGGCGAAGTGTTTGCTACCACTGCACATGCAGAGCAGTCCCTTGCAGGGGCATATTTCCTTACTCTGAACTCTAAGAGATGGCTACCCCTGAGTGAAAAAAAAAAAAAAAACAACCAAAAAAAACTCCTTGTATGTGCAGTACGTAAATATCTCCATAAAATATTAAACAGCTATTACAACGTGGCTGAAACAGTCACATTTGTTAAAGCAAATTTTATGTCCCAATATTAATAGGCAAGCTGTGAGCGACTTTTGCTAAATTACAGTACAGTCTACCTTTTCTCTTTGAAATTTTCCTTTCAAACTAGCCTAACAGAGACTGAAGCAGCTCAGTGAACATGTCAGTATGAAAAAAGTGTAGCACTTCACGCATAAATATATATATATGTAATACACGTGGGCCAAGGTCCTTGACAGTAGAGCTCCTGTGATGCAAGACCAGACTTTAGAGTTCTACAAGCAAAATGGAAGCCTTGTATTCGACTCAGACATGCTGCATTATCTGTAGTATAAGACAGTTTGAAAACTTCACTTGATCTATTTCAGAAATTTCAGGCATGCCCTGGACGTGGGATAGACGGTACTCCTATCAAAATTTGGTGGGGGTGAAAAAAAGAGAAAAAAGAAGACAGACACACCTATTTTTTTTGAGTTTGCAGCCTCTGAAATTTCCATTGTCTTTGTTACTGTTTATTGCAGATTTTCTTAATGCCAAACAAACTTCCCCACTACAAGAAGTGCGCTCAGCTCACTTCTGCCCTTTCTTCTTTGAAGAAACTAGTTCAAGGAGATAGCATTCACCAAGTTGCTTGTAATTTTTATTTAAAGGGGGCAGTAAACTGTGGATGGGGACGGGGCAGGAATGAGAAACTATGACCTGGAGCCATGTGCAATATGGGAGCTTCCTAAACCGGTACAAAAGCCAGAATCTCCTGAATAACCTGAGGCCACACCTTGAGTACTGTGTCCAGTTCTGGGTCACTCACTTCAAGAAAAACATTGAGGTGCTAGAGTGTGTCCAGAGAAGGGCAACAGAGCTGGTGAAGGGTGTAGCACGTGAGTCATATGGGGAGCAGCTGAGGGAGATGTTCAGTCTGGAGAAAAAAAAAGGCTCAGGGGAGACATCATTCTCTACAACTACTTGAAAGGAGGTTGTAGCCAGGTGGGGTCAGCCTCTTCTCCCAGGAAACTATCAATAGGACAAGAGGAAATGGCCTCAAACTGCACCAGGGGAGGTTCAGGTTGGACATCAGGAAGAATTTTCTCCATGGAAAGGGTTGTAACATTGGAATGGGCTGTGCGGGGAGGTGGTGGAGTCACCTCCATCTCTGGAGGTGTTCAAGAAACAATTGGCTGTGACACTTAGTGTTATGGTCTAGTTGACAGTGGAGACTGTGAGTCCAACCTTTGACCAGAGTCACAGAATATTCTCAGTTGAGAGGGACCCACATGGGTCATCAAGTCCAACTCTTAAGTGAATGGCCTGCACGAGGCTCAAACCCATGACCTTGGCATAATGTGCACCATGCTCTAACCACCTGAGCTACTCTCAATGATCTTGGAGGTCTTTTCCAACATAAATGATTCTGTGTGAGCTATCATTTAGAGAAAGAGAACTAAAAATGGACATGAAAACAGAAAGGGCACGTGCTGAGAGTGTAATTGTTTTGGAGAGAGGGGAGGCAGAAGGAGAATACACAGCCATCAAAAGGGAAAGCTATGGTTTGGACCGAACCTCTGGACAGGCTGGAGGAAGGACTGAGAACCATCGGGAGGGAGGAGAAATGGTGAGACACCAAGGGCAGTGTGTGCAGTGGCCTCCATTTACAGAAACACTAGTGGCCCTCAAGGGGGACCAGTTCTTGTCTGCATGTAGTTAAACCCAGTACTTAAACCCAACACAACCCCCGGCCCCCAAAAAACCAAACTACAACACAAATCCTCTACCTATTAACTGCAGAGATCCACTAATTACCCACTGCTTGCAAAATTCTATCCTTCGGTTACATTGTAATGAAAAACACCTTTTAAACCTACGATCTCCCTTATTGCATAGATTTTTCTTAAGGACAGACACGGAGAAATAAACGTCAGAGCTGCTGGAGAGGTAGGCAGCGTTAGCACAGAGACAGGGAGCGATTGCAGAGGGCTCGGTTTCCTAGCAACACCCCTTGCAGTCCCCTGATGGCATTTCGGAGGAGCAGCAGCTCCAGACCGGCTGCAGCGAGGGGATGAGGGGCAGGAGCGCAGCGGGGCTCCGCAGCGCGGCCTGAGCGCCGCGCACAGCCGCTCCCGGCCGGCACAGCGAGGTGAGGCGGGGGGGGCGGGCCGACAGCCGGGCCCGCGCTCAGCGGCCCCGGGGCAGCTGCC
>VWZF01005609.1:1447519-1480498 GCA_013396755.1 Sclerurus mexicanus
GGGCTCCGGTGCCAGCGGCCGTGCCCGGGGCGCAGCGCGGAGCCCGCGGGGGCACTGCCCGCGCTGGCGGCCCTGGCAGGGGCTGGGCTGGGAGCCGTGCCGCGGGCACTTGTTGCCGAAGGAGGCTGCCGGCTTTTGGAATGAGGAAGGAGGGCACCGAGTGTTCCTTCCCGCTCACCTGTGCTGTGGATTGCTGCACGTCTCGTTTCAGTGCAGTTGTTGGCCATTTATACTGGGTGCCTTGCTTTGATGGTTTGTGTTTTTCGGTAGAACGTGCAGGAGTTTTTTGATGGGAAGAGTTCCTCTCCGAAGAAATGCTCACAGCATTAGATATTTCGGGTTTTTTTAAGTGGAAGAGTATAACCTGTGCTTAGTCGATAGAAAGCTACAGCAGCTCACAGTAATTCCTGGTGCAGGCAACATTATGTACAACTTGTGCATATTAGAATTATATGAATATATAAAGCAGCCAGCAATAAATGTTGCTTACTGAGCAAAAGACCTTTCTATGCATTGCACAACTAAATATGTTTTTACTTCATTTTGACTTGAATTAGTCTAATGTGTTGCTTGACTGTTAAGCACATGGTGGTAGAGATCAGTTTCATTCCTAGTTATGCAGCTCTCAAAGGACACTTACTTTCTGTTTCATGCAGGGCTTCCCCTTTGCTTCCTAAGTACAAGAAAGAGCCAGCTGTGTATGTAGTTTCAACCACATTTCTCAGAGTCGATTCATCAGATCTTAAAATGATTATGGAATGATACTGGGATAAACATGTGCAAAATCAGAGTTATGTTCCACCTTCTGTAAATTTCAAAATCCCAGATTTGATGGTTGGTTGGCTGTGGGGTTTTGTTTTTTTGTTGAATGTCCTTCTCCTTCAAACAAGTTCAGAAATTTACGGGATCCAAGATTGTGTAAAAATATTAATTTTAAAGGTGGTTGAGTTGCTTCCTTTTGAGTGTTTGGGAATGAGGCAAGCTCCAGTATCATATATTCCAATTGCACGGGTATTCCCTAAGTTTCCATTGGCTTGGGAAGGTGACCTTAATGCCCTTGTTGTTGCAGAGTGAGAGCAGTAATTTAGATTAACCTGTTCAAAAGCTCATCACCAGGACTGCATAGTGGGGGCAGGTGGGACTCAGTCTCACCAGAGGAAGCAGCCCCTGGTTCTGTCAGTGGAGAGTCACCAGCACCACTGCCCAAGCGTGACACACAGCAAAAGAAGTCATCAGGAAGGCTGTCTGGATCAGCTCACAAGATTGAGGGGGCTAACTGCCTAGAAAATATGGGACATATTATGGGATGCAGGAGAAAAGTATCTTGTGACTGTACAAAATTTATGGAGTGCTCAAGGCTGGGACTAAAGGAAGAAAATAAGTACAGGAAAATAAAAAGATAAGATAAAGGGCCTGGTCAGTTGGAAACAAGTGGCTGATCAGTATGTTTGACTGTGCTGTGCCTGTCCTCTTTTCTCATTAAGCTGCACTTCTAACTGTTTTCCTGGACAAGAGGACTCTGTGCTGCATTTATGTGTGCATACTGAGCTTTGTGTGGCAGCAATTGGAGATGTACAGTAAACAGGGACACACAGTAAGTAGGGGCCTCTGTGTCTGGTGCGCCAGCAATTGGATAGACTTGAGTAAGTGAGGGTCTAAGTGCCAGCAGCTGGAGTGGAGGCCATAAGTCGCAGAGGCTGGTGTGTTGGGAGTGCTCTTGTAACTGGGGAGACGGGGGTGCATGAGTATGGTCTTGGCAAGTATGCCAGTGTGGTGCTAGTGACTATCACTCAGGGTTAGCCAGTGAGTAGAATTAAGAGGCTTGGGAGACAGGTTTGAGGCAGCTGTAAGTGTGGGACAGGTAGTAGTAAGGTCAGAGAGTCTTCAATTTGACAACAGAGTAGGGCTCTGAGGAGGCTGAGGCTTCAAAGTTGGTTCCTGACTAGATTGAGAGTCTGAGACTAGTTACTGGAGGGATCCACATTGTACATACATTTATATTCCCTACTAACAGACTTTTGTCCCGGTCAGCTAAGGAGAGGAACAGCTTAAGGCCAGACCATGTCTGTGTTTGCATGAAAACTGTGTTGATCTGTGTAGTCAGCCACGTGTATATGCATATTTGTGTGCATAACTATGGGAATACATTCTCAGCCTGGCTGCATCTGGGGACATGGAGTTACAGCAGACCTGTTTTCAGTGGGCCATCAGGCTTAGCAGCCCCTAGCACAGAAAAATTGCTTCTTCTGTAAGCTTGAAGATGTAGAAATTGTTGACTCACAAAACTTAAATTTGGAGCCAAATCTAAAATGGCTGTTATGTTGTGACAGAATTTGAAAACATTCATTGGCCTGATTGGTATGAATAGGGCTATCTACATGAATATCTAAATATCTACATTTGTTTAAGCTGCCGTGATAGAGCAGTGGAGCATAAATTCAATTCAAACCTAGCCTTTTGTTAGAAGTGGGTTTTTTATATACTGTCTTTTTTTGAACTGAAGAAGCAAAAATAGAAATACAAATAAAAATAGAAATCTTCCAGTGACCTGGTAGGTTTCGCCTTACCTTTTCCTTCTCTGAATGTCACAGAGTTGTAACATCACAGAATGGTTTGAGTTGGCAGAGACCTTTAAAGACCATCTAGTCCAACTCCCGGCTGTGAGCAGGGATATCTTTCATTAGATCAGGTTGCTCAAAACCTGGTCCAGCCTGGCCTTAAATGTTTTGCATGTCTTATCCCTGACTAAATCTAAATGTTTCAAAAAGAATATCAACAAGGAGTCTGAGCAGAGTTGCTTATTGTAGTAACAACTGACCTTTCTTTTAGACATTTTCTGGTTGTAGTGTAATGCTGTAGTGTTCAGTTATTTTTGCTGTCACATTAAAGACTATGTCAAATATCAAGATAATATTAAAAAATGAAAATTTCTGTCCAGTTTACTTGGTGGAGTTTATAAACATATGGATATACACCCACACATGTTTATAGTGATCCAATCTGTTGGTATAAAATTGATAGAACGATAAGCAGATTATTTTAGATTGAAAACTGTAACTGGAGGCATTTCCTATCAAATATGAAGTACAACTACCTACCTACTCTGAGAAATCCTCTGTGTGTGAAGTACTGCCAGATCAGCTTCTGACTGACAGAGCATTCAATGCGATGAACGCACTTTTTATTTTTTAGCATTTCCCATAAATTTTTTTTCTAAAGAATCCCATTTAACTTGATTCCATAGTTTAATAAGCAGCAGTTATATTCAAGTGATTTTCTTTTTTTTCTGTTCAAGCAAGAGTAGTTTTAACAGCTGTTAGAGCAGATAACTGAAATTGTATGGCAGAGAGATACCTAATAATGAAAAGTAGAACAGTGGAGACCTTTTCTTCTAGAAAGTGCTGTAGCTACACTGTGTGTATGCATAGATTTTTATTTTTTTCCCCTTTTAATATGCTGAAGGAAAGCATTGTTTTATTATGGCCATCTCCCTTTGTATATGGGAAATTTTGAGGGGACTTTGTGGTGATAGATAGGGAACGCAAAATCAAAAAAATAATTATTTTATTACAATGGGTCCTTTTCAGTCTCATAGGCTGCTCAAAATCCTCATGTTTTCTTCTCAATTTGGTGGCATAAAAGAATAGAAATAAAATGGAAACCAAGTAATTTTTTGAAGGCCTGGGTCACAAATGATTATACATTCAATTTTAGACTTTGAGATGTGATGTATAAAGGCAATTATTTATCTCCACCAAGATGTAGCACTGAATTGAGGGAAGACAATATGCGATTAGAAATTGTATAATGTACTTTTTCATATTAAAGAACTACAGCTCCTGACCAACCACAGTTACAATCATGTGAATTTTATACAACCTTTACATTTCTTGATTTTTATTTTGTGCTTCAAGTTGCGCTTTCAATTTTCTTCCCTTTTTCTAGCAGTGTGGAAGGAAAAGCATTGCCTGTCACATGTTAGAGCTGCTTCACTCTCAAATCTTGATCTGCATGGATTTCTAAAAGTGCCAGCCTAACAACATGCACACCTTTAATTCACTCCTCTCTATTTGCCCTTCAGGAGGGTGAAAGGACCCCCAGACAGCTGGACTTTGGAGTTTGTGTTGCTGCACAGTGGTTCATTCTTGCAGCTTGCTTGGGGACAGCCTGTTTCCAGCAGACTGCACAGCCGATGAGAGAATGGGGTGCAGGCTAAATGAGTTGTTTTGGTGGCTGCAGCTCTTCTCTGATCGATGGTTTTCATTGATGCTCTGCACATTCCATAATTTCTTTTTTTGGCTCCCTAACACACTTAATTGGATTCTGCCTGCTGTCATTAATAATGATTCTAATGGAGGGAACATCATTGACTTGTTTGTAAGGCTCTGGCTTGAATCCAGTATATATTTAGCAGTCAATGTTTTTGTAGTTTAGGCATGAGTTATTAGAAAATATCCCAACTTTTTGCAAAGATGAAAAAACTTCAGGCCTCAACAACTTGAAATTGGTTTTCAGGTGTTTAATATATTAAAACTCACACTTGTTTTGGATGTATAAAACTCCCTTTATGCAGGTGTAGAAGCTGGTTTGCTTTAATAAAAATGGTCAGCCAGGTCCTTCAGTTTTTGAGGAGTCAGGGTGTGGCTGAAATGAAGAGATTTTTTTATTACTTGAATACAAGTTTTTGAAGTATAGAAGAGGCCTAAGGCTGATGCGTTTTCTTCTCTTCCTTTTAGAAATGAGTGTTTCTCTATGAAAATTCAGATGTTGTCTTACTCTTTCTTCTGAAAGTCTATCCTCAGTATTTCCTAGAAGTGTAAGGAAAACTGCCCTAATGTGGGAGTAGATTTGCTTTTATAACTCTTCAAAACCTACTTGTGATTGACATCTGCTAAGGAATTCCTGTAATACACTTACTCCTGGAGTTTTAAGAACATCTTGTGACCATATTGTATCTTGACTTGTAGACTACCATTGATCATTATCTTTTAGCTTCATAGAAGACTTAGGTATTACATTTTGTGGGAGGAAGAGAAGAAAAAAGGGAACATATATTACAGATTTCTGAAGCTACTGCACTTCAACGTATACATTCTTGTATAAATGTAGTATAAATATAATATAGGTTTTTTATGTACAGCCACTATTGCAGTTTATTACTGTCCTTTCTGATTTTAGGCTGTAGAATATGTGGTAGGCCTTTTGCACTAAACATCAATGGATGTACAATTTTACATGGGTATTTGCATTGCTCATGTACTTAAAACTTCGGTGCAAGCCCATGGGAGCTCAGTCTGAGCTAGCCAAGTTCTCTGCCTTCAGAGATTTAGTCCTTGATTTCTTCCTATAGTTTTAGATTTGATTTCTGTGTTAAGTGGCTTTAAGCTTATGTATTTTCCATTTGGTTTTGACAGTGTCTTACCTTCAGGAGATGGCCTCTTCTAAGTCTTTGGTGAACCTTCTAACCTTCACTTTCGGATCAGCAATAGGATTTTTCATCTGCTATCTTCTGTTTAGCATTATACTAGAAGAACAAGTGAAGATTCAGCCTCATGTTCTTCATAATGATCCACATGGTCAACACTCAGCAGATACTGATAACAATCAGCTGCAAGGACAAATGAATTTCAATGCAGACGCTGGACAGCATAAAGGTATTTTATTACACCTGGCTAATTAGATAATGTTCTCCCTTTTCATACATTGCAAAATGTTGCTTTCTTCACTGCCAAGAATTTGTATGAATCGTTTTCTTTCACTTTCCCCATGTTCAGGTTATATCTAAATAACTGAGGTTCTACTGGTTTTCTTTGTTTACACTTGTATTATAGCAGTGATTCTTTTTTCCTGAGAGTCCAGTTCAACTGTTTGTCTAGGATCTGTATCCAGACTTATTTAGAGCAGTAACTTCTCCAGTGAAATATTGACATCAAATGGCAGTTTTGCTAAACAGATATTTGCTAGCACTGTAGATGTGGCTGGATTGCTTTTCAGCCTTAAGGAGCTAATTTTGCACCACTTCTAAGTTTTGATCTAGCCTTTAAGATTAAGCTATAAAAAAAGAAATTCACTGTTTGATGTGGTTAGTAAAACATGGAATTGAGTCTGGGAGGGAGGGCAGAGGGAGTTACTGTAGGCATGGTTTGCCAAGCTGATTATGCAGCAGTCCAAACACAGTTTGCTGTTTGCAGTCAAAGCCAGAGAAATTGCCTTGCACTCTGATTATTTTTATTTTCCCAGAGAAGGTAGTCCCTTCCAATACTTTAGGAGTGCTTTTACATTTCACATATCTCATTAAATGAGTTCATTCTAAATCCTAAATACAGATAGCATTTGAGTATGGACAGCTTGGATGAGAAAAATTGCACTGTAATGCATATGCTGAAGACATTAGTAAATAATGGGTTATTTAAACATATTTAAACTCCAAACTTTGTAACTGTAGAACATTGTTGCAGAGAAATCTGATCTGTAGTTGCATACAGTATAAGCAGAAATATTTTATAGTACCAGTTATGAAGATCTCACTCTCCATGAAATATTGTTTTACATGAGTTAAAATTTTTCTGTATGTATCAAATGAAAATGTTTCTTTGAGGGAAATGAATGCTTTCACAGCTTGAAAAGCATGATATTACACACCTCAGATAACTGTGTTTCCTCTGCTGGACCGTCTGCAAATAAAAATAATACTAGTTTTATAGTATCCTGGCTTATTTAATCTGTTTGGGTTTCTTTTTTACAAATAAGATTTAATTTGGTTTGGTAATAAATTATTTCTGGCTTACTATCTGTTTTGTTCTTGAAAACTATGTTGCTGTTTTAGAAATATTCATTAGGTTTTCTTAGTTAATGTGAATATATATAAAAGAGTTTATTAGCTCTTTGGCCTTTCTATGTTGTAATCATTGTGTTCATTGTGAATGGCAAAAATATTTCAAATTTGCATTAGTTCTCCAGCACCATAAAGAGGTTGCCTCTGAACAATTTCTATGTAGAAATCAAGGTTTGCTAAAGCCACACTTCCCTGAACAGATACTCAATTTGATATGATTCTTATGTTTTCCTTTATCCTGTAAACTGGTAGTGGCTTTAGGAATTTTAGCGTCTTGGTTTTTAGAGTCTTCCTCATTTCCTTCTGAAATCTGTCATTGAGGTCATTATCTGGTACATTTGGAAGCAAAAACCTCTCTTCTGTCTACATGTCTTTTCTGATCTAGAAACAGAGTATCTGGGGGGAGGTTATTCCTAGTTTGTGTTGCAATCAACTCTAATATTGTTTTGTAACTTTCCTCTTTTTTTTTAGATGAGGATAAATATATTGCAGAGGGACTGTATCAGAAGGTGAAAATACTATGTTGGGTCATGACTGGACCTCAAAATCTAGAAAAGAAAGCCAAGCATGTTAAGGCCACTTGGGCCCAACGCTGTAATAAAGTACTTTTTATGAGCTCTGAAGAAAATAAAGACTTCCCAACTGTGGGCCTAGAAACCAAAGAAGGCAGAGACCAACTGTACTGGAAGACTATTAAAGCTTTTCAATATGTACATGACCATTATTTTGATGATGCTGATTGGTTTATGAAAGCAGATGATGATACATATGTTATATTGGACAATTTGAGGTGGCTTCTTTCAAAATACAGTCCAGAACAACCAATATACTTCGGAAGAAGGTTTAAGCCTTACGTGAAGCAGGGTTACATGAGTGGAGGAGCAGGGTATGTTCTGAGCAAAGAAGCTCTGAAGAGATTTGTTGCTGCATTTAAAACGAACAAATGCTCTCACAGTTCCTCTATTGAAGATCTAGCATTAGGAAAATGCATGGAGATCATTAATGTGGAAGCAGGAGATTCCAGGGATACAAGTGGGAGAGAAACCTTTCATCCCTTTGTTCCAGAACATCACTTAATCAGAGGATTCCTACCCAAAACGTTCTGGTACTGGAATTACAATTACTATCCTGCTGTAGAGGTAAGTCCTTAGGAATCTGGTACTCATTTTGTGAAGTGTATCTTATGATGTGTATAAGTGTGTGATGTATTAATTAGCAGTTTAATAGCAGCTCAATATATTTTAGAAAAGATTTTTTGTGACATTCTCTGATACACCCCTGGGTAGATGTGTTAAATACACTGATCAACTAAAGTTGAGAAGAGCTTGTGAATCTTAAACTATTATTGCTGTTTTGTTATGTTTTGTGGACAGCAAAAAATTATGAAACCTTTTTGACATGTTTGTGGAGTGTCACCACTAGTACTGTCCTTGCAAAGTTACCGTTCTGCTGTGTTCCCCATATCTCCTCAGCATCTCCACCCAGCTCCCACTGTGCAGGGAGACTCAAGCCCAGTGTGAGTCATTCCAGGGTGTCTGTGCTCACTGTATACAGCTGGGTCAAGCAGTGTTTCATAGTTACATTGAAGCCTACTGAAAGGGAAGGTGGCACTGATACAGCTTGATCTAAAACCTGTAGAAACAGACCTAATTTTGAGACATTTTCATGATGTTGGAAGGCACTGTGTAAGAGATGTCCAAGTTACTGGAAGGGTTGGAGGGTAATGGTATGTGTGATTTGTTACAACTTTTTGTAAGCAGGAAGTTGAATACTGACAATGCTGCCGAACTGTATAATGTGTCAGCACACACACAGGTGCATGCACACACACATTTTGCTTATATGCTCTGTCAGGCAGCTGACATAAGTATCAAGCGTGTATTGCTTCATATATAAATGGGACACATTTAGGCCTATTTACTGCTTCTTAGTTTTGTTTAAACACCAACATCAAAACTTAAGTATGGAAAAGCCGAAAATCTCTGACGTTAATGAGGACAGCTAGTTTTTTCACTGGCTTGATCACAGAAGCAAAAGACTTTGTCAGCTTTTTTTTGAAAAGATGCTTTGGCAGATATGTCTGGCACATTTTGCTTGCCTAACATTAAGTTTTGAAGTATATATATGACTGATGATAGTGAATTTCCTAGCATTAAATCAAGTATTTATTTGAATTCTTCCTGGATCCGTAATCCAGGGCATGCTTTGCAGTTCTGGGTGATTATTTTGCCTTGTTTTGTGTTTCAGGGTCCTGGATGCTGCTCCGATCTAGCAATTTCATTCCACTATGTTGATTCTGTGACTATGTATCATTTGGAATATTTGATTTATCATCTTCGTCCATATGGGTATTTGTATCGGTACAATCCTGATTTGTCAAAGAATCCAAAAGAGCAGAGCAAAAATGAAGCACTGGAGGATAATCAAAAGCTAAAGGAAAAAAGTTCTGAGAGATAATTGGACTTTGAAGAAACCAAAAAGAAGCCAGTACAAAGAGTAGGAGTCTTCTCAAATTCATGCATGAAGCTTGTGGACTGAAATTACTCCTGGCAATTCTTATTTTGAAAATCAAGTTGACAGTACTTCCTGTGTTCAACAGAGTCTGGTGCTGGCTCTGACTGTTTGGGATAGTGTGGCCTTGGAGCCCTGCTCACAAAGATTTGGGGCCCTAAAGCTGTGAAATAGGAGATTGTTCTATCATACTAATACCTGGAAGAATTTGTATAAAAAACATAGTGGATGTGTTCACAGATGATATAGTATTTCTGTTCCTTTTTCTGTTCTCAGTTTCCTTTCTGTTAAGTCAGTTCTAACATTAGAAATTGGATGGTGCCCAGTTAAACACTTCATGATGGCTTTCTCTAATTATCGACATCTTGAAGTTACTTTGTGTACCTTGCCCTAAAAGGAAGGGAGAGACACGGTAGTAGGAGTCTCAAGTCTGCTTTGCCTTAACAACAGACTGGTTATTATGAATAGGCAGAAATTCAGATACAAGATTTATCTGAATTGTTTCAGAAATGGAATTCACTGCTATGAATTACTTTTAAAATTTTTAATCTCTGTTGTACAAAACAGTATGAAATTGGATCACTACTGTTTAAAGGAGAAACCTAGAAATAGTTACTGTTGTTTAAGTTTGAGGTGATGTGAGCTGCTAACATATTTGCCTGTGGGTTTTTTTTTTCCTTTTATTGACTCATCCTGTTGGTTGAATGTATATAAAAATTCATCTCAGCATTTCTCAACATAAGGTAGATGTTTTTTGAAATAGAAGTCTGTCTTCCATCCCATGTTCCAAACCAGAAAGAATAGTATCTTAAAAAAGTTACAGTGGCATTGTAACTACGGAGTTTCAGCAACTGTTATAGTTAGTTTGTTACCATTTAATTTTCACATCACAGTACTTAGAGATTAAAATTTTACATATGTGAATAAGTCCTATTCTAAAACTGCAGCAAAGCCAGTTTATTTGGCTGAAGTACTTAAATTTCACTTTACTGAACATTTTTTTGTCTCCACTTTTAAAAAATTCCATCTGTATCTGCTTCTTGTTACCTTTTTCTGTACCAAGTGGTTAATGATCCTTACTTTGCTCTTTCCGGAGCTGAAGTATGCAGTTATTTGGGTAAGCCAGCCTGAATGCACGAATCTTTCAAAGTGCATTAACTTCTTCCACTACTTTATAAATATCTCTGCCTCTTAACTGGAAACAATTTCTTGGTGTGGGACAAAATACGTGTTTTAATTACTGAATTTTTTTCAGAGGCCAAATCTATGTTTTATAGAGTTAATATAAAACTTTCTGGTTTTCTCCTTTTCAAATTGAGTGAATAGCAGTATGGGGGATGGGACTGAGCATGACATGTAGTGTGTCTTTATTCCACACTTGAACAAAAGTTTCTTCATGTTTTTCTTACTTTTCACCTTCATCATATTGATGAATTTGGACGTAACCTAATTACCTCCAGTCATTGTTTTGGAAAGGGCACATACTGGTAGCAGACAGCCTTAATTACTACTGCTGTCCTTCAGGATGTTCCTGGAAGAAGATGTTACCATAAAGTACTGGAATATTTTTTCCAAAGGTAGTTCTAGCACAGATTGGGGTTCTATCTGTTGTCCAACAGCAAAGTCATGACTTCCATTCTGTCCGTTGCCCTGCAGCAATGGTAATTACTGCAACAGCTCATGGTGTTGAAATGCTGCATACATCTTCTCTGCCTGAATGTAGGCTGAGTTCATATAGTATTAATTAAACAAATAGTTCTTGCAGGGTTAAATCTGTTGTCTTTCACAGCAGGACTGCCTCTGAAGTACTGATAGGGACATGAGCTTTATTTTATGGCAATTGACTTAAATAGAAAATTATAACTGCAGTGGTTTAAAAAAGGAAAAAGTTTCCAGTTTGCTCTAGTCAGAGGGATGCTTGTCGAGAGGACAGTGTATGTTACTATACTGAGAGGTGCTTCCTTCTGTGAGTTAAATGTTTATCCCACGCGCAGCACAAACCAGTCGTCTTGTGAAATCCATATGGAATTGATAACTCCAGTGGCATTATTCAAACATACAGTTAAAATATTGAAGAATGCTTAAGGAAGATATAAAATGAAATCAAGATCCCAACATAATCTCTTTGTAAATCCACCCGTGTAGAAGATGTACTGAACTACTACTGTACAGTTCCTTTATTCCTGATTTCTTCCTCAGTTCATCTGTGGGGATTAAAAGATTTTCTACCACAACAGGCAGGGCTAATCCTGCATATTTTCTGCAGATTTTTGTTGTATGTTTGCCCTGTGCTGTCCTATAATTTTCTCTTCATGTTCCTTACTATCCTGACTATCCTGTCTCTGGCTTTCCAGTTTCATCCAGCATGTCTCAGGTGGACAGGAGGAAGCAGGTAGTGGGGTGTTTGAGCTCTGCACAGGTTGTTTGCGGAGGTGGCAAGGTAAATGAACCACTGCTGGGCTCATGGTGAAGCTTTTTCTCAGCAGCAGTTCTAATTCTCACCTGCTGCCCAAGTGGGGCTTGTAGGTTTAGCAGAGCAGGGTAGGAATATCCCTTTCCACAACATGCAGGACCTCAGAAAGACTAGAGAAATAAAGGAGAGAGTTCCATTTCTGAAGGGAATAAGGCTAAGGACATAACTGCCTTGTGATAAATGTGTGGCCTATCTGGAGAAACAAGTAGCCTTTTCTTCAAACATCTATTCTTGCTTTGTTTTAAAGTGTCCTTGTGCATAGGCCTCTGAATCTATTTCTTCTGCCTTTCTAACAGCACTGCGAAGAATTTTTTTTTCCTTCTAGACAAGGTAGAAAAGTATCAAGTTTTACATTCTGTAATTATAACAGAGGCCTGTTGTTCTCTGTTGAATTGTATTGCCATAACCATGAGCTGATGCCTCTGGAATAATTGGTTTGTATCTCACTGCCTTCAGAAGCCTCAGTAGACAAGGTTGGAATGTGAACAGTTAGTATAATATTCATGTACAAAATGACACTACTATTAGTAGTTGTCTATTTCACTCCCAGGTCTTTGTGCTTTGAGAAAGTATTATATGAGTTTAAGCATTTTTGCAGCCCAGGGAAGGCTGTATTTTGGGTGAAGAGACTTTCTGAAGCACAGCAATATGGGCCCACTTAGGCTGTGCAGATTATTGTTCTGTGGTTTGGTTTGGTTTTAAAAGAGGTTTTTTGATTTTATAAAATCTAAAAATTGCCATTGGCGCTGTAGTGATTTAAATGATCCATCTAAAAATTTTGAACTGTTTTCTTGAAATTACTAGGCAGTGGATGTGGGAACATCCCTTAGTGTGACAGAGTAACATTTTAACCTTGTATTAAGTACTTTTTAGTTCAGAAAGGTTGAGAATGCCAAGGTACCTCTTGATCACTGTTCTTAATCAGAGGAGAGTATTAATCTTTGTTTGCACAAAAAGACCAGTTTTAGTCGTCTTTCACTTCCAATTAATTTTTGCAGTCTGTATTGGTCTTATTCAAGAGGTTACACACTGGTGATGTTAACATCACCTCTCATTTTGTGGAAGCTCTTTTCCCGGTACCTTTTGCCTTTAAGGACACTGTTTTGCTGTGGTGGGGGTGTATATTAAAAATTACTTTTTCTTCACATGTTGCCATTTGTTCTGTTTTGCTTCCAGAAGTATAAATTTCAGTGAGTAGCTGACAGAGTAGCTCTTATAAACAGTTTGTTATCTGAGCAGGGTGTTTTGTCCTTGTATGACAGAAAAGTGTGGGTTATTTCTCTGCTGTTCCTGCTACTGATGCTGATAGTGCACGCACAGCTGAAAATAGACTCCTCAATACAGGACCACTGGGAAAGGCAGTTTTGTCCTTTTTCTGTCAAGAAATTGTCTGTGGAACTCCGAAAGTGTAATTTGCTTTGTTTTACCATATTGTATTTAAAGTACTCAACAAATGTTATTAATAGTCTAAAAGAATTGAATCTTGCTGCTGGACAGTATGTTCCACTTAAAACCTGTGAATGTTTCACTTTGCAATTGTAGGTAGTTGTGTTCCTAATGGCAGATGCAAGTTGGTGACTTGTCTGGAATGATCACCATAAGGGTTTGTTTCTTAAATACCTTCTTTGAAGTGCCTTTGACCAATTTTTAGCATCAAAATTAAGTTGAGAATTGAATAAATAAAATAAGTTATACACAGTTCATGTCTGTCTTCATTTACCCCTCCTGCATGCTAGTGGTGTGGCATAGCAGCACAGTTTAGCCTAATAAAAATGTTCTTTTTTCTTTTTCTCTTGGGTGGGTGCAGGAAATTAAAAAAGCTTCTCACACTTCCTATGATTCTATGATTCTATATTTATGCTATTACCAAATAGCAAGCCACATTCAAAACAAAATAGTAATTTTCTTAAGTGTTAAATAAGGAAATGATAGTACCAGATTGACATACGCAGGCAGCTGTTTCTGCACTGTCTCCATGTTACTACAGTTTCCTGAGTGAACTGACTACAGCTGATACCTCAAAGAGAAAGCAAAACTGTTCAAAATTAACATTTTTCTTTATTAAAAATTATTCTTTCAGTGAATCTCTTATTTCTGAAAAGAAACCCTGTTAATATTTAAATACGCTTTCTAACCTAGATGCTTATGCAGAATAGTATTCAGCAGTAAAGAATATCACACTTAGGCAGATGGGAGGTGTCCTGACATCCAGAATGCTGGTTGTTGGATAAGGTGTAGGCACAAGCACAGTACAGCCATGTGTTGTTACCTTAAGTACTGTAATAGATCCTGCTAATTCTATTGAACTGGATTAATTAGCTGTTTCATTTAGAAGTGCAGGAAATGGGTCACAACCAATTTAACTGTCCTCAAGAGCTGGGATATTTTATCGAGGGAAAAAGAACCAGTTGAACAGATGATATAAGCTCGTCTTGAGTTTCAGGCACAGGTTTATGTTTTTATGTGGTGCTGCTGTAACTTTCAAGCTGTCAGGATCAACCTACACCCAGCGCATTGCAGGGCAATGCAAGTGCTGGAGCAGAGCAAAAGCTATAGCTGCTATTCTGGACAAAAAAATGTTTTGCAAGTGTAGGTTTGCTTTGCTTGCTTTTTTTTAAATTTATTTTATATTAGTATGTAACAGACCCTACCTATCTGAGTACCAGAAACTGTAGACACAGGGAAATATCTTAAAATCGTGGTAAGCTTTTATAGCCAACTCACCAGACAGCTTCACAAGCTCAAGGGAATTTTCCTAGAGTTCTTCCCTGTGCACTAGAGCCAACTAAAAAGTGTTTTAAGTAAACATCTTACACCCAGGAACTGCTATGTTTGCTCTAAGCTGCAGGGAAGATAAACCTGTGTATTGTTCATTTCAGCTCTCGCTGCAGAATGTTTAGCAGCCTTTCTTCCTTTCTGAGAGTTTCGCCTTAATGAGGCCCTTCCACATATTCCAGAAATTTGGTGATGAGGGGATTATTCTGACAGCTATATAAGGAGCGAGAAAATCAGAGCCCTGCAGCGAACATTTTCATTGTTCCATACGTAAAGAAATTTAACACAGACTTGGGAAAACAAACAGATTGTGGGATCTCACTTTTAGGTTAGGGTGATATTTGGCATTTATAAAGGAAAAGCGGTTATTCAGAAATGTAGTCTGAGCTCTTCAGTTTTTCAGCTTTCTAATATATATTCCTGCAAGGCTGCTTAAAATGCCAATAAAAATAAACTGTAAAGATGCTCTCATCACTGGTTAGTAAAAAAAAACATGGCAGGGAGGCTACTTCTGTGTATGCTTTTGTTAGCACTGGAATTTAGATCTGTTGTGGTTTTGAGCTGTCACCCACAGGCTCTCCTTTTAACTCTTCTTTTCAGACTCCCTCAGCTCCTGTTCTATTGTACATATCATTCCACCTTTGTGGTGAAACTACGAGACAGAAGTACAGTCCCTCTTTCCTTCCTCCCCCCCAAATGCTCTTCTGTAAGCTTTCACTTTATTAGGGAGGCTGAAGCCTCGAGTGCCAGAGTTTGCACTGTACTGAACAAAATGTCACACCTCGGTGTCCCAGTTCTACCTGGGCCTTCTCTCATGTATTACACAGCTCTGGGGATGAGAGTGTCAATTCTTTTGCCATATCTAAGGTGTTACATTCTTTGGAGGTGTGCTTTGTCTTTTAAACCTTCCCACTTCCCCCCCTCCCCGTCTTTTTTCTTTCTTTTTCCTGCCAATAGTTTCACCTATTGCAAAGTGCCTTTTGAAGAGTACCTGATAGGAGCTGGCACACTGTCATGTTCACACTTACAAGTGGTGGCAGCTCTCTGCAGGTCTGTACATGAGATGGTACAATGCCTTCAGTAAACCTACTGACTTATATATAGCAGGTTTTAAAGTCAGCCTAAAGCTGATCACTTCCAAACCAAGAACTGGAACCAGGTTTTATCACTTAGTGCGTAAAATACTTCCCAGTTTGGTAGGATGGACAGGTGGACTGGCTCCAGACTCCAGCAGCATGAAAAATGTTTTCTTGAACAAGAGGGAATTATTTGTAGCAATGTTCTCCAGAAAGGAACATGAGTTTTCCAACTGTCTGCTGAGTGTTGCTAAAGTCACTCTCTTATTTTTCACTTTTGCACAGAGGTGAACTGTCTTTCACAAAGATGAGTGAGTGGCAATAGAGTTTCAGATTTGTATCTGAATAGAGATCGGGGTTTCACAGCAATGTCTGTTAAATAAGAAGTTGATGTGAGCAGCTTGCTTATTTCCTTTCATTTAAACTCTAAAACTTGACTTGAGTAGCTACCTAAGTTTGCAGTAGTATTCCTGAGTTGCCCAAAACCAAACTGGTTTGTGTGTGTGTGTACCCATCACTGTGGCATCTTGAAGTAAAAAAGGCTGGAGGTGGAGAGCGTAACGTTTAAGACAAGGGGCCAAATCCTGAGTACTTGGTAGAAATCAAAACTAATAGATATTTCTCTACTTATTTTTTTTAATGGATGTTTTCTTAATCTAGTTACACTAAATCTGGGAGTACTGTGAAATGTCTATTCTCTGACTATTCTCTCAAGTGGAGATTGTTCCGTAAACTGAAGCCCATATCTGTCCTAGCTTTGTAGCCCAGGTGAGCACTCTGCAGTGATTAATCATAATCATATGAAAATTACACCTGAGGATCTGAAATTTTTCCCAGCACAGAAGAGTGCTTCACCAGCATTTGAACACTAACCATTGAAAACAGCAGGTTTCACATATTCCACTGCAGATTCTGTTGAAATCATTGCTGAAATATGGTTAGTGTTTCAAGGACAGGTAGGGTAATTAAACACTTTTTAGAAAAGCAAACTCTCCTGTTTGGAAGCTGGCAGTGCTTCTATGGGAACAAGGAAGCTTTTGTTCCTACTTGTCAATGCTACCACATTTTTCAGCAGAGAATAGGTGGCGTCTATTTACCCAGATTAGAACATAATTTGTCAGTCTAATCAACAGCATCCTGCTTTTAAACTACTTCCCTGTCAGCTGGCTTGGGCTTTATGTCCTTGATCTTTGTCAGCTTCCAAAGCTGCATTTCATAAATCTTGTTCAGATTCATTCAAGTAAGTGTTTCCCAAAAGGCATTGACCATGTTTCATTTTAGGTAAGCTTCATGATCTCTCAATGTAGGAATGGTCTTATCAAACACAGAAGTTGTTTTATCAAATGTAGATCTGAATATTCACAAATTCACACTTCCCCATGGGAGAAGTCTCTGCATCAGCTGTATCTTCTTCCTTTAAAACCCTACAAAACTAGCATTCAGGTCTCATTAGTAACTGTACAACTACTAATACTTTCTCCACGAAAGTAAGTTAGATTCAGGGACCCTTAATTATTTCATACACCCCCATTGTAATTGGAGAAAATTCCCAGTTGTGCCAGTCCAGGCACTGGCCAGCACTTCTTGTACAAGGAACTTTCAATACCAGCTGAGAACCAGTACCTTACAGATGTGTGGTGGCTCTCTGGTTTGATCTGGTCTTTGCCATGCTGATCAGTCCTGCAGCAAAGAGTTTAATATTGCTGAATGTTTATGGGTTTTGGTGAGTCAGAGTTGTAGATTTTACATATATAAAAAAGCAAGGCTCTTTAAAATATCCATACGTACTGGTGGCAAGCTGCCACCCTGAATGCTTGGTCCTTTTGGGCCTCAAAGAAGTGGAGGGAGCATGAGTTACTCTTATATGTGGTGTCTAGGAATTTTGCTCCTGACTTCACTGTAAAATGAGGAAACTATTACAAATGTTTAACAACTTAAAAAAAAAAAGTGAAAGCATGGTTGGAAAAAGGACATATTTGTGGGCTAGATGTCTGGGCCTAGGAGAGACTGAGAAAGCTATTGCAGCATATAAATGAACCAAAAATATTAGGTGGTCCTATGGCTTTTGCAGTTAGACAAAGTTAATTACATATGTTCAGCTGGACCACCTTGTCCTTTGACTTTTAAATATATAATTGTGTATTTAGGAGTATCATCTCTAAGATGAGCATAAGGTAAGAAAATGCTGGTATGAGGAATGTGGATGCTAGTAGTCAGTAGTAGAGAGATTCTAATGTGACTGAAGAGAGGACAATCCCTTTTGATTTTACACTTTTGTAATGTGCTGCTGCCTGGATCACTGACCTCCAAAATGTTTCAGCAGGAGCACCTCATCAAGGGAACACCTTTATGGCTTTTCTGTGTGCAGCTGCAGTGCTTCATACTTCTGCTGCCAGTCAGCACATTCTGTATTTAATATCTGCCTGACCTTTCCTTCTGACTGTCTTCAAGAGCTTTGGGCTGTTAAAGAGGGTCATGTTTGAGGATGAGACTCACTTTCCTAGGATATTTCCCTGTATGCAGGAGTGTAGAGGCTTGAGTAACCCAGTCTAACCTTGTAGCTGACTCTCCTTTGAGTGGGAGTCCTGGATTAACTAGATGACTTCTGTGGTCTTTTCCTACTTGAATTATCCTACAATACTAAAAATGTCTTGTCAGCTTTACAGGGAGATATTTTGTACGTGCGTGTTTTACCTTCAGCTCCTCTGTGTCCTGTTAGACCCTGCTGCTGCTTTGCAGTCAGCTCCCTTCTGCAGACCATCAAGAGGGCTGGGTGGTGCCCATCTTGCCCTTCATGCCTCTTCATGTTCTCCCTTTCCTTCCAGAGGACCAGAAATACTGTGAAAGTCCTTCTTGTTGTTCTGAGTAGCACGACACAAAACATCTCTTTTCTGACCCAGTTTATAGAAGGGTGGTTAAATTATCTTTTGCCTCAGTGCCATTTCCGTCATGTGGGAAAGGAACTGTTCTGCTAGACTGCATGACTAACTATAGGATGAGTTTACCCTCCTTCCAGTGTTGTATCCTGGTTAATGGACACTGGAGTTTACAAGTGTAAGGGTTCCCTTTGCTCTCTGTCCCTGTACAATCACTGTGCCTATTGCTTGCTGAATGATAAAATCACGTTTCCTGGTTATGCAAAGTCAGAAGGTTAACCCTGATATTGGCACCATGCATTTTTATGTTACAAAGGCTTCTAACCTCTGATAGCCAGCACACAGCTGTTAAAAATGCCATAAAAAGCAATTATAGGCAATGTGAGGACAGGGTCCAAAATGTTTTTTTTTGCCTTAGAAGTGGGGTGTGTGCTGCCTGCAGCACCTGTACCTAACTTAAGCCCAGTGCTTGCAAATTACTTGTTGTAATTCTTAAAAAGCAAATGCATAAAGAACAGGAAACAAATGCAACAGGGTAGGAAATACTTTCCCTTGATGTTCAGTTCAACATTATGCTGATATTTAGCATTTCATTGGTGTTTCACAAATACATCTGTCTTGTATTAGCACAGGAAGCAAGCTGCTTAAAGAAAGCACAGTTGAAGAAACACAGTCAATATCCCAAAACTGTACACCAAGACCCGCAGAAGGAAATGTCCAAATGCTTGCCACCCTATGACAAGCAACTGGCAAGTAGAGCATCTGAGAAGACGTGGAGGTCATAAAATCATAGAATATGCTGAGTTGGCAGGGATCCAGAAGGATCATTGAAATCCAGCTCCTGGCCCTGCACAGGAGAGCCTCAAGAATCACACCATCTGCCTGAGCACATTGACTAAATGTTTCTTTGACTCTGTCAGGCTTGATGCTGTGACCACTTCCCTGGGGAACCTGTTCCAGTGCCCAACCACCCTCTGGGTGAAGAACCTCTTTCTAATATCCAACCTAAACCTCCTCTGAGACAGCTTCACGCCATTCCCTCGGGTCCTGTCACTGGTCAGCACAGAGAAGAGATCAATGCCTGCCCCTCCACTTCCCTTTGTGAGAAAGCTGGGAGACCAGAGTTGGAGACCAAGATGTGCTACTAGTATATCATAAGTGCGAAAAGTCAACATACACCTGAGAGTAAGAATGCAACTGATGAGACTGTTGCCATGAGTTTTATATCACAAATAACTTCTAGATCTGATATTAATGCTGCTCTCTCCCATTGCAGCTGTGTGATGAAAAGGCACTGCTGGAGTGGGCTCCTATTACAGAACAGTATGCTACAGAGAACAATCTAAGATACATAAAAGTGAAATGATTTCCCTGTGCAAAGTATATCAATCAAAAGAACAAAAGAAAAAAAAAAAAAGAAAAAGAGGATCTTAGTGAAATTATGTTCCCAGAATGAAGCCTTGTTCTCAGGGCTGTAACCTAAGAAAGTTTTACAGAGACCAGGTGTGTTGGGGCCTTGCTAGTTTGAGCTGATTGGAGTGGTGGGTTTAGCTTGTGTCCCAGGGTATATCCAGAAGGCGTCATGCTGGGCGTATCGAGGCACAGTCCAAAAACAGAGACTAAAATCTTTAGTCTTGTCTCAGACCTCCTGCACTTCCTTGCACACCAGCTCATGAGCTCTGGAGCCCTTATTTATTATTTATTGTTAGGGTTTTTTTATCTTGAATTGCTAGATTCAGCAGTCATCATCATGGCTAGGCTTCACAAATGAAGATTTGGGAAGGGCTCTACCCACACTTGCCAGATTCAGCAGTATTGCGATGGTTATAGACAAAGCAGGGTTCTGCAGGGGTGATTATGGGGTATGCTGCTCTTCAGCTTTCATTGTATGGTATAGTGCATACAGGCCCTTTTTATAGTTGTATTCCTGCCTTTGTTTAAATACCTTGAGCCTGCAATCCTCAGAATCTGGTTTGCAGCACATCCTGTTTACACAATGTCCAGGTTAAACAAGTTGTAGGACAATTTATGAGTTTGTCAAAGAGGCAGAGGTGCATGAAGTATCTACAGTGACAAGTAGAAAATGTAATTTGTGAGATGAAATCAGAGGTGATTTAAAAAGTTCTCAGTCAGCTACTGCTGCTGAGCTGAGTTTTGGAAGTTGTTACTTCCATATGACTTGCGAAAACCTCTTGATGTCTTGTTGTTTGTTTTATAGAGGCATTTTGTTGTTTTCCTCCTGGTGGCACTGCAGGATAACGCTGTGGTCCTTGGGACCCTGTACTGCAGCTGCCTCATTTAAGCATATCTTGCTGACACAACAAGTTCTATAACGCTTGACTTAAGGACCAGTACAACATCCTTCCCCCATGATAACCTAAATTACTGATGTGGACTTTCTTACTTAAGTGAACTTTTGTTGGGTGATTTTCCCTTCTTAAAAAGGAAAGTTTAAACCAGCTTAAGAACTGCAAAAAAATTCAACACAACCCTGAGAGTGTCAAAAAATCTCAAAGAAGCCTGACACATGACTGCTAAATTCTCAACAACTCTGCTCAAAGGATGGTTTTCACTCACACAAGTTCACCTGTATGCTCTAGAATATCCAGCGAGTACTGTGACTTTTGGTCAGCTGTGTTGTACAGTTCATCCAGGTAAAGAATTGAAGATTTCTACTTGCAAACAAATTATTCCCTTCAGGCAGAGTGCAGTGCTGCCTCCAGCGCCATCCTCATCATTACACTTTCTGTGTGTTACAGAGACCTGTGTACTTTGGCAGCCTGTGTCTTCAGTAACTTGCGATCTGCACAACTATGTGGTGTGCAGTCTGATGCCATCCCAGTCGTAGTTCTCTGAGGGACATTGCAATGAAAATACTAACTTTCAAACCCAGATTTTATATGTGAATCTCATTATGTGTTAATTAATTAGAAAATGCAGCCTCTCTGGTCAGCTTACCTATTAATTTGCCATGTAGTTAAGACTGATAGAAGCTATCCTTTGAGAAAACATGATGCACTAGGGAGTTGCCCTGAATGAAGTAAGAAGTAGCTGAAATTGCCAATTATGTCATTAATGTAATTCAGAAGAATTACTAGCTATTTGCTTTCCATGGAAAAATCTGTCCCTAGCCTCCCTGCCCTGCTCTCCACACCCATGCCTGTGTGCTTAGCCAGGCCAAGAAGCCCCTGGGCCAGCAGGCAGCACCCAGGCCACGAAACCCCTGAAATCTGTCTCTGAATTGATGCTTTCCAGGTGCTGAGCATCTCTCTCCCCTGCAGCCTCTCTTCCACATCCCTGCTATTGGAGAGGACATACCTAGGCACACCCTGGGGGCTTTTATGAATTGTTTATCATTTATTTACTGCTCTGGCAGGTTTTTTAAAGTGTCCTGAAAGCTTTAAGCTTCTGAGAGAAGTGCACCAGCTGAAACACTCCTAGCAGCATATGGAATTAGCTGAGTTATTTTAAAGCTAATCCAAAACTCTTCTGGGGAGTTTACTCGTGTTGAGCTTTGTGTTTGCCAGATTTATTTATGTCAAAGTACTTATTAAGCACTATTTTTGCAACAAGAAATGGTTTTCTTTGTGTCCCAGTGTCAACCATGTCAGATGCTGTAGATCCCTTTTGCCAAGCCAATAAAATGCAAAAATCTCCCTTCTCCCTCCCTGTCTATATGTAGGGAGGTTACAGCTGCTAAAAGCAGGGATTGTGGAACAATGTGCTCTCCTCCTTTTGTATTAGAAATCACTCTAAAATAGGTCTTATATATTTTAGAAAGGCAAAATAGAAAGTCTTTACGAATTACATTTTAGAACCTTATACATTTTGCTGAATTTCTACATATTCCTAGTTATGAATAAAAGTCACACTTAAGTAGAATTTGGCTCAAAATTTGGGTTTCATTTATCCCTGAAGTTTAGATTTAATTCCGTCCCTGCAAAAAGATATAATAATATGTCTGGAAGTAAAGACCTTTATATTTAGGGGAGTATCAAGTAAAAATTTTAGTAACTAGTTATAATTTATAATTTATGTTGGTTTGTCAAGCTATCACGTGTGGTAGCTGAGATGTCTGCTTACATTTGCCTGTGGGATTTCAAAACCTTGATCTGCTACAGATCAGCTTCAGCAGCACTTGGAAGAGCTCTACAACTGGGAAGGTAAAAAGTCACAGAATGACAGAATATGCTGAGTAGGAAGGGACTCAAGCAAACCCATTTTCAAACAATATCATCTTCCCATCACATTTTGCAGAGGATTACCAGGATGGACAGAAAACTTACTAGTGGGACACAACAGTGATCATGCCCTTTACTGATACAGTGCTTATTCTGTAAAACAGGCATTTATGAAAACTAAATGAATTTTAATAGCATTAATATAGAAAAATATAAAGAACAGCCTTTTGTTTCTTAGAAAGCCTTAATGCATATACTTTTAGCTTGACTTCTTAAGGAAGTGAGCCTTAAGTGATACTCAAAAGAGCTGCAGAAAGGCTGTGCCTGCAGAGGGAGCATTCGATCTAGGAAGAGAGGTGCAAGTATAAATCCCACGAATCACAGATGTCACACAAGTTATGGTAGGTGAAATGAAACAACATATCAAACAGATTAAAAAGGAAGAAAAGAAACAGAATATTTTACTGATTTTCTTTACTTTCTGGGAGTAATGTGTGCAGTCATTACAGTGACTACTTTTAAGTAAAATTCCCAAGGTTCAATCTCTAGCAAGACATCACTCCTGTTTTGTTTTATGTTTTATATATATATGGCTATGATACTTTCATTCTAAGTCCTGACATATATGTTATTTATGCAAATATACAAGGGCCCAAACTATGCTCAGGTGTGAGGGATTTGGAGAGGTGCAAACTCTGAATGCAAAGGCTAAGGCTTAAACCAAGCTTATAATGCTTTCCTTCTTGATGTAATGTTTGGCTTTGGAATTTCATTTCTATTCCTCTTTCTTCCAAAGCACTAGAGTTTGAGTCAGGACATAGGCGTGGTACATGAATGCTCTTAGCTTTAAATTGGTGTGTCAGGCTGATTGAGTTAAACTGACTGCCATGTTCAGCTGGGAGGAAATTTCTCTCTCAGATGACCTAAGGCTTTTTTATCACACCTTCCCTGCCAATGCAAAGAGCCAACACATTGGCAATGCCCTTGAAGTTCTTTTCTTGGAATTATAGCTATAAACCTTTAAAGATTACTATCTCAAGTATGTAAATATTGTAGCTCTTTAGTCTGGTACCTGGTGCTGGAAAATGTTGCTCTGTGGTAGGATGAAAGGTAGATATTTCTGATGTTTTAAAATATGTCCAGTTTCTCAATTCCTCCTGCAATCCATTTTCTTACAATCACCTTGAGATTGTCATATTGCTAGCAAATACTGAGAGCCTAGGCAAATGCAGCCATCTGTTATCAAAGAAGTATTTATTGGTCCTCAGTGTCCCCACAACCATAATACAACTTTAAGCTGTTTGTAGGAGAACTCTTCATGAGCAGAAGTTTCACAGAGCAACCGAAGCTTTCTCTGCCCAAGCCTCCCTCTGAAACCTGCTAGAGGTGCCATAGCTAAGAGATATATACATTTATACAGATAAGGTTTTTCATGGTAAGTAATTTTTAGGAGATCTTGGGCTGCTGTGGCCTGTGAAACCTCCTGTGAGCTCCTGTGATGGAAGCTGAAAGGGAGGTTACCAAACATAAATGATTCCTTATGGTCCAGTATCCAATATACCTACAACTTGCTCTTAGACAGGCCACAACCAAAAAGAGCAAAGGGGTGGCTTAAAGTCATCTGTCTCTTCCTCCCATGGGTAACACAGTCTTACACAGGGTCGTTGCAGGTGAAGGATTGAATTTTAGCCTCACATGCTTAGTTAATACCAGATGTCTCACTGAAAAGCTCTTTTGTAGAGCTTTATAGTAATCCTCAAAGTTTCTGTATTTCTTGGCTTAAAGAAAAAGACTTTTATTTTGCTTTATGAGTTGTGCAGTGGAGCAGTTCTTTTTTCTAAGGTGTCACACTAAACTGTCCTCCAGGGAATTCATTTCAAGAAGGATTAGTACTGTTCTTTGATAAGGTCTAATTTATTTCCTCTATTGTGCTTGTAGACAAGCTTGTCACCATCAGCAAAACAGTGAACTAGACAAACACCACTGAAACAAGAACTAAAAAGCTGAGCCAAGACAATGTGAAGTATGGGACTCCTATGTCTATTCTGTACCATTTATTCAAGAAAAATTCATTAAATGATCTAATGGTCACCTGAAAAGTAAATCTTGGCTTCCAAATATATATACCTCATTTACTGTAAAGCATGTGTATTTGATACTGAAACATACAGCAGACACTGCAATACTCTCTGTAGTGAGAGCTAATGGATATAACAGTATTTTTAAGAAGAAAATACTACAAAAAAAGATATTACATCTCTACTTTCCACATTTTAGTTCAAATAGGAAGGGCCCAAGCTGCAAAGGTTATTTATATTGCAACTCAATCCAGTCCAAATGTTCGTGCACTAGGGACTGCTAGGGATTGTAATAATCTTTCTGCTATCCAGTTACTTGCTTTATTTCTAGTGCTGGGCTCTTGCTCTTGAATGTCCGTAACAATGCACCTCCTAGTTTGCAACAGTGCTTCTAAATCAATTTTTTTATTATATTCTGACATTATGTGCTTCTGTTTTAATGCTACAGAAAATAGAGTGTTGCCAGGATTGAATGCATCCCACATGTTAAAATTTTGTTTTCATGTGAATTTGACCTCTGATGCATAAAACCCCTGTCTAGCAGTGTGCACATATGTGAGCCATTTCTGAAAGCAGAGAGAACAGAGCCTTGATTCAGATGAGTGGAACATTCCTATATAATGATACTCAAAGGAATTTCAAATTAACTAGTGTGTAAATTTATGAGTCTCTTTCATCAAATAAATGTTCTTTTTAATATGCAGAGATTGTTGTTCCTACATTCACTTTTTTATGTTGGAGGCATAAGATGTAGCCAGTGCACTTAACATTTTATTTGAAAAAAACAGAAGATTGTCCATTTTATGAACTAAGTTCTCGCAGAATTCTTGCAATTCAAGTGAATTATTTTTCCCTATGGTACCTTTGCTACCAAGATGTTATGTAGATAAGGATTCAAAATGTAATATGGGCAAACAGAAGCAAAAAATCAGGGAAAGAGAAGAGATGTTTATGTGTTTAGTTTCTTTTTTTCCAGTGCACCCTACACCATGTGTGGTGTGGATACACAGAACTAAATCAGAGATGTTATATCTCAATGGTAATGCATGCTTTTGTGCAGCAATCACACACTGCAAAAGCTACAACTGCTCACCACATACAGAACAACATACATTTCGCCCCACATGACTAATGCACCAATCTAGGGGCATCATCCAAAAGAAACTTATCTATTTTAAAGTAAATAAAACAATTTAATTTTTTTATCAGGTGTTTTTCACTCCTGATTTTTTTTGTTATTCTGACAGAGAGTGTTAGATAAACACTATCCTAAGCAGCCAGATTTGATGGGCAATATCACACTGCAACACAAACTTGTAGATCCACATAAAACTTTTCATACAAAATTTGGTGTAAGCACGATTTGCCCTAATTGTGTTGTGTTACTTGCAAAGACAGGGTTCTTTGTAATATAACTCCTCCTAGAACAAGATGCCACCTCTTCATAACCCATGGATATAGTGCAGAATCATAGACCAGAATCTATGCAACGAGTGATTATTATGAGTAGAAACTTCTGCTGATAGGCAGCTTCTAACTCTATATGTCTATCAACTCTCAGTGCTACAGGCCCAATAGCAGTGAATTTGTAGGCTATGTTTACACTGTATGCCATGTGAGGAGACCTGCCCAGTCTGCTGTCCCTGTGGACTGATCACCAACTGGGGGTAGGAAAACTTGCAGATAGATCATCTAGTTTAGCTTCATCTGAAGGAAATCCATTTCCTGGCTTGTGCGACCACTCAAACCCCTTTTTGGTCCAGAAACCAAAGCACAGTAAATGGGTTCACCAAGGGATTCACGTCAACAGCACATCTCCAATCCAGCTTAAAACAGCCATGCAGAGCAACTGAGGAGACGCTGTTTGTGCTTGTGCTGCCCAAACTAAACTGCCCCATGAGCTGAGGGCTTGCTCTTCAGGCTGCACCACACCCAGCTCCCACGGCCACACCAGGCCTGCTCTGTGAACCTGAACACACAGCTTCCTTCCAATGCATGCTTTTCAATAATTTGGTTCTTAGATTCAAGTGAACTAATTCTGAGAGTTTTTGTGACAACTGAGATGACTTGATGGACCTGGAATTGACAGGAAACATAGAATAGTGGCAACTCTTTATCAGTTTGTTTTTGCCAAAGATAAGAGTTTCTATTACTATATATTCCATTATATTATTTCCTATTGTAATTAGATACTATGAAATTATAACAGCCTCACATCTTGATCACAGCTATTTCACTTTTGCTCGATTAAATATGGGTCAAAGTAGCAGGTCTTTTGCCAAATTTATTATTAATTGATAACATTCAATTAACACAACACAGGTTGTGTTAATATTCCTCCACAAAAATATGCAACTCTTTACTAGTACCATGAATATACCTCACTCCACAGATTTTGAGGAATGGTAATACTTTTTATGTTCATGGGTGGAGAAGGAACAAACAAATAAGGATTTGATGTTTTTATAAAGGAATATGAACAATTCTCTTCAACTGGCAATCATTTAAATGTATGGAAAATCTGCAGATTTGCATCAAGTCTGGGAATAAAGCAAGAACTGGTTTCTATCATGGCAGAAAAGTCTATTACCAGCTTTTCTTCTAGCTGAAATGGAAAGTGGGAAATGAGAACACAGCATTTTTTAATATTTTTCTTTTCTTCTAATCTAATGCATTTTTGGAAGATGTTTGTCTACCTTGTCTATGAGTCAGATGCATGTTCTACTATTGCACAAGTACCTTTGGTACAGCATCTTCCATGCCTTTTGGGTCCGCTGGTCCTGGAGGGCCTGCTGGTCCTGGGGGCTCTTGGTACAGCAGAAGATTAAAGTACATCAGTAGTTGTCCTAAGGGAAGAGTACTTGTATTTTTCAACAAAGAAGAGAATTTTTTCACATTTCTGATATGTCCTGAGCAACAGCCATCCTCAGTCCCAGGTGGAAACCTAAAAAGGCTATTAGAGTGATGGAAAAAAAGTACAGCTCTTGACTTAAGCACCTTTGAGTTGTTTTCAGCTCAGAGAAAAGAGTAAGAAAGCAATGCTCCATGATTCATAACTGAAGACATTAGAAACTGGAATACCAGAGCTAACCCACCTAAATTTGGGGGTTAGGTAACCCTATGTCCTGGTTTCAGCTAGGGTAGAATTAATTTCTTCTCAGTAGCTGTTACAGTGCTGTGTTTTGGATTTGTAATGAGAATGGTGTTGATAATACACTGATGTTTTGGTTTTTAGCTAAGTCATGTTTATCATAAATAAAGGACTTCTTTCCTTGTCTCATGCTCCACCAGTGGGAGGGAGCATAGTTGGGACAGGCAACCCGAACTGACCAAAGGGATATTCGATACCACAGAATGTCACGCCCAGTGTATAAACTGGGGGGAGTTACTCAGAAGTGTGGCCAATCTGGGTTTGGGAAGGGGGGCCTGGCATCGCTCAGTGGGTGGTGAGCAACTGTATTGTGCACCACTTGTTTGTTTCCATCATCATCATTATTGTCAATAACAATAACAACAACAATAATAAATATACTTTATTTTTCATTACGAAACTTATTATTGCAACATACAAGTTGTGCTTTGATTCTCCTCCCCATTCCACTGGGATAGAGAAACGCAAAGAGGAATTGAACAAGCAGCTGCATGGTGCTTAATTTCCATCCGGGCTTAAACCATGGCACCCTAATATACTTGAGTGTATTTGTGTTTGATAGTCTGTTCTCCTGAACTTCCCACTCAATTCATCAGCCCCTTCAGCTGCCTTTCATACTGTTGGAGGCATCCCCAGCTGCCCTTTCAGCATTCACAGGGCAGATGACTTTGCCCCACCAGGCTAGAGACTTAGCTACATAAATCTTGCCGATTGTCTGCCAGTGGTTTATGAAGTTGGTTTTTCCTGATCACAGGGCATGAAATGGCAGGGGAAAGATGCATGTTACAGCACAACAGAACCTTTACATTTTACATGACATAAAATGTGTCAAGTACATGGCATTACACCAGGAATTCTGAGTGAGTGCCTTATGAACTAATTCTGGTCCCAAAGGATCTTCCCGGGAACAGTTTGAATAACAGGAAATTGGAGCTGAGTCATGACTGATTTGAAAGTATTCAGATCCCACCTCAGTGTGTTCGTGAGTGCCTGCATTGTTGTAGTTCGAAATAAAGCTGGATTAGAGACATAAAAAAAAATAGTCCCAGTTGTTTGACATGTGGTGGTTGAAGGACAGCAGCAGTATTTTCATTTTCTAGCAAGAGGCTGGTCAAACATCTCCGTGCAGCTTTGAATGACTGAAATTTAGGACAATATGTCCTTGTAATGGAATTTTCCAGCTGGAATATTCAGGCATTAACCCACTCTGGAGCCAACCATCAGAAAAGAAATGGGCAGAAAATCTTCGAATAAGAGGATTTAACTTCCCAGTATGAAAAGCAGCTGAAAATCCAAGGAATTGAAACAGCAAAATTTGGCCAAGCAGATGGTATTAGAAGTCTTGAACAGAGAACAGTAAAGAAAAGGGAGAGAGAGGAAAGAATTCAAAACAGTGATTATATTAAATATGCATAAGCAGTCATAAAGATTTTTATGGAATTACATGGTATCCCTTTCATGATGCTCAAATGAGAACTGTTTCTATCCAGTTCCAACTGCCTATATAACTGGCACTGTATCTAGGACAGGAAAGGACTTCAAAACATACATTAAACACTTAAATCAGCTAAAGGATGATTAATTGCACTTAGTTGTGTAACTAAATCTAAGCAACTAAATATTGAGTTATCACACAGTAATTAATTTTATTTTTTTTTTCTGGCAGACCACAAAGTACAGAATCAAAATTGTACTTACAGCTTCACCTTTGTGACCATCACATTTTGCTCCAGGGGGTCCAGGTAATCCCAGGTTCTCCTAAACACAAAATAGTAACTCAGAAATCATGCCAGTAATGGGATCATCACAATGTAATAAATATTAACAAATATGTAAGGAAACTATTTAATATCTTTTAGGACATATAGAACAGCAGTTACCAGCTCTTGCAATTTGTTCGCAAAGTTCAGGAATTTTTGTGCTTTTTTAATTGTTTCAATTGATTGAATTAAGATCTTAAAGAACAGGAGTTCTTATTACAAAATGATTAATTTCCAGATTTGTAGTTGTAGAGAGAAATCTTCAGAACATTTACTTTATCTTCAGCTAGTACAAGGTTAAATTTATTTTTTAAAGCTTAAACTTTTAGGACGATGGGGCTAAGTACTGAGATTTGAGCAATGAACTGAACAATACCAAAATATAATATGCCAGCCTTAAGTTATATGTTGCACATTTTGCACTTCCAGGTAATCACATTGGTCCTCTCATACAGTAATGCAAAACTGCATTCTACGAGGAAAAGTAGGAAAAGAAAGAAGTACAACAAACTATAAGAAAAAGATAATTTCTCCTAGTTCAGCCTAAAATGCTCCGGATCAAGAGACAGTCACTGAGAAATCAAATCTGATGGAATTAATGACTCCAGATTTACAGCATTGTTTTTAACACTAATACTTCTTGCAAAGCTTTTTAGGACAGCAGTGTTACGATGGCTGCCCTGAACCAGATGCTCATTAGACAACTCCCATGACTATTGAATCTGTCTAAACACATTGATTACATGACCATACTAAAGTTCTTGTCTACAATACAAAGTTTTATACATAAAACTTGTTTTGCTAGTGAATTTCAAGTTAAAAGCCTTTAGTTCCTGCATTCATGCTAAGTCACCTCTTCTACTGGAAAAAATCATGTGCCAGCTTTCTTTCCTGGTACATACCTGCTCTCCTTGAATACTTCCTGCTATTCTCATTACTGCAACTCAAAAATGCTGAAGAAGAAATAAAAAGAGAGAGTTGGCAAAGATAAGAAATAGCTTCTGTATGAAGAGAGACAAAATAAATCTGTTGCTAGGAAAGCCATAACTGAAGGCATATGTGATACAGATCTATAAAAGTGTGAAATAAGGTGACTGTTCTAGAGTACATGAATGTAAAATGTCAAAGGACTTACACTATGGATCAGTTTGGTTGATGACATCAATCAAAATTTACTGCATTAAATTTACATATTTTTCCCCCAGTGTGTTCTTCACTGATTAAGAATGACAATAATTACTATAAAGAATAGTAAGACTTTTTTCCCCTGCTACGAGACATTGCTAATAGATGGAATTTGAAGTAGATATTTTAAACAGTTTTTAAAAATCAGTGTTCCTAATACTAGATACATCTTAATTCAGTGCCATTGTTATTCATACACTGTGTAAACAGTCATGATTACATGCCTTTTTAAAACGAGATTGCAATAAGTGTATCAAAAGGATCATTTAATTGCTGAATATGAAAGCTATAGAGATATTAATGCTATCTAAATCCTGCCCTCTGGTGTATCTACATGATAATGCACAAAGCTAGTAAAGATAGTACTTCATACTGTGCGACTCATTCAGCATTTAATCAGTACACACCTGCTAAATGAGGTTTCTATCTGGTCACAACATTCGTGCCCTTGTAACAGAAGCAGAAAACTAGAGACTAAGATATTAGAAGACCATGATACAACGCTTCAAGGAGGGAGGATATCTCCTGGAAGAACTAACTGGTTTTACTCCTTAGTTCCTATCCAATCCTGAGAAACTAAATACTTGTTTTGTACATTCCCCTCTTGTAGATACCCAGATTAGGAGCACCAGTACCTGACACATAGATCTTCTGAGCACTATGAAGTCAATGAAAGTTAAAAGTGATCAGTGAGTGTACCAGCAAGGTAGTATGGTCTGCTCAAGTAAGTACAGTTCTGGGTTGCCAGAGAATTGAAACGACAGTCTTCTTGTGGCACTTAGGAACACATGTAATAACGACCTGAGAAATGTTTTGTTTGACCTCTTCTGTAGTTTGTGTATGTTAGCAGTATATTTGGACCATCATTAGGACTCAAGAAAGGAGTAAGATCTCAGATACTTCAGATGTTGATTCCCTAATACCTAAAAAACTTAACCTTAAAATCAAAGTTAGATGATGTGAATATTGCAAGTATTAGCTAAACTTGTAAACTAAACTCCCATATTGTCCCATGGAAAAAATGTTAGGAACATACAAACTGAATCTCATTTTTATTATAAAAAGAACCAGCAGGTGATTATTTGAAACAGATGTGAAAACCTCACTATGTCCCACTTCAACAGTAGCAGAGGAAATGGAATGATGAAAAATGAAACATAAACATGAAAATATGGGCTGACAATTTTACCTTTGATATATGATAGGCTACTCTATTTGATTTACTCTTATTTTTTTTCTGCATGCTTTGGCCTCTTTTATTTATCAAAACAACTGCTGAGTACCTGAAGATTACTACTATTAAGGGAGAAAAAAAGCTGGTTTTATAATGAAAAATCCTTTTAAAATGGAATATTAGAATGAAATCTAAGACAAGTATTTGTCGTACCATTAGACAACATTTGTGGCTTAAATTAATAAACCCATGAAAATTTAACACAGAAAATGTAGTTTCTTGGATAACACAAATTCTCCAGTATGTTTAGAGACTAGAGAAAAGCAACAATAGACATTAACATAAATGATGTTAAAAGCCACTCCCCTGACGTGTTTTTAAACTGAAGGCGCTGAACACACAGAGATTATTCAAAATGCGGATGGACAGCGTTTCATCATACATTTTCTTTAAAAAGCTTTGCAAAGCTATAAAACCACGGGGAAGACCTTTAAAAATTATTTACTGTAACTCAAAAGGGAAAACAGTGGAGTATTTCGCAAGGAAGCCAAAGGCCGCGCACTCCTTTTCCCTGAGCCAGGGCCGGGAGCAGCAGCTCACACCAGGCCCAGGGCCCGGCCCCCGCAGGAACACCGCGACACTCAGAGCCTTTCGGGCCGAACACCGCGGTACGGGAGGGAGTCAATGCAGAAGGGACCGAGGCCGCCCGAACACTCCAACTCCAGCGCGCGGCTCTTATTCCGGGCAGGGTCCAAGAGCACTCGAACAAAGGGAGAAATGGCTGACGCTCGCACCTCTGCGGCTGGCGGGGAGGGAGGCCGCGAGGTGTCAGTAATACAGGAGCATGGAAATACATACACATATAAATATATATATATATATATATATATAAATATTCGCGCTC
>VWZF01005609.1:1480769-1603163 GCA_013396755.1 Sclerurus mexicanus
TGGGGCTGGGACAGGTGTGCGGGAGGGTGAGGTGGCGCTGGGGCAGGAGGTGCGAAGAGGAGCTGTGCAGTACGATGGCGAGGTGCATTTCTGTAGAAATCCTGAAAGAGAGCAAGCCTTTCCAGACTATGGAAGAGGCTTCTGACAAAACAGACAGCCTGTAGTTTTTGGCAGTGTCTTCCAATTAAGCAGAGAAATTCTCTTCTCGATGCTTGAGGGAGTGGCTCCTTCCCAGCCGCCCACCCACCCACGTGTTTTGCCACCTCCCATCTCGGTTAATGTCTTCTTGCTTAACACTGCTGTGGAGTTTGTAAACACAGCAAGTGCTGTTGTCATCAGTCTGTAGGTGGCTGTGTTGGTTCTGTCTCAATAGGTACATACCAAGCAAAGTGTGTTGTGAGGAGAATGATGTAATGCAGAGAACGCTTAACGTTTTGGCCTGAAATACGTTGTGTGTTAAACCTTGAGCTAAAAGTAATTCATATTTTTCGTTGTTTAACGATGAACTGAGATTGTAAAGAAACTTAGGTTTTAATAATGTTCCTACAAATTATTTTCTCAACAGTTTCCATATGCATGGATATCACCTGAATCTTCTTACCAGAGCTTAGATTCTGCGTGAACTTACCCTAACCATGAGTGGCTCCAAACCTGATATTCTGTGGGCCCCGCACCATGTTGACAGATTCGTTGTGTGTGACTCAGAGCTGAGCCTTTATCACACTGACTCTGCTGTAAGTTCAGAACTCAAGGCAGGGTCCTTGCGGCTGTCGGAAGAAACTACAGCTACACTGCTGTCCATAAACTCGGATACACCATACATGAAATGTGTGGCCTGGTATCCCAAGTACGATCCGGAATGTCTCCTTGCTGTTGGACAGGCCAATGGCCGAGTAGTACTTACCAGCCTTGGCCAAGATCACAACTCGAAATCTAAAGATTTGATTGGCAAAGAGTTTGTTCCCAAACACGCGCGGCAATGCAACACCCTTGCGTGGAATCCACTGGATAGCAATTGGCTTGCTGCTGGGTTAGACAAACATCGGGCTGACTTCTCAGTGCTGATCTGGGATATCAGTAGCAAATATGCTCTAGAGACTGCAGTTGCTACAGAGAAAGTAAGACTTTCAGCAGGAGATGCAGAAGCAGGACTGGTAGTAACAAAGCCACTGTATGAATTAGGACAGAATGATGCTTGTCTCTCTCTCTGTTGGCTTCCACGGGATCAGAAGCTGCTGTTAGCTGGAATGCATCGAAATCTGGCTATCTTTGATCTGAGGAACACAAGCCAAAAAATATTTGTAAACACCAAGGCTGTCCAAGGAGTGACTGTTGATCCCTATTTCCATGATCGTGTAGCTTCCTTCTATGAAGGTCAGGTTGCCATATGGGATTTAAGAAAGTTTGAAAAGCCTGTTTTGACCTTGACAGAGCAACCAAAACCCTTAACAAAAGTTGCATGGTGTCCAACAAGAACTGGACTGTTAGCTACTTTAACAAGGGATAGTAATATCATTAGACTGTATGACATGCAGCATACTCCCACCCCTATTGGAGATGAAACTGAGCCGACAATAATTGAACGAAGTGTCCAACCATGTGAAAATTACATTGCTTCATTTGCCTGGCATCCCACAAGTCAAAATCGAATGGTAGTAGTGACTCCCAACAGGACTATGTCTGACTTCACAGTTTTTGAAAGAATTTCTCTTGCATGGAGTCCAGTGACATCCTTAATGTGGGCATGTGGACGACATTTGTATGAGTGTACAGAAGAGGGAAAGGCTAGTTCCTTGGAAAAAGACATAGCAACCAAAATGAGGCTCAGAGCTCTGTCAAGGTATGGTCTTGATACTGAACAAGTTTGGAGAAATCACCTCCTAGCTGGAAATGAAGATCCTCAGCTGAAATCGCTTTGGTACACTCTGCATTATATCCTTTATTGTACTGTAGTTTCTGTCCTAAAGAAGTAATATACCTTTATATGTAAACCACTTACATGAAATGCATTAAAATCTTTAAATATAATGCAGCATCCTGTAAATGCTTTGCACATGTTAACACAATGTGACTTTAAATTTTTAAAAAGTTTTTCAAACACTTGGGGAAAAATTAAGCTTCCTATACATGAAAATACTTATGAAGCAGTATACTGAAGATATGGATCAAAAACTTACAGGAAACAAAGGTCCCTTAGTTTATGCTGGCATTAAATCAATTGTGAAGTCATCTTTGGGTAAGAATGTTCTAACTTTGCTGAGTTCATTTGCAGTATGTTTGCAGAATGATGCACTCATGGGTCTATCTTTAATAATTGTTCAAAGAGGCTATTTAAAAGTACAGAAACAGAGTATTTCAGTTTGTGTTTTAACACTGTAAGTTAACAGTTTATATTACAGTAATTTCCAGAATTTTCAGTGTTCATGGGAAGTCAGTAATGGTAAAAGCACAGTATGCTCAAAGGTAAATCTTGGAACTATTTCAAACATTTGAGTTTTGACTATGGCACTGAGAGTTCTTGCTCCCCACAAGACTTGTTTATTTTTCAGAGCTCTGCATCTGGACGTAGTTCTAGGAATGTGACTTTACTGTAGTTACTGTTGATGTATTAAGTGCATTTGCACAACTGTGCTTAGATAAGCTGTCCTGTTCTGAAGTGGTAATTGCCCCTGGTGCATCACATTCTGCCTCTTGTGGTCACTGAAGTTTGTATTAATATAATCTATTATTTGAATCTTTCCTTCTCTATTCATTATGCGTCTTATTAATATTTGTCTCCCATGAAGCAAAAAATAGGTCTTCAGTGGTGGGAAAGCTTCTAAAACGTTGATGCAGGCTGGCTAAGAAGAGAACTGGTAGACCAACTGCTTGACTGTGTATTATGTATTTTCAATTTGAACATACTGAAAAGTCCTGTCAACTGTAACAATAAGTAGAGGAAAGAAAGAAGACTTAGTGGGGAATGTGTGTCAAGTTTAGGTGAATGATTTTTTTAGCAGATCAGAATAATTTTGTGTATGCTGCTCCTCACCATGGAGTCATAAGCACTGTTAATTTAATGTACCAAAATATAACACTCAGCTTTTGTACTTTGTGTTATGATTGAAATGAAAGCATTGTGTTGTGATTACAATTTAAATTGTGATTTAAGCATAATTTAACTTATTTCCTATTTCTAGGAACAACGGAGAACATCAGGCACAGCAGGAGTGGATCTGATAGACAGGCAGATATTATTCAATATCTGAGTGAGGAAAGATCCTTGGCTTTGCAGCTCTGTGGGTGGATAAAGAAAGGAACAGACTTAGATGTGGAACCTTTTCTAAATTCATTGGAACAGGAAGGAGACTGGGAACGAGCTGCTGCTGTAGCACTGTTCAACTTGGACATACGGCGAGCAATACAAATCCTAAATAAAGGGGCTTCCTCAGGAAAAGGTGCATATCGTGCTTAGTGCCTTTTATTTTGGCACTGTGTCACATCAGTAGAGTTTTTTTTTCTGTTAACGTAGTTATGGAAGATAGTATGGAAGAGATGCCTGTTTTATAAAATTGTTACTTGAAGCAGTTATACTGGAGATTGAGAATCTGACAAATCCTGGTATTTGACTCCTCAGACTGCCATATGCCATACTGTCTAGTTAAAATAGATTGTATAGTTCAGAATTTCCTACTCATACAAACCCCAGAAAAAGACATACATTCGGAACTAGTGGGATTCTTTTACTTTAATGGAATTGCTCCTTAGCTAGATGTCATGTAAATCTGCTTCTGTTGGGCTGTATTGCCAGTGTGATGACTGTGGAACAATTGAAACATAATATTCAGGGTCTGCAGAAAACATTTGTTTTGGAGTAATACTTGGTAAGAGTTGCAGTGTATGATGGAAAAGTTAAGATACTGGAGCCAGTAGAGGGAGGTGTTTTTGTTCTGTTTTCGTGCCAGTATTCGTCCTACAACTCTGCTTTGCATCTGTGTTCTCATATTAAATTAGAAAGACTATCTTGCCGCTAAAGGGGGTAGGTAAGACACAACGAGCTGTTGAGGTTCCTTTATTTTTAATATTTTCCCTTTTAGTGGGGGAATGAGTGTCTGTCTGTACTTTCCGTAGAGGGGTTCAGAATGAAGACATGCTATCTTCAAATTCAAGAATAAAATTGAACTTCCTGGCAGAATGAATATTTAGATGAAATAGTTTTCATGTTTTAGGAAACTTCTTAACTTGAAACTGCTATATAAAATTGTCATCCTCCAGCTTCATCTGTTAAGCAATGGCTGGATGTACAGACCCGTTTTTCACTTCTTGTGGATAGGAATTATGATAATGACAATCTTTTATGATAGCTATTTCAAAATACCAGAACCAGTATGATGTTGTTTAAAGTATAAAGAGGCTGTTGTGCTTATGGGCCTGTGAGTTTTAGAAATGTTAACTTACCTGAACAGAGGCATTTATTGCAGAAATTAGTGCGCATGCTAGTGTATGCATGTTTATTTTAGCTAGTATTAATTCTACTATATTTTGTCTTGCATCCTGATAAAGCATCATGGTTTAAATGGGTACTTTCAATTACAGTTTTAACTGGATTTTTTTTTAAGTCCTTAGCTTGAATAGCATTGTTTCACTGATTGTGTTTCCTAAATCAGGTGATCTGAACCTTAATGTAGTAGCAATGGCTCTATCAGGCTACACAGATGAGAAGAACTCACTTTGGAGAGAAATGTGCAGTACTCTAAGACTGCAATTGAACAATCCCTACTTGTGTGCTATGTTTGCTTTCCTGACGAGTGAATCTGGTTCATATGACGGTGTTTTGGTGAGTAAATTT
This sequence comes from Sclerurus mexicanus, assembly GCA_013396755.1. Lineage (NCBI taxonomy): Eukaryota > Metazoa > Chordata > Aves > Passeriformes > Furnariidae > Sclerurus > Sclerurus mexicanus. Next base: position 1,485,598 of record VWZF01005609.1, read on the forward strand.
CTCCTAGGTTAAAATTCCTTTAAGTAATAGGAGCATATACAGACACACACATACGTAGGGGAAGTGCTATGAATTAATCAGGTTAGAATGTATTCCTTTATCCTGATGCTGGCAAATCTTTCTGCTAAATAGCCATCTCATATTAGTGAATGTTATGTTAGTGAACAAATGATGCATAAATATCTGTTACAGTTCACACATTTTTTGGAGGAATTTTATTAAATCACTAGAAATACATTATCAAAATAATTTGAGCAGTGGGGAAAAAAATGAGGGGAGAGAGATTAAAAATGGAATTGCAAAAACCTGACTAAATGCAAGAAAGTTTGCCGAACTTTCATCGAGCTGTATTTGCATTGAATTGTATTTTATTTTCCCTTGCTTACATCTTAAAATAAGTTCACTGTGTAAGAACATTAAACAGTACTTTCACATCTTTTGAAATTGATACAGAATTGCCATGTGAAGAGCAAACTAAATCTTTCATCATGAGATACTTTGAATCTTTGGAGGAGTAACGTACTTGATTCTTGGCTAGAGAACAACAGAAATAAGTGAATCAGTAGAAATTACTTAGCCCAAGGAAAGACTCCTGTAATACAGCAGGGTAATTGGCCCCAAGCTGTTGAAACCAAAGTTATCATAATATGATGCTTTTACGGTAATAAATTTTAAAAAGGTTAGAATCTCAGAGGAGAGTAACCCGAATCTTTCTTTTCTCTCTCTTCAAAAGAAAGGATTCTTGTTCTCTGGTAGTAATTCTGTAGTTTTTTATTGATGAAACGGAAAGTCACAGATCATAAGGTGTTGTCTGTTTTTCATTTTAATTTTTCCTTCAGTAAAATCTATTGAAGTTTGTGTGAAAGAGATTTTGTCAAGCACATCTTTTTTTGGCAATGTCAGTCACAGTTTCTATTCTGAGAATATCTGGAGGGAAAAATGTGGGCAGAGCTAAGACCAATTTAGTCAAGTACTTTTTTTCTTCAGTGTCTCATCTAGTAAAAGGATGAAAAAGCAGAAAGTAAATATTGCTGCACCTCAAATGTCAATTTACTTCTGAGAAATTCATGTTCTGGGTGCTTGGAGTTAGTTTTTTCTTTGCTTGGAGTGTTTTGTTTACTTTGTTAACTTCTATTTGCAGTTTTAGGAAGGAATTGAGTGGTTAGGCTAGTTATTTTCTAAATATGATAAATGTGACTACCCACCCTGAAGGGGAAGGGAGCACCTAAGATTCATAAATGCTCACTGGTTGAAAGGAACAACAAAAGTCAGAGGGTTCACAATCAGAAAGTTTTATTAGTAAATTACATAGTTGACGTGGAAATTGGTGTTAGTCCCTGACCTACTATATAAGCACACAGCAGTGGCTTTTGGATAAAGAGATAGGATGAAAGGGATGAGGAAAATTAGAGGAAAATTTTGTAAATATGTTTTCTTTTTACACAATCAATTTCATTGTATTAGTTAGACAGTAGTGCTAGTGTTCTGATTTATACAATGTATTGCAAAAGTGAAAACTTCATGTGATGTTAATGTTCCCATTTTTCTCTCCAAAGTATGAAAATAATGTAGCTGTACGAGACAGAGTGGCATTTGCTTGCAAGTTTCTCAGTGATGCTCAGGTAAGTTTGGGGTTGCACATTTAAGCAAACTTTTAAACTTGGCTTTATTCAGAGGGGAAAGAAACTGGGGTATAGGGATGATCACTAGAAGTAATGAGTCATGAGTGATACATTTTTGTCATCACAGTGGTATATAAGATATTGTATTTAGTTTGTACCTTCAGCTTGATTTTTGGTTTGGCTGGTTTGGGGGGAGGTGTTTTTGTTGTTGTTTTTTTTTTTCTATTAGTATTCATTACATGGTAATTTAAATGCTATTGCATTCAATACCTGTACTCTTGTTTTACTGGAGAGTGTTTGTACTTATTCAGTATTTATTTCCAGATGTTAATGTTCTCTCAAATGAAGGTTTGGTTTTACAGCAGGAATATTTTATTTTAAATTCACCGAAGTATTTAAAGAATACATAACCTTCCTCTTTGCACTACCTATCAGGAAGCTTAAAGCTTCTTAATAAATACTTTGTTTCATGCAATGTAGTAGGATATAGTAATTTAACATTTTCATAACATCCAGCACGCAACATATTCTGTTTGCAGGAGACATTCTTTTTATATATATTTTTATATTTATTTATGTATTTTTTTTACAGCTAAACAGGTTTATTGAAAAGCTGACAAATGAAATGAAAGAGGCTGGGAATTTGGAGGGAATACTGTTAACAGGGCTGACAAAAGATGGCGTTGACTTGATGGAAAGTTATGTTGACAGAACTGGCGATGTCCAGACAGCAAGCTATTGCATGCTACAGGTTAGTGTTTCACTCGAAAATAAAGCTTCACAGAGGAGAACTAAACATGGTTTCTTTATCAGTGTATCTGTAACCTTGTGAACTAAAAAGTATTTTCTGTGTTAAATTGGGGCAATATTTATTATGGCTGTTTTGTGGAGTCATCTGAAACACTCAGTGTTAATGATAAGCATGTGTCTTCACACTCTCTGGTTGAGATAGCCTGAGGAGATTGTAGGGGAAGGAGACAAAAGAAAATCATAGTCCTTTTCACTAGCTAAACTGGGAATGTCCATTTCCCTGCTTATTCCTGGTGTGTTTCCTGACAGGCTCATTATTTTTTTTCCTTCCAGGATTTTGATGGAGAACAAAGATGAGGTTTTTTATTTGTCTCTAAGCATAGGATTTGGGGTTTTTTATGGTGGACTTACCTTGGCCCTTACACAGTAGCAGCTATTGCCAGCACAGTATTTAACTGCGCTGGTATAGATTGGGATATGTGACAGAACTTTCAAATCATTTATCTCACAGGCATGAGTTCTTAGGAGGACATGGCAACACAAATATTTTCAACCAGAGAGGCAGCCTGAAAAAAACCTTTATCAAACTCACATTACAGTTTAACAGAAAATTCGTCTTCTTCAAGATAAATTACACTGTATTATTTCTTATTTCTTGTAGTGCCTTTTGTAAAGCCTTTTGAAAAAGTGAATAATATGTATTGGGTTTTTTAGTGTATGTCTGACATTTTTTCCTGTGTGCTTTAGGGTTCTCCATCAGATGTACTTAAGGATGAAAGGGTTCAGTACTGGATTGAGAACTACAGGAATCTTTTAGATGCTTGGAGATTTTGGCATAAACGTGCAGAATTTGATATCCATAGGAGTAAGCTGGATCCCAGTTCAAAGCCTTTAGCCCAGGTGAATGTAATTCTTGTATGGAGTGTGACCAGTCCAGAAGGAAATGTAGCATGGTACTTCCGTAAAAAAAAAGTTGCTGGCTGCACCTTGGCTTTCAGGACAGTTTGTGTGCAAATGAAGGCTTTCAACTAAGGCTGCCCTAAAAAAAGGCCTGTCACTTTTTATTTCAGATAAGAGGTCTTTCAGAACCCATAACTTATCAACACTTTTTTTTTCTGGGACACTGGAAACTTTTGGTTTTCTTCACATTCTGAAAAGCAAAATCAGAGACATATCATCCAGCTGAATTCAGTGTCAGGGTGGAAATAATGCTGAAGCCGGGAAACTAGCTCAAATTGCTCTGTTTTAATTGAAACAAACCTCAAAGCTATTTTGAAGCTCTTCAACCTGAAACTAAAAGTGAACAGCAGCAACTTTCATTATCATTTCTGAACATAAGCTGACTCAAAAACTAACACCTTGCCCAAATGCTCTTCTTAACATCTGGTGGCATTTTTAGCCAAAATGGTTTTTCCCACAGCACCTTTTACTCTCTCATGTGTGCTAAATATGTTTGTTACAAGCTCTAGGGCCTGAGCATTTCTGAGGAAGGCTGTTGTTAAATTTATGTATCCATCACAGCTGTTTAAGGATAGCTGTATCTGCACTACTCCAAGTGGGAGGGTGTTGAGTTTACTGCTTCTTCCTCATGTGGTTAACACAGATAACCCCTAAAGAATTTAAAATATGTGCTCCTTGGTATCAAGTCACAACTTGTGGCATGAGGGATGCAGATAAATAATATAATCCTTAAGCTGGGGACTCTATATAGTGAGTCACCTGAGTATAAGGAGGGAGAGACCAGACTTAATTATATAGTAAGCAGAGTAAACTTAATTTCTTCCATTACTGCAGATGTAGCTTTTTATTAAATAATACCTTTTGAAGTTTTAGCAGTTGTGCATGTTTTATGTGCTTTTGAAGTAAGTGAACATTGTTAAGACTTACTCCTCAGGGCTGTGTGCCACATGTATAAGTCAAGATATTAAGAACTCCTTCACAAGTAGCCTTGGCTTTCTAGGGCACTCTCTAGAATATCTGGTAAATAAATGTTTACTAGCTTGAATGGGTTCACTCATAGGTGTAGCAAAAGTGGAACCAAACAAAAACATTAATGGGCTTTTGTTCTCTTTAGGTGTTTGTGAGTTGCAATTTCTGTGGAAAATCAATCTCTTACAGCTGTTCAGCCATTCCTCATCAGGGGCGAGGTTTTAGCCAGTATGGAGTCAGCGGTTCACCAACCAAGTCAAAAGTTACGAGCTGTCCTGGTTGCCGCAAGCCCCTTCCTCGCTGTGCACTCTGCTTGATAAATATGGGAACACCAGTTTCCAGCTGTCCAGGTAGGACACAGTGGCTTTTAGTTATTCAGCTACAGTACTAGTTAGAGGCCTATTTAGCAGTTCCTATTTGAAGATCTGTTGCATTTTTCTTTCTATTTGTGCTCATACTGTAAGTATTCATATTCATCATTTTGAAGGTAGAAAGACCATAACACCTTGTTTACATCCCATCTGATTTTATGATGAAACCTTTGTTTAAGTTCTTTGAGGTCAGATAATAGGCAGTTACTTGGTTCTGACAGTTTTCCCAGTGAGATTGTCAGTGAAATTCCATGATTTGATTGGTGTACAGATTTAAATATTATGGGGGTCAGTGTTGTGAGCTTTACAACTGAAAGAAATGGGGAATGTGTTTTCTTGGATTGTAGGGATGCTACATAAATCTTGGAATATAAATGAATTAATTTTTAGCTGGAAGAGGAAGAGAGAATAAATTTGATATGGTGTACTTTCTGCCAGTAAATATGAAAGTATAAGTCATGCTGTCATAGCTGAGAGATACTATGACTAGAATCTTTTTGTCCTAGAAGTCTTGGGCTCAGCATTGTATAAGGTTTAAATGAAACTGATTTTGTCCATATTTTTAAGTCGGTCTTGTTAGAGAGCCACAAGTGGTTGTGCAGTTGTTACCTGTTAATATCTCTTCTCATTCTTTCACTGATCTGTGTTAGGACTTCTGTATTGTGCTTGTTCCAAATCATAACTTAGATCTTGTTTATTTTTTTGTTTCCTAAAGCAGAAGATTTCATGTGCAGCAGAACAGGCCCATAATTAATGGGAACATAAATCAACCATTGAAAAGCATTCTATCTGTAAAATTTGATCAATAGGCAAGCTTAGCATGTCTGTAAGATGTGAAACAACAGCTTAGTAATGTAATTCTTGTTTTGGCATTCCACCAATTCTTAGTAATTTTACTGACTTCTCTTTTAAAATCAGGCAACTTCTTCACATAATGTTCCTAATTTCAAATTTATTTTAATAGTGTTGCTGGGACTGAAATATAAATGAAGTATAATGATTTACAGCCATATTTGTGGGGGTGGGTTTGCCTCTGTACAGGAGGATCCAAGTCAGATGAAAAAGTGGATCTTAGCAAAGACAAGAAGTTAGCCCAGTTCAACAACTGGTTTACTTGGTGTCACAACTGTAGGCATGGTGGACATGCTGGGCATATGCTGAGTTGGTTCAGGTAAGTTGATGTTAAAATGTTTGTTATTTCACATGGTGTGTGCTGCACTGAGCAGGACATGCCTCCTTCACTGTATCTATCGTTATAATGTTTAAATAATACAACTGAACTGAGATGCTGAGTTTTTCTGAGATACTGCACTCCTGCACATGGTTAAATGTGTAGATTGCAAAATTATTTTACCTGTTTTTTTCTTTTTTCTGCTATTGCTGCTTAGGGACCATACTGAGTGCCCGGTTTCTGCCTGCTCTTGTAAGTGTATGCAGCTGGATACAACAGGGAATCTCATTCCAGCAGAGACTGTCCAGGCATAAATATTGTTTGACAATATGTGGCTCTCTAATAATGGATGTCCATCGAAGTCCAAGCATGTATTTTAGACAAAGGTAATTTGTGACTTCCTGACTGTGAAAAAATAAACTGCTATCAAATTAGTAAAATGATGTGTGTATGAGTGTGCTTAGTAGAAACAGGTATTCCTGAAGTGAGCCTCTAGGTATAGTGTGTGGTCCTTATTCAGAGGACTGAAGAAAAGCATTCCTGGAATTGTGGACTCTTTGGATTTACTAAAATCCAAAGATATTTTTAATAAAGTTTTCAGGATAATGCTGGTTGACCCCAAAGCTGTGTTTATATGCTGTGAAAGTGGATGTTCATAATAAACACTTGAAAAGTGTCCTTCAGAAGATGGCAAAGTGATGCTGTGGATTCCTCTGTTCATTGTTTGATCACACTTTCTTGTATGCAAATGATCCTTTCCTCGTAAGTTCATTCAAAGTGCCACTGTTAACTGTATTCCAGAGATGTTTATTTTAAAGAAAAATCCACTTCTTTCTGTTCCCAAGTTTTGTTCATAGTAAAGCAATGTCTTTGCAATTCAAGCTCTTATTAAATTTGCCTACATACCTAGCTGATGTGAATTATAAAGCTAAAGAATTTGGGGGTTTTCTCTCCTAGCGATGTCTATCCTAGAGAAGAGTTCCCTGAGTGAGAAGTCATGTGTCTGTTTCAGTGCAGAATGCCGATAAACTATAGGAGGTTTGTAGTTGATTTATTAACTTAGTACTGTGAAGATCTGAAATCTCAAGGACTGGAGACTTGTAAATATTCAAGTTTTAAACTACATGCTGAGTTTTGACTATAAAAACATGTGAAGACTCTGAGATAATCGGCATTTCCCTGTACTTCTGAAATATACTGGGAAGTGTGGAATCAAATATAAATCCGGCTTTTTGTCACTAGCAAACACCAGTCTGCTCCCAAAAGGCTGCACAATTTTAAGTAATTGATCAGAGTAGTTCTAGATGAGTCAAGAGCTGGAATTAAGGTTATTTATAAACTTGAGAGAGCATCAATGATATTTTGCTAATACTGTGCTAGGAGCTAATTGGTATTGTTGTCATTGATTTTGTAGGCAACAAAATTCATTCAAATTAGGGGAAAAAAAGCAAACCTGTTTTAAGGTATGTGATAATAACATCAGTTTACTTGGTGTGTGTTTATTTACCGTATATGAGTTACTTAACACTTGCGTGCTATAAAATACTAAATGGAATGCTAGCAATAAACTGGTACTGTATTGCCAGGACTGTGAAAATTGGTGTTTGAAAAGAGAATATATTCTAATATACCACTAGTTCTATGTGCTCTAATGTAGTTTCAAGAAGATAGAATGTGGCAGTGTTTTCTGTGGATGTATAAGATTGCATTCAGGACTTGGGGCTATATTTTCTGATTTAGCATTAATGTTGTAATCTGCATTTTTTCTGATCTAAAATTCTTGATTAATTGGCAATAATCATTGTTAAGTTAAAAATTCAAGAGGTACTTGATACTTTTGGGCATGGGAGAGCAGTTCCTTTTTTTTCTTGTTAGAATATTTATTTCTTTTTCCAGTATTTTTGCACACTTCCTTTTGCTGTTGAAGAGCTTTTCAAAATGTTCTCCATTTATAAGTGTAAACTGGGACTTTCTGTATGATACCCTATTTATATAAACACAGGCAATAAAGCTTTTGTTTTATGGAAATGAGGATTCATAAGTGTCATGTGTGGTTTTATTCTTCCGTAGTAACATTTAGCAAATTTTTCTGATAATTTCCATTTCAATTCAATGGAACTATCACCATATCTCACTTTCTTATGTTAAGAAAATGAATCTATAATGTTTTCAATTCAACTATACCTGTTTGTGTCACATTCAGATCATTTCATTAGCTTAAATTACATGCTTACTTTGATACTTTTGTGTCTTTGAAGTGTTTTGGATTATGAATGTGTGCATGTTCTGGCACAGCATTTCTATCAGTTTTGTTAATTACACTATTTGCAAAGTTTACAAAGCAAGATCTGTATGGTTTTTAATTATCAGATTTTTTCTTCCTTACTTTGCTTTTAAATTAATAAACCTGTGCTTTTGGGGGTGATCTGTTGTCTTGTAACAAAAACTATAGCTACACCCAGTTTATTAGCTGCAGTTTTACATTTACTGTTGCCTGGTATCTCAACTGTGCTGAAGGTGGCCTTGCATGCTAACATGTTTTGACCCTGTGGTTCATACTGATTATGTTTCATTGTTCCCATTCCCTTAGATGTTCCAGCCTTGCCTCCCTTCTTTGATTGAGTACAAGCCCTTTGTCATCACAGGCTGCTTACATGTGAGCACTACACAAGTTGTGCCTGAGCAAGGACAGCAGAGCAGGAGAACAGGGTCAGCCAAGAGCCCGAGAAAAGGTGTCAGATCCCAGAAGTCATTCACGAGTGTGGTGAGGCAGTTCTGTCCCAAATGACGTGAAATTTTCAAAGTCAGCTCTTATTATGTAATTCTCTTCATACCCCTCTCTCCTCTCCCAGGTTCTTGCCTATTATCACTCTTGTGTCTTCCCAGAGAAGGCACCAGCTCCAATTCAGAGTTTCGATTACTGGTCCTGCTCCTGGCCCTGGCTTTGGTGACATCCCTCTCTGGTGTTTATGATACTTGCCCTGGTGACCCCCCCTTGGCTGCCACTATTTCCCATTTTATTATCTATGAGTCTGGCAGTTTCTCACACTATTGTGTGTGTGATGCCTGGGGTCCTGCTAACCATCGGTCCTTCCTGACAGTTAGCTGGCCCCATGGTTATGCCTTTCCCTTGATATTGGAATGACTGGCAGTTTCCCACATGGTACTCTGGGGAATTATGCTGGTAAATGCATATATGACCTGAGCATTACTTTAATACCAAGAATATTTTACAGTTCTTTGCATTGCTCTCTGCTTAGTACAGCCATACAGCCAGGCAGGCTATTTATTCCCACAGTCCAATAGTCTGTAAAGAAGCAGATGAATGAAAAGCTCATATGGGAAACTTTTAGTTGTGTAGTGCTTGCTCAGCCACCTTTCAGTGCTGCAGGACTGCATGAACAAGAAGAATCTTGTCTAACAAAGGGGAACTGGCATTTTGCACTCAATGTAGCTGTGTTCAAACATTTCCTCACACAACCTCATATGCAGGGATGGTCTCTAAGATGCTAAAGCCATCTAGTGGTAGGCTGCTTTGTTTACAAACTATGTATGGGCACAAAATACCAATCTGCTAAATCAGAATAGAACAAAGTAGTTCTAAATGCTAGGAAAAGGAAAACATGCACATGATTATTAAGAATGGCATTTGATTCTGCTCAGCACTAGAATCGGTGGCAGTGATAGCACTGCAGGACAGAGCATGGGATTGTGCCACATGGACCTTGTGCTCTTGTTTGCTGTAAGAGACTTGATTTCTACTTCAGAAGGCCTCCTCATTCTCAGTGACAGTAACTGTGTCACTGTCTGTCTTCTAGGTAGAGAGGGGGGAAAAAATTTTTAAACTGATTATCCCCCCAGTTTGTAGTAATTTTGATAAATAAGTCTGAAACAAATTCCTCAACTGAAAAAAGAGATGTCTATAAATAAGCACAAAGCTAGCCATCTTACTAAGGCACTAAATCTAGCTACTAAGTTGAAACCTGTTTGTATCAAAGTTTAATGAACATGGCTAAGGTTTACTTAAAATACTTTGGATATGCTCTCTGTGAATTACTAAAGTTCAATTTTACTTTGATGGTGCTACTTTAAGAGACCTTAAAAATTCTCCTATGCATTGTGTTAATAGCCTGGATAGTAACAAAATTGGGAACTGTGTGGAAGTTCCTATAGTTAAAGTCACCATGATAAGATGGCTGAATCCTGGTACTGCTGCTTAGATTCCCACCATGAAATAAAGTTGTGGGGGGAAGTCAGCTGTGCTTGAAATCCCCAAGACTAACTAGATATATTCCAAGTGTTTAACATCAGTGCAAAAGGCAAGTACCTTGTACTCCCACTTTGTTAAATTTAACTGTTTCATGTAAAATAGAAGAGGAGGCACCATATATCACTGAAAATAGCACTCAAGCAATACTGACATGAATAGTTAAATGTGAGATCTTTTTTATTGGTGAAGAAACCATATTCAAGATGCAAAATACCACCCCATGTTCAAAAAATCTGTATCAAACCAAATGGAATTAAAAATCTTTATAGTAAAAGCCCACCAGATTACTTCAGTAAAGTATCCTAAGACCTCTCCTAATAACAAAAGGATTCCTACAAAACTCCAGTTGTCTAATCCTGCAAGAGAACATTCCTCATGGATGCAAAAGGATTAAATATATACAGTGAGTGAGACATCCACAGAAGTGTTCTCTGTGCTGAATAAATACATTTGCAAAGAAAATACTCCTCATTCGCAATATATAGCACATGTAACAGCATCTTTTCAATATATTTGTCAAAAATAAAATGCGACTGTTACCATGTTGTCAGGCAAGAAACTATGGTACTGTTGTCCGCCCTTGAATGTATGCCAAGAAATATCAAGTGTTCCTCCCAGTACCAAATGGGAAGTATTCAGGGAATTCATGAATAATTTTTAGTGCTTCATTGTAGAGTTCCAGATCTGAAAGAGGGCAAAGAAAATGGTTATGATGCATAAACTAAATTCCCCACGGGTCAGTGACAACATTAAAGCATTCCTTTTTTAAAAGCGGTATAGCTGAGTGATCCCAGTCTCCCTCAACCTCCCATTTTCTCCAAGGCAACACCACTCACTGCTTGTTTTCTGGAGGGTTATTTTTAGGCCTGCTGGCTGCACAATCACACTAAGTTCAGGGCAAGGTGAGAACCCTGCTGTCAGGAGTGGGAGAACAATCGGATCATGGCAATGATCTAGACTGGCTCCAGCCTGAAGTAACTCTCAACAGTTTAACCATAAACCACTACATTTGGTACAGAACTTTTCCCATGATGCTCCTTTTCTACACCCTGCTCCATATCTGGCAGCTTGAAGAAAAACCTTGTCTGTATGGAAAGGTAATCAAGCTCTCCCTTCTTATTTACTGAAGAAGAGTTCAGAACTCAAAATGAATTTGTCAAAATGTATATTCTTACCAAATGGACTTTTATCTTCTCTGAACTGGACGTATGACATACACATGATGGTTGCCTGATTTGTTACTCTTCCCACTACTTCAATAATTCCTGAGATCTCCTCATCTAGCTAGAAAACATACCAAAGATGAAATTAGTAACAGTAAATTAGCTTCTGTATCTACTTAAGAGCATAGCACTTAAGCTAGGAACTCTCCACAACCGATAGTTTGATTGTGACAGACTCTGTTTAATATCAAACAATACAGTACTACCGAACGGCCCTGTTGCCCTGCCCCAAAAAACCCACAAAAGCCTTGATCCACTTAGAGATTTACAGGTTTTGTAATAGCCAATTCAGTACTGACAAAAAAACCCAAGCGTAGGAAGAAGCATCAGATGGAAGATAATTGTTTATAACTATATAAAACTATCACTTAATCACTGAACAGAGACTAATGTAGGACATGGAGAGCAGAAGAATCCAGATTCTAATGCACTGTATTCAAACCTGAGTCAATTATAGAACTCTGTAAGAGCTAAGGAGGTATCACACATGCCAGAGAGCAGTTCCAGTGTTCCAGATTCAGGAGATATATTTGGAAATTATTTCTTAAGTAATCTGTCAGTAAGTGTTCAGAATACAGAGACACTAACAAGCCCCGGGTTGAACAAGGGAAAAAAAAAAGGCTATTTTTTTTCAGTTTAAAGTTAAGGTCAGCAAGCTTCACATTTATAAGACAAAACTCTCTGTCAGATCAAACTGTATTTTTTATCAACAAGGAGAGACTCTTGTCTTGAAAATCTGAGAGTACCACATGCAATTATTTCACATGGAAATGGCAAAATTTCTCAGCATTTAATAACTCATTCAGAGAAAAAAATCTAAATATATGCACACACTCAAACTAGAGCATTTGCCATTACAATGAAAATATTAATTTAATTACAACATTTGCTAGAGGAAAAAGCATACTTAGTAACAAGAGAATGCCAGAGTGTTATTCCTTCAGTGGGACCTGATAAAAAATGAAGTAGTATTTTTATTCAGTAGTTCTACTTATATCTTATACCCATTGCATTAATTGCTTGATTTTTTTTGTTAAGAAAAAATGCTACAAGCTAACTATGAAGCTTACTGGAGTTGCTATGACAAGTGTTCTAAGAGGATATGGCAATGTCAACTCAAAAAAAATCTCAAGAATACGATATTCTTGGGTCTTTTTGATTATAAAAACAGTAAGAAAATGGGAGGAAGAAGTGAAATTGCAGTAAAGGTATTACGTGCAGTGGAATATATTACACTGTAAACAACTAATAGAGGAAACAGCCAGACAGGGACGTGCCTGAGAAGGGCTGAGTTCTGTCTCTTAACACCAGCTGCAAATTGACGAAGACCAAGGCAGCTCATGGGTAAGAAGATTGCAAGTTAGCTGAGAGATTCGAGAAGTGGAGGCAATGAAATACAGGTGGAAAAGGGAAACAAGCAAGGATCTTTTTCCGTCCCTAAAAACTCAATACATGGAAGGCATGCAGAGGTTTCAGCAGAGACAGAACCGCCGGTATCCACAGGAGGCGACATGAAGTGTTCCCGCAGCATTCCTTAACTCACAGGCTCGCTCAGCTCCACGGTCGTATGTCTTCCTAGTCCGTCCGAAAGCACGAAAAGCTTTCCAGTAGGATGAATCTACAAAAGACAGACATCCCAGTGGGATGAATCTACATTAAAATCTACAAGAGACACTAGGCCGGATGGCAGGCCTGGCCGCCTCCCCCCGGGGGGGGCGCGGGCCTTTCCGCGGGGCCCGCCCGGGGCTCCCCATCCCCATCCCCATCCCCNGGTCGGTGTCGGTGCTGGTGTTGGTGCTGCCGGCGGGGCCGGGCCCCGGGGGAGCCGGGCCGAGCGCCGCCCGCTGCCAGCACTGCCCTGTCACTTCATGGCCCTGAGGCGCGGCGTGTTTGCCGCCCCCGCCGGCGCCCGGAGCGCAGGAGGCCCCGCGGCCGCGGGGAGCCGTGCGCCTGTGGGCACTGCGGCGGCACCCGGAGCAGGGAGCCAGAGCCTGGAGGGGGAGTCCCGGGAGGAACAGCTGGGAAGTTTGGTCTTCCCGGGTGTGGAGGAGAGAAGGCTGATTGCTGTCACTGCTCCCTGCGGCTTCCTGAGGGTGGAGGCGGAGCGGGGCTGCTGGGCCTCATCGCCCCGGTACCCAGTGGCCATCTCAGGGTCACAGAAAGGTTTGGGCTGGAAGGGACCTGAAGGATCACCTTGAAGGGCAGGGACACTTTCCGCTAGACCCGCTTGCTTGGAGCTGTGGATGTGTGGGAATGATTCAAAGCTGTACCGGGAGAGGTCTAGACTGGGCATTAGGAAGCATTTCTTTCCCGAGAGTGTGGTCAAACACTGGAACAGGCTTCCTGCAGAGGTGGTTGATGCCCCGAGCCTGTCAGCGTTTAGGAGGCATTTGAACAATGCCCTTAATAATATGGTTTAGCTTTTGATCCTCCCTGGAGTGGTCAGGCAGTTGGACCAGATGATCATTGTAGGTCCCTTCCAACCGAGCTGTCCTGTTACCTTCACTTCATTTCACCATTAAAAGAGCTTATATGTGAGTCTCAGGGTTAGAGCAACTGATGGACATGAGACAGAGTTAGCATCTGGATGTGGCACTTGCCACACATCTTGCCCTTTTCCATGTGTTTTCCCTGACTGTCCCTTGTGCGAATAGGTTCCTCCTGATGGCTCTTGTGGCAAGGACGATTCATGGTATCCCGGTCTGCATTTGACATGGTGTTGCCAGCAGATAGAGGGAGGTGCTACTTCCCCTCTATTTAGCACTGGTGGGGACACACCTTGAGTACTGGGTACAAGAGGGCATGTGGACATACTGGAGAGAGGCCAAAAAAGGGTCACAACGATGATTAAGGGACTGAATCACCTTACATATGAGGAAAGGCTGGGAGAGCTGGGACTGTTTAGCCTCGAGAAAAGAAGGCTCAGAGGGCTCTTCTTAATGAATATAAATACCTGAAGGGAGGGTGCAAGGAGGGTGAGGCCAAGCTCTTTTGAGTGCCCAGTGACAGGACCACAGAACCAGAGGCAGTGGGCACAAACTGAAACACAGGAGGTTCTCCCTGAACATCAGGGAACACTTGTCACTGTCAGAGTGACCAAGCACTGGTACAAGTTGCTCAGAGACATTGTGGGATTTCCATCCTTGGAGATAGTCAAAAGCCATGTGGACATGGTTCTGGAAAACCAGCCCTAAGAGGGCTCTACTTTAGCAGAAGGTTGGACAAGGTGACCTCTGGAGGTCCCTTCCAGCTGCAGCCATTCTGTGGTTTTGTGATTTCCTTTCCATTTCCAGAAGTGGAATATTTGGGAAAATCTAACTCTGCTCTGGCTTAAAAGGGCATTCACAGCACTGACCATGTGCTGACTGTTTGTTCTAAACAGCCACAAATCAGTTCATCTTGCTCACCAGTGCAGTGCAAAGTGTTTTTTGTTAGTTGGCTGGGTTAGTGTTATTATATGGCAGTAGCTTGTGTCAGCTTGCCAAGGAAACCAGTTACTCCCAGAAACTGTGCAGAACCATCATGTGACTTTAGAGTGCTCAGAGTTATATCTTTGGTGAGATTTAGCTGGTTGTCATCTCCTCAGTATCACTATGCTATTCACCTTTTCAGTATTTTACTTGCAAGAGAATATCCTCATCTCCTTAGCGATCTTCAGAGATTTGAAAGGACAGGTCTCATAAATGTAGCTGTTGGAGCAAGATGCAGCAGGCTGCTGCACAGTGGTTCTTCTAGGGCTGAAGGATTTGAAGGGCCAGCTACTAGAAAAACATTGTTTTTACAAATTCGTGTCTGTATCATACTTAGCAGCTGTTGAAGGTTTGCAGTCCAAAGAGAACTGTTTGCAGGGAAAGAAGCAGGTTTCAAGCTCCTACTGAGCATTGTGTCTAGTAAACACCTAGCTTTCTCCTTTAGCATTTTCTACCTTCGGAAAGTTGAATGTTTGCATGAGTCTGAATCCTGTTATTCACTTCTGCCTTTGCCTTTGTCACCTATGCTTTTATTGTCTGACTTGATTGTGGCTGACTTTTTATAATTCAGCCTCTTCCAGTGTTTTTATACTATAATAATTTGGATTGTATAGTTCTTGTTTTTTCTGCTTTCCTTATATTTTATAAAAAATTTAACAATTAACATTTTATGTAGTACCAAAAAAACTTCTTAATGTTTTATGTATAACTGGGTTTTTTTTGTATTTGTGTGTCTCCTGATACTTTCCATTTTTCTATTTTGAAGAAATGCAAACTAAAGGACTATGACTAATGTTAATGCCAGAGAAAAGAAATGTCTTTTTTTTCTTCTTCACATAGTAACTTACACTAGGCCAAAAGCTTTTAAACTGTTCTTTTGGGGCCACAGAGAAATCTTTTCAACATGCATGTTTTTGACTCTTAAAGTTGGTTGTTTTCATGATAAGCAGGACTGTACAGGGCTGTAAACATCTTGCTCTTTTTCTGGTTGCTGCTTTATTGGTGAATCACAGCAGATGGTAATATGGAAGTGAGAATTGCTCTGATGCTCTGTTTTCTTCTTCCATAGATTATGTAGTTTAAGCTGCTAGATGTGAAATTGTTCTGGTTCTTTCTTTAAGGTCAGTTTTGTATTTTGTTCTAGCCTCATTTCATCATTTATGTAATTACTGGCAGTGCCCTGGCAATTCTGCTTTGCTGTAGTCCTGGGCATCCTCTCTTTATCTTAGTCTGCATCTTTGGTGCTTTTCATATTAAATTATGATTCTCCTCCAGTATTGTGAACATTCAGGAAAGACTGAAAAGTAATGCTAAATGTACGAGGAACTTCATTGCATAGAAAAATTTTATTTGATTTAATGTATTGGTTTGGCTCAAAGGTCACCCATAGTTCTTGTCAAAGGGGACTGACAAAATGCAGGAGGAATAAATTAACCCCTTTGTGCAGCTCTGTAACTCATCTTTGTCCAGTGCCATGTATGTTCTCAGAGCCTCACAGAAAGACAAAATATTTTTTGCAGCCTCAGAGTTGCTGTAGTTCACAGCTTATTACTTGCTAATGATTGAAGCGGTTCCAAAAGCGTTATTCTCAACTATCAGTGATTGCGGTCACTTTTTTTTTGTGAGGGGGAAACATGAGTAGAAGGGAATTGTATATTCCTACCAAGGGAGATTTTTATCTTTAGGCAGTGAATTCAATTTCAGGTCTCCTATAGAAATAAAATTAATCCCATCTGGAAGGGAAAAGTGCTGTGCTGTGTAGGAGAAATGACTGCAGGAATGTGGTATATCTCTGAATGGTTGGTGTATTTTCTGTGATTTTGTGCTGACAGGTTTTAAAAAAAAAACACTACTAACTGCTTTTTCCCCCCTCAAGTCTGTGTGACTATGCATCCAGGTTTCCAGACTTCAAATTTAATTTTTACTCTGAAATGAAACTTGCATGAAAACTGGTTGTTCTGAGCTTTAGTTACCTGAAACCTAATCTTATCTACAAGTAGTAAAACTCCAGCCTGATTCTGCAAGTGCTTAAACTGTGTTCTTATCTTCAAGGGCACGAGTGTTTCCATTCAGCTCTGTGTTTCTTTGTTGGACAGGGGCTTTGTTCTGTTTTTAACATGTAATTCAAGAAATTTAGTGGTTGCATTTCCCATTGCTGGAGAGATTTATGTTTACTTTTGAAGTACCACAGCTGATAAAATTCTTAAAAGAGTAAATATCACAAATGCCCCAGCATTGCCTGTCTACAGCTTTACTTATGCTGTACTGCATGCAGCTCCAATTTTGGTTCTCTGCCCCCTTTCTATTTTGTTAGTAATTCTTTGTTATTTAGTTTATTTATAACACACTTAATATTGCGTTCAGAAAAGTTACTGAAATGCTGGAAGTGGTAGTTGTTGAGCTCTTACCTCCACATACTTTACGCAGACCTGAAATATGCAGGCACAGCTTTTGTATCTAAGAGGTGAACATTTTGAGAAAGAAACAGCCTCACTAAACACGTTAGTCTTTTTGATTTGTGGATTCCATACCGCCTCCTCACATTCGCAGTCACAAAATACAACATGTACCGTTTTCTTAGTGCTGGACCAGTGGTTTTAACAGCGTAAGGACTTGAGGCCTGAGCTTAGGGAGTACTTTTGTTAGCTTTGTTTGGTTTTTTCTTTCAAGCAGAAGTATGTGTGGATTTTGATTTTGGTTTGGTTTTGGTTTTTTGTTTTGTTTTCTGTTAGATAAATACTGATGGCAGTGGAATTAAGTTAAAACTACTTCAGAAACTGAAAAGTAAAGATCAACACTCATGTATGTAGATAAGATGAATTTTGTGGGGTTTAGAAAAAAATGGGATATCAATGAAAAGAAAAAATCTAGTCTGTAAAAGTGCTTGTAACATTATTTCAGCTAGATCAAATTTCCCTGATTGCTAATTTACTCTAAATTTAAATGCCTGTTGTCTTTTAAGCAGTGAAACTTAGGTGTGTTAAGTATGCAGGATTTAAAAGAGTACAAGTGCACAGTTCCTTTTTCAAGTCTTTTGTGCCATGTGTATACTGATTAAGATGCTTGCCTTTGTGCAAGAAAGAAGGGAAGAGGGACATTATGTGATAGAGCTGAACACTGTACAATAATTCAGATCTCAAAAGAGAAAACAAAAGGTGATTGGAGCCACTGCAGCTCTGGCACCTGATGTAGCTGACAGGAATCTGAGCCATTACCAAAGCTATCTGTAAGATTTTGCACATCTAGCTGATTTTGCTTCTCGTTGTTGCACACTTAGGATGAAGGTAAAATTGCATTTTAAACTGTTCCACAACTGCCTCTCCTTCATACATCATTGGAGCAGAAACCTGACTCTTGAGCATTACAGCACAGGTTTTTACCACTTGAGCTATGGGACTGACAACCCTAATTGGTAGCAGGAGAAGACTTATTCCCTGAGGGCTGAAAAAGGAATATGCTGCTGGCGCCATGTGTTGAGCCTGGGTGTGGGGGAAGGTAAGAAATAAATGAGATAATTAGGAGTTTCTACTGTGTAATCTCCACGGAACTGGAAATATCAGTATTTCACTTGCTAAGGTAGGAAAGCAAGCAAAAAGGAACTAAGTGCGGATAAGTAACATTTTTCTTAAAATTACTGTTTACAGGGGACTGGATCACAGAATGGTTTGTTCTGTTCTTGAGTACATAAGTGTAGTTCATTTGGTTGCTAGAAACTGCACTGTGTCAGCATAAGCAAGCAGTAGCTGGCCAGGCTGCAGGGTATTCAGTCTTTAAGTCTCAGGTATCAGGCCACAGTTTGAATCGTTGCTGCTTTTGCCATGACCTATTTATACCCTGTTCCTGCAAGCCAGTGGTTACACTTCATAGAGGACTTTCTGGAGTATTGAAGTATTTGCCATTGCTTGTAACAGCAGAGTTTGAGACAGTTTATATGAACAGTCAGTGCTGATTGTGCAGTTAATTGCTACAGGTCACTGACTAGGGCAAAAAAAGTCTTATTTATGGTACCATGAATATTTGTGTGGCGAGTGAAGAATTCCAGCAAATAATTAATCCAGGATTTTTAACTTTCTTCCTTTATTGTTTTTTTCAAACCACACACTTCACAGGAGAACTCTTTTATCTTTCTAAATGTTCTTCTTTGTTACATTTAGTGTGAAATTATGTTACTGAAACTTGACACTGTATGCCTCTTTAATTTTTTACCCTGGGCTCCTTCCCTTTGTTGGAGGTGTATATTAGATGTTGCTATCAGTTTGTCAGTCCATTCTCCTTAACATGTTGATGTCTGCAAAATAAATCAGGATTCTGCTCCTCAAACTCTACTTCAAAGTTGAAATTAGGTTACTCCACTTTTCCTTTTATATGGATATTTTAGTAGATAGGATCTTCACAGGCCTTGATTTAAACCTTCCTCTTTGTGTCTAGCACATAATGTGTTTCAGCCAGACCACATGCTGCTCCATAGGTTGGCATGGTCCAGGGGTCCGAGTTCAGCCCCTGTGGGCTGGAGAGGAGCACACCTTCACGGGTTCCTTCATGTGTTTTTAATAGAAATTTGTCCCTTCGAGCTACTCATAATTACTTCTGTGTAGTCTTCCAGTCTTGAGAGAGAGGATATACTGAGCATTTTCTTTTGCAGTCTGTGTTTTTATCCCAATGTTTTCCTTGGTTTGTTCTAGCAATAGGGTTCTTAGCTGCTTTAGAAGATTCCTTTAATGAGGTCTTGTTGCGAACAATTAACAACAAATGATTTTGTTGCAGTTTCTTTTAAGGGAATCAGTGGTAACTATTAATGAAATATACACAACTGTTAGGCTGTCTTTAAGATTGCAAACGGGAAAATGAAAATAGTTACTATGCTAATATTGTAGGGATGGGTGGGTTATTCTTTTTAATTGATGTACAGACACTTAAGACTGAAAATATCTAGTGCAACTTGCTTCATTCAGTAATTCCTGCTTTATAAAGCTGCATTTTCTATAGGGTCATATTTTGGGCTTCAAATTTTATATGCTTTAGAACTGTCTCTGATGAGAAAGTTTATGTAACAACAATTCAAAATAGAAGAAAAATATGTAACCATGCTGGATAAATGCTGAAGGGAGTTTCCTTCTTTCATTTTCCTTTAGAAAGATCAAAGTTGAGGTGTTTTTTAATGGTTTCACTCCACTCATAACTTTATAGGAAAGCCTTTTGTACTTCACTCTCATTTTGCCTGTTGAAGTAAATTGCTACATCAACAAGGTAATCTGCCTGATATTTCAAATCTGATAATAGAGATTAAGCTGTAATATAGGTATGTGGCTTTTGGCATGGTATGACCTTCTTATGATAAATTCTCTTATATTTATTTAACGCTTTTTTGCTTCATTTTAGATAACATCTTAAAAGACAATAAAACCCCAAAGAGACTATGTTCAGCTTCTTCCGAAAAAGTCAAGATTCGAAGAAGGTTACAGTGCCAGAGAGAGAAGCAGATGGATTTGTTATTGTGGGTAAGTCGTGCTTCTGTTGAAAGTGATTCGTTCATCTTTAAAATGTCAAAGTTTCTCTGAGATGCTTGGACCAAATGAAATATTAAAAGAAGCCATAATAAAAATTGTTTGGTATTCTTACTTTTCCTGAAGAAGTTAGTTCTCCTTGCATCCTCATTTGGACTAGGTAGCTGAAGTTTTATTTACATAGGTCTGAACCATATTCAAGCGCATTGAAAATGTAGTTTTTTTGTTTTTTTCTCACACTCTGAGCAAGAAGAAATTACATCCTTACAGAACAAGTAAGGTTAAAGTTTAGGCTTCCAGCTTTATTATTGGAGTTGTGGGAAGAGAATATCTTACTGCAGTTGTTAAAGGACTGACTTTTTTACAGGTTCCTTTCTTTTCATTTCACCCTCATACTTACTATATTGGAAGGCAGGAATCATCTGGGAATTTCTGGCCATGGCAAATGTAGATGTTTCGTCACAGAATCAACTTCTAGTTTGATAAAAATTAAGCCATTTAGGGTTTTCAAAGTCTTCTTGTTATTCAAAAACTAATCTGAGGTGTACTCACCTGTGAATTGGCTATATTTGCAGCTTTGATCAAGATATTTCCCAGTTTCACAGGATGGCTCAAGCATGTAGAAGATAAAAAATTTATTGTATCGTGCTGAAACTTATCCTTTTCTTTTTCCTGTTTTGAAAATTTGTTTTCCTCTTTGGAAACCTGTCATTATCAATATTCAGCTCTGATTTACTGACTTGCTCCTCTCAGGAATCTTACAGTGTTTCTCCATTTAAGTATTACTTTTTGAGCCTTTTCAAGTCACAAAAACCTCTAGATTATAGAAGTCTAACAATCTGAGAGACTATGGTAACTGTTTTTGAGGAGAACTTAGATCTTTTGGTAATAGTTCTCCATTAAAACAAATCTGTTTTCACATCTGGGACTGTGTTGTCATGCTTAATTGCTGCTTTCCACTAGATTTTGTTCACCTGCACTGGTTTTGATGGTTACATTAAGTCATTTCAGCACTTGCATCGTGGAATGGTCAGAGGAGTTACCTTGTCATCCCCAAAAAGTCTGGTGGTCATTTAGCATTTCCGTTTCTGCAGGCAGAGTTCTGCACGCTAATGTTTCTATGTCCCACAATTGCCAGTTCAATTTAGCTTCATTCCTTTTTCCTGAAATGCTGTCAGTGACTATTTAAATTTTCTTCACATAAATTCACATTAAATTAACCTGCTAAACTTAAGAATGATCAATTTTGGTTTAGTCTTCTCTTATTTTTTTCTATTTATTATTATTTTTTTGCTCAGACAGAAGTTAGTTTAGCAATCTGCAATGAAATGGACTGTAAATTTCATCTTAACTAACTTTTACTGGGCAAAAAAGCTGCCATCAACCTTATCAGTGGAGCATATCACTGTTTTGCAAGAGGGATGGAGCTGCAGAATTATGGGTCAGCACTTAAGTAGATACTTGTCTAGAAGGGGTGTTTTTGTCTAGGAGTGGTGTCAGTGGGGTGAAAAAACCAAACCAAACCACATCACTTAACTGTTCTGTTAATTACTATTTTATTACTCAGTTAGAATGTTCTGAAGCTTTTTTAAACTTCAGTGTCAATTATTCTAGGATACCAACACTAAATATCTTTAACACATCTCAGTAAGATATTTATAGGAACATTAGTGTGAACATTACTGTATGCAGTGACCATTCTTGAAGGGAGTGAGAATTTCATGTTTTATGTTTTAAGTTGGTTCCTAAGCCCAGTCTTTCATTTAGAACATGTGGACAGGTGAGGAAGTGCTTTGCCTTTTTCCCTGGAGAAAGAAAAGTTTATCCTGTAGGGACACTTGCTCCCAATTTCCTCTGTTGTAGGGAGTATTGCTATTGACTTATAGGGAGGACTGAACTGTCACCCAAAGGTTGTTTTCTGAGATTCAGTAATTTTGCCCTAGAGTTTTTCAAAGTTCCAAGAGTAAGTACCTAAGGAAAAGTGGACAAGCACAGGATTCTCTTCAGAGTGGAGTGACTCTCACAGATACAGGGAGGCTGTGGCCATTATAAGAAGGTTTGGCAGAAATTTTGTAATGAAGATACACTTCTGCACTGTGAGGCTCCATTTTCCCTGCTGTGCTTTCCTAGATCGGTCTAGGAAGGCCATCTAGAACCCGTAATCAAATTTTGGATTAACACCTATTTGTTAATGCTTCTCAGTTCTGGAACAATGATTTTTGCCTGTTAAGTTTCCTTTCGATAGAAAACACTAATAGACATAATTAATTAAGTATTTTGAAATCACTTCCAAATGAGTAGAAGGACCTGTGGAATTAAGCAATGTACTTTCTGTTTTAATGATAATATCTGAAGAGAAAGAGCTTTACAGAGTAAATGAGGCCAGGCTTGAATCAGCATCTAAAACCTCACAAAAAAGTAGTGGAAACTACTGTTTTTCATCCTGTACTTCCTTATGGGATCATCCTAATCTGTAGACAGGAGCATCCTTACTCATGTGAGACTGTGAAAAGTATTATTTACATCCAGCTTTGTTAAATGAGGTTATATTGCAGAAGAACACCCTTAACAAATGGGAAGTCTTTTGTACTGAAGCTACAAAAAAGTAAAATGATCAACCCAAGTCAACCTTTAGTTCTGGAAACCTGGACTCTTTTTCCAAGGACCAATTTTACATGTTTTACATAGATTTTACATACATTCCTCTCCAAATCACAGTTTCTGTTTTGCCATGAATTTATTCTGTGTGCACATAGTTTTTTGAGTGCTTTGTATTGTGGAAGGAAGAACTGGATAAATTTTATATTTGAATTAAGGGACACCCCCACTGTTGCCCAACATGTAAAAAGGCCTTACAGTAAGATCCTTACTGTTTCCATGTTGATCTTAATAGTATAGATCTCTACATATGTTTTTAGGAACTTCTTAAATGTTTGCTTCTGAGAGAAATGTGCAATTTTTTAGATGTTATGGAGTGAGTGTTATGAAAGGTAGTTAATATACTGAGACTCCCAGATCCAAGGACTACCCCCATACTAGTTTATTACTGCAAATCAAATGGTTTTCTGGTTTCTCCCCTCTGCATACACACCTCAAAGATTAGATGCATTAAGAGATTTGTAAAATCTAGGTGTTATTGCTGCTGTTTCTTTTTTAGGAGTCAGTAATAATGTGTAGTAGATCCCTGTGAATCTCTACATTGTTTTTTCATTAATATTTAAGGAGCTTTTAGTGGCACTAGTATGGAAGGTTGGGCTGCTGCAGTGTTTTAAAATATACTATTACATTAAAGAAATGCACAAGGCCTTGTGCCAGTTGGAAAAATAAAAAGCAGTGTCTCAATATCCTTTCACTTTCTGCATCAATGGACTTATATTGCGTATTTTTTTTATATAACAGGAAGTGCTTGTGCAGTTATTTCCAACCTTGCAGTTTTCAAATAACCAAGCTACTATGTCATTATGTAGTTTGAGGTTAAAATATTTAATACTAACTTTATAATAATTTGAGATTTGAGGATATATTTTAATATTTTTATGCAAAGAATACTTTATACGTATCAGCCTGTGCTGCTGTAAGTGAACACTTTTGATGCACAGTAAGAAGTTACTGTAGTTAAAGTGACCTGTTTCCTGAAGTGTGACTTTGTCAGTTTTATGCTTAAAAATTAGTAGCTCATTTGGGCATTGAATTTTACAGCCAGAGTTGATTGAAAAGGGAGGAGGAGGAATTCAGAAGAAACAGTCCCCTCCTGTTGCATAAGGAGGTAATGTCTCCCCTTCATTCAGTGATGAAGTCAAACTAATCCTCTTGGGGACTAATTTTGCACAAAAACAACCTGCGGTTTTCAGTGGTGCCGCTAGATGGGGATTTCCCTCGGATTCAGGGCTTGGAGGGCTTTGCTCTCCCCCTTTCACACACAAAAGTGCAGTAGTAGTAATTATCAGTACACCATTTGATTAGACTGTAGGTTTTCAACGGATTTATAAAAAGCTTTTTAAAGCCCAATATCAAATCTATAATGACATTCCGACCTAATAAAAACAATGAAGCTTGAAATGTTGACAGCATGTATCTAGATGTTGGCTTGTAATTCCTTCCAAACAGATCTGTTGAGGCCCATGTGGGACCTCAATAACACAAAGAAGTAAATTTGCATATTTTACAGCAGGAGGAAAAAACAGAATGCAGAAACATGAATAATTAGGAGCACAAGCTTCATGCTATATTAATACTGTTGAAAAGCATGTGTTGATTGTATTCTGAAAGCCAGTAGTGATTTGGTTGAGTGAACTCAGCATCTCTTATGCAGATTAAAGGATCTGGGTTACAGAACAACTGAAATTCATTGTTTTGCTGTATAAAGAAGTATATTTCTTAAAGGAAATGCTTTTTTTTTTTTTTCCTTTGGATTCTGGACAGCACAGGGAATCTTTTTAATGCCTCACCAAAGTATGTTTTTGTTGAAAAACGACTGTGCATGTCCTCATTTACTTGTACTCTAGATTTTAAAAACAGTTCTCTCAGCCACAAATCAGATGTTAGTATATTTAGCACTTTAGTATACATGACCTACTTACTTTTCATTCTGCATAATTTCTCTCTTTTTTTGCTTTCTAGGGCTTGAGCCCCTGGAACATATTCATGATGCCTCCATGCTATGAATTTGTTTATTTTTAAATTTGCAGAAATCCCCTTCTCAAAATGTTAGCATACGGGCCATTTTTGAATCCGAATAATATGAATGGTTGTGTTGGCTTCTGTTGATTTCAACATAAGATGTGTAGCATACTTCTTTTGAAAGAAAAGATTATTTACTTAAAAGTTGTAAATAGTATTATAAGTGGTTTGTTGTTTGTTTTGGCTGAATATTGTCTTGGCCCTTAACTCAGAACTATCTCAAAAAGTTATCTGGTTTTGAACATGGACTTGAGGGAGGAGAAAAGAAAGAAGATGAAGGCTTCTTGCTTAACTTGTACAGCAGTTTTAGTTCTGGCAAGAAAAAAGAAATATGTCGTGCTGTATTGGAGAGCTTTATTTTGGGGCTTTAAGAGAAAAAAATGCACAGAACCAAACACTTTAAATCTGTCTATTAGGCACATCTTCTTAATTTGCATAACCAAGGGAAGAAAATGGTAAAATGTACCAGTCTTTTTAGAAGTTGATGTAATTGTAAGAGGTTAAAGAGGCATCTGGCAAAAGGTTGTTTTGAGGTCACATATGCATCTGGCAGTTTGCTGCCAGCCCTCTAAGAAAATATTGGTTGGAGTTGCACTCCTGTTTTTCATATTAACTGCCTTCTGACTTGATGTATAATAGTCACTTTCTACATATCCAGGTCTCCAAAGTGCTCCTGAGAGGTTTGGGCCTACTGATTTTAATTCTTGCAAATACGGATGGAAGTAGAATATGCTTAAGTAAGAAAATCCTTTTTTTTTGCTAGAAATTTATTCTCAGAAAAGGTTAAGACATTTCTTGGACATGACTATTCTGCAATGATGTATTTACATAGTTGATATAGTATTTTTCAACCTTTCTTATGTTAGGGTGTTCAATTTTGATACCTGGGTTCTGACAGTTTTGCTTCCATAGACAGAAGTTCACTGTCTAGTAGCAGTGCCATGGTCTATTGTTCTATATAGCATTCTTAAAGAAAATTGAAGTTGAAATATAAGAAAGGAAAATATCTGTTGCTTATTGTAAAACAGAGCAAAAATACCAAAATGTAGCATAAAAGTATGGATTTTCAAGTGCTGGTTGTAAACTTTGTTTCCCAGAATATGCTGGTCATTAAGTCTCTTTTAGAATTAAAAGTTTCTTTGCTTTATGATGCAAACAAAATAGGTCAAGATATGACAACGTATTTTTAGCCCGAGTCTGATTTACCTATATAGGGTGGACTTACAGCTAGAGCTAAGTGAAAAAGAAGAGGTGAAAAATGTGTTGCAGGAGTGCAAGTTGCTATTCTGGCAAGTGATAAATTCAGGTTGAAGTCTCTCTTTTAGCAATTTACAGCATACTTAGGTGATCATTCCTTACACAGAGAGCCCTAGTCATTAGTTCATGCAATCACTGCCTGTCTGGTTGGAATCATTCAGACTTCTACAGATGTTAGCCAATGTTAATTTTCTCTGAAGAAAATATTATGTGGAACTGATTTTTCATACACCCTTCCCTGTCTCTGGCAAATAAATGTTTTTGTACATTTTTTCGGTGGAAGAAGAAAAATTACTTTGCTGAAGATACATTGTCTTGTTTATTTTTAATTAGATATTATAAAGAAACTCAAGAAGATTATGTTTTATATTTCACAAATGCTTCAAGTCAGTCTTGTCATAGGCCTCAATGTGAAATAGTAACATAATCGTAAGTCTTTTCCTTATAAAATGAAGGATGGCTTGTCACCGTGTGCATAAAGATGTGTTTTTCTTTAGCTATTCCTTCTTGGTATACTAGTAAAGTACCTTTCAGTAATGACAAAGAAGTTAAAGAATATAGGGGATTTATCCAGTCAGTTGTGTTGCACTTCAATGCTATTTCATCTGTTTCTGCCATAACACATCTTTGGAGCTTGCCAAAAACATAACATGTTTTCTGATCTCTGCTCACACAACTGAATGATCTTCAGCTTTTACGTGGTGCTTTTCCCCCACAAATGAGGGTTGTGTGGACTCAGTTCTGAAATTAACTCTCTTCCTTCAGTCAAAAAGAAGCATTTGCTCACAGCATTGACCATGGCTTGCTAGGGAAATTATACAGTAATCAGTATTTGTGACCATGATCACTTCACTTTGTGCTTTTTATATCTTTCAGTAAATAATTCTAGAGCTATTTCCATTGTCATGGGGATGTTCTTCTATGTGATAGGAAAAAATAAAGAAGAATGCAAAGACCTCCTAGAAGTAGTGGGCTGTTTCATTTATGCAGTTTATCTGTTAGCACACACACCTTGCTGTTGGTACAGCTACCTGTGTACATCACGGGATGTACTCCCATCCTTAATTCTGTGTATTGTTTCCTCAGTTTACACATGGTTATTTTCTACAAAAACTGTGTATAGGGCAAAAATTATAATGTATGGAAAATCATTCAAAGGCTTAGGTTGGTTTAATTCAGGAATATTGGTACAGTGTGAGTGTTTCTCTGTCTTTCCTCTTCTCAGCAGCTGAGATATATTTGAGACTTCAAATTCCTTCAGCAGATGTATACAGTCTCTTCATTTCCTTCTTGTTTTTGTCAGGGTGTCTAGGTGAAGTTAGGGGAATATGAATTAGGTTAATATGGATTTGGTGTTTTGTCTATAAGAATACATGTACAAACTGTAGAGAGAGCTTTTACAATTGGAAGTATTAAGTTGTCAGTGGTTAGGCTCATTTGTTTTGGTGGTTTGATTGTTTGGTTTTCTGTGGGTTTTTGTTTGGTTGGGTTTCTCTTTCAATTACTCCCAGATTAAAGATGAAGCCTTTGAGCATGTAACTGCCATTAAACATGTACAATATACTATTTTTTTCAGTTAAATTGGGCAAGCTTCTGTACAATGATCCAAAGTCCCAGACCTTTCCTGGAACAAAGCAAAACGATTTTTTACTGTTAGACCATATAATTCTAAATCACCTTCCACTGAGATCTCTCTGGACCAGCAGTATACTGCACTTGTTCAGGAGTTTGAGCTCATAATTTTCCTGTTCCAGGGTGAAGAAGGGAGAGCAACAATTTAAACCCCATGAGATAAATTTTTGCCTTTCTTTCAGTTTGTATGAAACTTCAGGTTTTTTAAGAGGGAGGGAGTAGAACTTTATGACTATTTCTTTGCCATTTTATTTTTCAGTGGGAACTTACCTACAGAATTTCTTATCAACTGTTTCATCCTTAGGTCTTGCAGAAGGGCCGGGCTATGACTACAGAAGATTTGATTTACAAAAGCATTAGAAAAGCTACTGTAGCAGAAAGCAGACAGTATTATCTTTAAAATATGGTTATTAAACACACTTACCAATGCACCCTTCATTAGGAGGCAGAATTGTGGTGAGTTTTTTTTTTTTTCTTGCTGAAACTGTCTTCTTTTACTAACCCACAAGTTATGTCAACACTATTATAAAGAGAGGCAGAAAGAGCTTTCATTAGGTTGATCTAGTTGAACTTGAACTTCAGTTGAATATACCAGCTCTTATGAAAATTTGCTTCTTCTTTGCCACTGAGTGAACCAGAGGTGAGATTCAGGAAAGAACAAGTAGTAGTTTCCAGCTCATGCATTGTGTTTTTAAAAAATAGTGAAAAGTGAGCAAAGAAGTAGAATTAAGCATCTCTGAAATTCAGGTTACAAAATCTGTTTAGAGTATATTTGCCTAAAATGACCCACTGACAAAATCAGAGACCAACAATAAGCCTGAATTCTTGATCTGCTCTGGAGCTGAAGTGTCTGAATCAAAGCACCATACCATCAAGCACTCTGTTCACTTGATTCAAAACCAAAAGCTGAAGTTACAACATGTTCTTCTTGAAATATGTTTGGTGTGTACTTGTGCTTATTCAAGCATTCATCCAAGAAGCGAGAGACCTCAAATCTCGTTCTGCACAGACTTAGTGCTGTAAGATGCACATTTTCCAGCATCGAAGTCTAAAAATCCAATGAGAGAACTTCCAGTGTTTGTATTGGCTGCACAGTGGTTCTACTTCAATAATGCAAGACATTGGAGCTTCTGTGATACTGTATTAGTCATTGAACTGCAGTGGCCTGAGAGTAAGAAGACAGGAGTTCTGATCTCTGCTCCCTAGCCTGTGTGTGTTGTGGGTCTGTGCTTTTTCCCCCCCTCCCTAAAATGAATTGACTGAAGGTTTAAAAAACAAAAGAGCCTGAAGAGACAGAGTGTGTTGCCAGCTTTCAGGCGTCAGGCTCAGACTTGTTCTGATTTGTTTTACCTCTGTCCCAGGCAACCTTTCCTTTTTTTGGGTGAACCAGGTCCAGCTTAAAAAGGAAGGGGAGAAAGGTGACCTAAGCAAATTAATGTGTAGCTGACTGGGAGAGCTCCCTGTGGGAGCCAGGAGTCTGAATACCATCAGTCTACAGGAACCAGATCTCCATTGTTTCTTGAGTGGGCCAGTTAGAGGGTGAGGGCAAATGTAGGATCTGCTCTCCTTTTGCCTGGAAATTAAAGCAAGGGAATGTGCCAATTATGCCTGGAACATGCAGTGGGAGACGTGAGGGGAAATGGGAGTTAAGCTGCTTCCCGATCAGATCCAGGACGTTGCTGCAGAAGTGACAGCTAATGAATTTAGATCCCTAATGCATTTTGTGGCTTCTAAGACAGCTGCTTTCTTAGATTATTGTTCCGAGTATGCCTTTCCAGGCCTCCTCCCCATTCTAATCTTGTTGATAGCAAACTATGCATACTGTGTGAAGATGGTGAGTCCTGCTTTGTTATAATACACTTTTCATTTTAAATAGCATAAACAGCAGTCAAATTCTATACTTGCAAGCCTTTGCAATTAGACTAAATTATCTTTTTAGGAGTAGTAAGAAACCATTAAAAGAAAGAAGGGATAAAACTGTAAGCAGAATAATTGAGTATCATACTTTTGGGGATATTCAGTTTGTCACAGCCATGAATGCATTCACTGTCCTTCAAAATCTGAGTTAAAAAAGCCCTACTTTGTTGCTGAGAGGTGTGTTGCAGGCACAGCTCTTTGGCAGAAGAGGATGCATTTTGTTTGTGCGTGTTCCTTCTGCCAGCTTAATGATCCGGTGGGCACAGGCCCACAGCCCTCCAGGAGGCTGACAGTGCTGGCTGGTAAAACAAATGTGATCTTCTATGTAAAATAGTAGTATCCTGGAATCAAAGAATATGCTGAGTTGGAAGGATCCCAACAAGGGTCATCAAGCCCAGCCATTAGTCCTGCACAGGGCCATCCCCAAGTGTCACACCATGTGCCTGAGAGTATCATCTGAATGCTTCTTGAACTCTGTCAGGCTTGATGCTTGGGAAGTGCTCCCCACTTTGCTGAGGATCCTAATATCCAACCTCAACCTCCCCTGACACAGCTTCAGGCTGTCCCCTCAGATTCTGCCCCTGGTCACCACAGAGCAGAGATCAGTGCCTGCCCCTCTTGTTCCCCTCATAAGGAAGTTGTAACTGCAATGAGGTCTCCCCTCAGTCTCCTCTTCTCCAGGCTGAACAGACCAAGTGTACTCAGCCTCTCCTCATACAGCTTCCCCTCAAGGCCATCTTCACCATCATCATTGCCCTCTTTTGGATGCTCTCTAACAGCCTAATGTCTTTCTTGTATTGTGGTGCCCAAAACTGCACACAATATTCAAGGTGAGGCTGCCCCAGTGCAGTTGAATTTCGTACGGCTGGTGATTGCCCACTCCTCCAATTTGGCGAGGTCTCTCTGCAGGGCCTCCCTGCCTTCAAAGGAGTCAACAGCTTCTCCCAGTTTTGTGTCATCTACAAGCTTGCTTAGTATCCCTTCCAGTCCTGTGCCTAAGTCATTCATAAAGATGTTGAAGAGCACAGGGCCCAAGATGGAGCCCTGTTGAACCCCACTAGTGACAGGTCACTGTTCTGATGTCACCCCATTCACTATTACCCTCTGTGCCCAATCCGTGAGCCAGTTGCTCACCCACCACATGAGTGTTTATCCACCTGTGTGCTGGACGTTTTGCCCAGAACGATACTGTGAGAGACGGGATTGCAAGCTTTACTGAAATCCTAAAATATTACATCAACTGGCTTCCCTTGATGAACTAGGTAAAGTAAAACTTTATAGTAAAAAAATAAAACTTGAGTAAAAGCTCTCCAGCACATCCTGATTTCAGATTTGACTATAAGAAGTTATTGAGAACTTTGGATTATAAAATGTTTCATAAATTTTATTTGCCTGCATATTGCTTTTTTTAAAACCTGAAGGCCTTAGTAGCACTAAGTTGGAAGCACTGAGAGGAAGTTGGTTGACGTTTGTTCAGGGCCACAGTGCCACAGAGTTTGTCTTCTCTTCATGAGCATATTCCTGAGCTAATTTGTTTTGCAGTGTTTGGGATTTTTTTGCAGTCTTCTATTTTAAAACAAAAAGGCAAAGCTTATTTTTCTTTTCTTTTTTTAAAGACTCCTCTCCTCCCCCCAGTTTCTCATTATATCTTTTACTGGTTAAGCAATACAGGCCTGTACCTGCTTAATGTCAGCAGGTATCTTTCAGCTGTGCATCTTACACACTGACCTTCATAGCAGATACTCTTGAGCAAGAAATGCTTTCCTTTCTAACCTCTGATGAACCAGATGTAAAGCTAAAGATGTCCATGTTATTTTTGTGTTCTTATTTCAGAAGGTGTGATATACGTAAGTGGTCTTGTCTACTACTTCCTTTCTCTCTTTTTCTACCCTCTCCCTTGGGAAACTTCTGAATCCTCTGCGTTTATATTTCTTTAAGTCTTCAGCACATTCCTGGCAGCATAAGCCATCTGTTTGCTTACATTCTGTAGCTAAAGTCAATGAACTTCTTGTGCAGTGAGTGAATTATGAAGTTAAGACATTTCGGGTGAGAACATGTCTAGGCACTTTTGATCTTGACTCTGGAGATCAGGCTTAACATGGGGTGCAGATGAACACACTGAGAGGGTCTTGTTTTAAACCTTCTATTTCCATTCTGTTACTGATGACTTTTCTCATGTAGGGCCTCTGTTAACTTTGCCAACTGGAGAGCAACCAACACTTAATTTTGTTGTCTGTGTGTGTGACTTAAAGTAGCATAAGTGCTCTGATGTGATACCTGCAGTGTTAAGGACCAGCTGATTGATGTAGTGTTTCAGGAGTCCAGTCTGTTCTGCCCTTTTGATGGGATTGAAGCATGTGCCATGCTGACATGCTGCAAGCAGAAGATGCTAGCTGATATTCTGTGGGGATATTGCTTGATTTTTCCTTTTAGCTTTACTTTATGTCTGGTATGCTTTTTATTACTGTGAAACCACCCAGAAGAACAGAACCAGCGTTGAAAAAAGCAGACAGTTTTTGAGAGGTCAGGATTTTGAATATATTTTTAAAGATAATTAAGTAGATAAATACTATATAAAATGCCTCCAGAAATCATCTGAAGGTCAGAACATAATATTACATGGTCCTTGTCCTTCTTTCTTCCCTCCAAAACAACAGTTTCTAACTGCAAACTCATATTCTGAATTATAAATTGAATGGTGTGTAGGAAATCTAGTTGTGAAGTACAGCGTGCAGCTAATCAGGATAAGTAATGTGACCCTCACTGCCGTAGTAACATGCTGAAATGCTAGTCAAGCAGAGGCAGCAATATCCAAGTGCATTTACTTTTGCCAGTTGTTAAAATCCTGTCTACTTTTAGATATTCCTTTGCTTCTGACATATTTATTATCAAAAGACAGATAGAAGCTTGTACACTTGATGGACAAGAAGATATCCAAAGGAAGAGCTTCCTGTAGTCTTAGACTCCCCATATTCTAGTACAAAGTTATTTTTCTTCTTAAATGAAAACATCTTATTTTACATATTACTATACACCCTAAAGCTAACTGTGGCAAAGTGTTTCTAAGAGATGTGGTGAAGCAGCTCAGGAACAGTTTGTAGATTCTCTTGAAACCTTTGGGATGAGTTTGTTTGGGGTCATGTCTATGGCCTTCCTACTTTCTCAAGGTGGATTTATGTATATTTTTGTTGACAAAACTGAAATCCTCTTGCCAGTGAGCATAATTCATGGTATAGTCATGGTGAAAGTGTTTGGAGGTTTTAGATCTTGATGTAAACTTTGTAAATAGATCAAATAAATACAGTTTGAAGAAACAGCATTGTGGATGGGGGAGGCTTAGTTATGGGGTTTTAGTTTATTGCAAATTGAATGTCTGGTTACCTTTTTTTCCCTTTAAGTTCTGTGCCTCTTTTAGCATGAGAGGGCCAACTCTTGCCTTTTTTCCCCTGCTTACACAGGGGAGTTTCTAGCAATCCATGTGTATATGCTTTTCTATAGACAATGAGTTGCTTTCTAAACATTGAATTGAAAGAATAGCCTCAATTAAAGTATGTGCAATGGAGATAAATTTGGTATAGTATTAAAGTTGAAAAAATTCAAAGCTACATGTGGAGTTAATGAGTGAAGCAGAGGTCCACAACTCTTGGCTTTTTCCTGTGATATCTTCCAGTGGGGATCCTCAAGCAGTCAAATAACAGGTATGCAGAGTAAGAAAAGGCTAAAAAAAGATAGAATAACTGGTTTGGTCTCATAACACCGTTTAATTCTTGTATCCTGCTATTCTTCTTCACTGAGAAAATACCAGGATAGAGTCAGGTGTGTTAGTATCTTCCATGATCATGCCCTCTTGACAAAGAGGAATTTCAGGATGTTAAACATGGCTCAGGATGGAACCGCTGCAACTAAATCCTCTGGTAATGGCTTAGAACATGAGAGGAAATGGGAGAGGCACCAAATATGTCTTTGATTTACCTTTGAACTAACTGATTTCAGGTGGCCTGTCTAGTATGTTCATTTTCCATGTAAAGTAGAGTGCCCTTTTGACCCCAAACCTAACAAATTTTAAAATGAAGAGGTAGACAGATAGAAAAAGCATAACTTACCAAAGGCATGATACAAAGTATTAGCTCTCCCCGTTCAAAATTCAGTTTCTCTTGTTCCTAAGACATATCTCACAGAAACCAATAGCTTTTGCCTGGTTTCCAGACAGCTGGGGGGAACTTTAGGTTATAATTAAGCTTTACAGCTTATTTTAATTAAAAAAATGAAAAACAACTTCATGTTGACCATAATTTACTTGTGTCTAAGTGTTTTCATTAAAATAAATATTGTACCAATGTGAAAATCTAGTTCTTAGGAAAGTGAGCCTAATCTGTAGGAGTTCTTATATGTGAATATATTTCACAGAGATATATGACTATCTATTCAAATTTTTGCTTTCAAGGTTTGGCAACCATAAAATTTTCTTTCTGTGTGTAAAATGAAAGCAATGTTAGTCTACTTAGGAACATGTTTACCTGTTATTTTTTGCACTGGATGAAAGCTGAAAGTTGATGACATGTATTTTGTATGCAGCTGTCTGTGCATTTTCAATATAGGAGGAAATACAATCAGTTCAGCATGACTGGATTACTATAAATAGTTCTAGAAGATACCTTCATTTCCTCTCCATATTTATTTTTGTCATATGCCTTACTGACTGTAAGGTATGATGTAACCAAAAGTTGAGTGTTATATTTTTATTTTAAAAATGCAATGTTCAAACCCAGAGTGGTGTCCATATTAGAGAAACATAGCAATAAAACAGAGCCCATCTTATAAAAAAATTTGGGGCATGTTTTGCTAATTTTTTTTTTAGGGAGATAAGGAATTTAATTACTGCAGATAATAGTGATGAAAGCAAGAATGAAATGTTTTTGTGCTAAAAACATAAAATATGTTGACAACTAAGTGGTACATTTCTGCGTCAATAGGAAAAATGATAGATTTTAGTCTTAGTTTTTGTCCTTCTAGTAGAAACTAATCAGATAAAAATTATTTACAGTATTTCTAACTTAATATTAATTTCTAGGTTAAAAAGTTGTAATTTTAAATAGGATGGTTATGCTTTCTCTGTGTATCATCATCTGCTAAACTAGTGTGGCTTGCCATTTTCTAACTAGGTATGGAACTTATATATTTGATTAGTCAGAATAAGTGCAGGCTGCAAAAACACACAATACATAAGGAGTCTGAAAGGAAAAGCACCTTTCAAAAGAACTCATTCCATTACAACCAAGCCTCATAGCACCTGCTCTCCTATGGCTTTCCTGCTCACTCGCCTTAGCCCCTCTTCCTTACCCTCCTTCAGTCCCATCCCTTCTCCCACGAATCTCTCCTTTCATGGGGTTTGGCAAGGAATGGCTCTTCCAAGGCTCGCTGCTGTGCTGGTCCAAAGCCATACAGCCAGGACACAGGAGGGTGGCCACCCTCAGATCAGCCTCATGGAGCTCTTGGCTCTGGGCTGCTCTGGGTCACAGCTGACCTGAGAGGCTGCTCGCAGCCCTGAAACCCTTGGTTGAGCTGATCTGGTTTAGCAGCTCTGTTTTAGGGACTTGGTGGAAGCTTATTTGGCACGGGCTAATGATCACAAAAGTTATTAATGAATAAGAAAGGGAAACACCCAGGCCATCCAACTGCAAAAGCCGTTTTTTTTTTCTTAAAGAATTTTTAGCAGTGTACTGCTTGAAGATTTAAAAACTTCTTTTTTTTGTGCCCCTTAGCTGTGAAGAAGTAGGTGTTGTTATTCTAAACTAACTTTTTCTTTTAGAAACATTTTCCAACCTTTCAAAAATCTTTTCCTTTGTTGTAACCGCTACATAAAACTTTATTAGAAGTTGGAAAAGGCTTAGAATTTCATGCCAACTTGCTGCTATTTTTGCATTTAAAATTGGATGGTTTAGCAATGAATTCTTTTATTGGTATAACAGTAGCAGGTATGTATCTAAGACTTGGTAGATTAGTTTTAAATTTAAAAAGTCTTCAATAGCTGTAGCTTAATTTGTTCCACAAACACAACTGAAATATTGTGATCCTGGATTGATACTAATTCTTTTGGGTTTTTTGATTTATGCTATTTTTATCCTTTGTTTGGAATTATTTCACATTACTGTCTAAACTGCTGGGTTTCATTCCAAACTTAGTTTGTTGTTTTTCCTGTGTGGTTTTGTTTAGTTTTCCTAAGTAAAGGATAGTCAAGTCTATACTTGCCCTATGTTACTAAGAAAGTGACTTTCAAGAGAGCTGCAACAAGGTTACTTTTGTGGAAAACATTAGCACTTATTTTGTGGAAAACATTAGCACTAATTGTTTCCAGGGACTTGATTTTCACTGTTCTACATGGCGAGAAAGTTTTCTGTCATTTGTGTCTGTGCCAGGGGAAGATGACAAGTCATCTAGCCATATAAAAGCTGGGTGTTAAGGGATGTGGCTTCCTGTTATGAAACTTGCTGCAATCCCCAAATTCAAAGTCAATGAGAATGTGTGCAAGACATCGAGCACAATGGAACAAGAGGGTAGGTACTGAAATAAATATGCGGGAATGTATATTGATCTAGGTGACTCTCTGCTGAAATAAAACTGTGAACTTTGCTGTCCCTAAAAACATCTTATTAGGTGAGTTGTTCAAAGCCTGTCACTGGTGAGCTTATTTGTCTGAGTAGAAACAACTATAGGTAACCTGCCTGAGAACAACCATGTGCTAGAAGCTGACGTAAGAGCTGACCTAAATAAGCTGATTTGTTTCACAAATGCATCTTTCAATTAAAACAAAGTTGCTTAATTTTGCAAACATCTATGCTAGCTACATACTTGGATGGTTTGATATCTCAAATGAAGTCCTTTAAATGGGAGGAAAGACATGTATGCAAGAGAAACATTAAAAAAAACCCCAAACCAAAAAGCATGGCTTTTTAAAAATCACGTAAATTATGAGCAGGATGCTACTGCATTGTTCCTGAGAACAAAAGTAGCCACCTGGAATTGTAGTGAAGGTGATTGAGAATAGATAGATGAAGTGTGATACATAGTAGAAGAAAGAAATCAAGTCTGCAGAGGTATTCCTTGATAGGTTCAGAGCCACCTAACTATTAAAGCTAAGTGTCATTCAAAGAAACTAGATCCCTAAACTGATGAGCATTGTGGGAGAAAATACCTACATAATGCCTTTAAGTGTACAGATGCATTTTTCCACAATTAATTTAGTACATGTGCTGTGTCCCACAGTGAATTCAGATTGGGTAAGGTTGGAAAACTTATTCCAGAGCTAGTATGAAAGATGTCTGATTATCAGCAGGCTCAGAGGAAGTTAGAACATTGTACAAGGCTGCAAAAAAAATCTGTTAGTCTGCAAAAGAAAGCAGTCATCATCTGTATTTCTGCTCTGTGTGCAGACTCGTCTCTTTTCTCCTTCCTCCATGTTGACCAAGGTAGCTTTCACTAAGAATTGCAAACTCTTGATATGATTAAGTGGTTTTTAGAATGTGAAACAATTTTGTATATCTGACATGTTGGGATAAGGTGTTTAATATTTCCTATAGATAGTACCTTCAAGTTTATTTTTAGTAAAATGTAAGTACTTAAGAATTCCCAAGTGCTGAACAAAGCAGTTGTCACTCTGAAAGTTTACAATGGCAAGTTTTAGCTTGTACTAACTCAGACTGGGAAGAAGACATACCTTTCAGTTTCTGTTCACAGTGGTGACTTGTGAGAATGAAACAATGCAGTTGGTAGAACTGGTTTGATATTGAAATAATTCATCCATGTACTTTGTCTATATTGCTATATTCCTTTTGCTGTGTAAACAGTGCTAAATTTGAGGGACCTAGAAATACAGAATAGAAGCATGTAGCTATTTCTGCTGTAAATTAAACCGTGCCTGTAGTTGAGACTTAATATCAAGTGTGCCACCCACACATAAAAAGTAGATTTTTGGAAACAGCTGAGTAAGCACAGAGCAAATGCCAAACAATTGCCTATTTCTTGAAATTTTTGTACAGAATTTGGAGGCAAAGCAATTCAAGGAAATGCTCAGTATAAAAATGAGGGACCTGCAATAATACATGAGATGGATTGTGTTGAGTAGGTCTAGAAGGCTGAGCGTAGGTCTGGCATTGGGAAGTTCTCTTGGCTCTGCTGACTAAAGCTTAATTTCAGTATCAACCAGGAAAGGTTGATCGACTTGCCTTTCACTGTCATCTGCATTTCAGTTGATACTACCTAACATTTGGACAATGGTAATAGTTTGGTGTTTTGGCATCATTCAAAGAATGTGAGAAAGTCTGCTAGGCATGCTGGGTCTGCATGCGTTCATGCATTATTGATCTAGATTGCATATGATAGGTCTCTAATAATTACTGGTAGTCTTTCATACCTTGTTTTATTTCATCCTGTCCAAGTACGAAATGAACTCTCATTCTGTTTTGCACTGCACAGCAGATAAATGCAGAGAAATCTGTGTATATATATTAAAATAATTGAGGTTTTTGAGTGTTTGGTGAGTACCAGAGCAAGTTACACCTGCCCGTTTGTCCACATGCTGGTCACACTGGTGTCTCAGAACCCACTTAACTCCGGGTGGTCATGCTGGTTTTGCGAGTTGGTGCATCTGAGGTGAGGATTTTCTAATAGCTGGAAGACAAACGGAGTCGTGTTGGTATTCCAGACAGCGAATTTCTAGGTAGAACAGTTTCCCCTCTCTGTACACAGTCCACCAGAGGGAGATGAACACCAAAATTTGCCAGGAAGAGGAGTGGCGCATGCCAGCAGAGTTTTGGTGAGGCCAGCCTTTTGCACCTGAGAGTACAAAACTGTGTTGGCACCCTTGCGTGTCAGAATCAACATTGGAGAGGTGGGTTGTTTCTTGTATTCCTGAGTGAAGAGCAAGGCCATCATGACTGTATTTTTAACTTTTTGCTGCTATACCACTGTCTTAGTAAAACCTTGTAGGAAGGAGGATGGTAGTGAAACTCCTATGGGTTTTCTTAAATCTTTCTGCTTGGATGGCCTTTTGATTTTGTGATTGATTTAACTTTAAGTTATATCTTCATTTTGTCTGGTCTGTATGGATGAGTCCAGACAGATTCCCAGTTCATCTTGCCTGAATTTGGTAGGTTGTCTGGACATGGGGGTTTTGTACTTTTTAATATGCCACAGTGTTGAACTGTGCCTGAGCTGATGACCCAGCTGAGGGGAAAGGTTTGATTACCCTGACGCAAGTGACTCGGTAATGGAGCTACATTGTGTGGCTGGAGCTCCCTCAACTCCTGCCAGCGTTAGAAGGGTTGGCAAAGAAGTTTGTCTGTCAACATACTGAGCCTCAGTCTCAAGGGCAAGTGTGTTACTCATTCCTGTCTGGAAGTTGATTGATTTAAAAGTCTCTTGAGACGAGGTGATTCTTTATGCTCAAGAGCCAAATAGAACTGAAAAAAACCTTATTTTTGACTAGTGGCTGCTACAGAAATTACGCTATAACTTTCTTTATAGTGTCAATCCAGTAAAATGTAACACAGGGAGGGTATATTTGAACTAAGGTCGTGTGTCTTACAGTCTTTTGAGCGTGGTCATGAAAAGGAAGTCCTACTAAATGTCTTTTTTGGGCATCAGTCTTGTTCCAAACCTGTTAGCTTAATAGGTTTTCTTAAGTCTCGTGTCAACTGGTATCATTTTCCCAGGAATGACTGGTTTTAGTCAATCATTTTAGTTGAAATAGGGAGTTTTCCTTGAAGTTTAGTATCTAATTAAAACAATTTTAGGAGTTCATCATTCTTAAATGGCATGTGTCATGATAAACTTTTTTCCTTCAGTTATGTATTCCATCTTTAGAAACTGAAAGCAGTGTTATGCTTTTTGAGTGGGTTTTATCATTAATCAAGCTATTAGAACACATAATTTTATTTTTAGCATATACCATTTATTTTCCTGTGCATTAGTAAACAGAAGAAATGGGAAAAATTACTCAGATGTAGATTCTAACTCATTATAGACCTCTATTTTAGTGGTAGATCCTGCACATTATCCAGGCAAACTACAGTGTCTTGCACAGCAGTGTATCTGTATGCCTTTTCCTGTTCTTATTTGGTTACCTGGAAACTGCTGGGTTTATATTAATGATGTCAACATTGTCAGGTAAATAGATTGTCCAGAAGAGAATAGAAATTAACATCTGATGATGCATAGACTTGCAGGAAAAATCAAAAAAAAAAGTTGATTTTTCTTCAAGGATATGTTCAGCACTGCCAAAAAAAAAAAGGTCATATTTATATTTTATGGCTGAATGTACTGGGTATGGAAACTTCCTTGAAACAATTGTGCTTCTTCTGCTGTGCGATTCTGATACCAGGGTACAGCTATGCTTGGTTTTTACAGATGTATGTCTATGGTATTCAAAATACATGCTGATTGGGAGATACCTGGGAATATTTCATCATAGATGCCGTCATGCTCATTATAGATTTAACACTGCTAACATTAGGACTAAGTAATTTCCATTTTATCTTGGTCTAAAAGTGTTTCATATTAGTAACTAACAAAAAAAACCCAACCAAAAAATAAAAAGAGAAGTGAGGTTGGATGGGGGACAGTGTTTCCCCCAGCACCACATTGTATTTAACATAGCTCAGCAAAATTAGCCAGGTTGGTAGGGCTTGGTGTAAAATCTTATGAGAAGTTTTCCATTAACTGGAAAGTCCTGTAGATGCTCCCTTTAAAGGTAAAATAATTAAAGTAGTATGTAACATGTCACAAATAGTTGCCAGTTGTATTTACATTTGATTTTTGCCATGGTATTTTTGCTCAGCTACTGACTTTAGGAGAGCCGCTAGAATTGCAGATGTGGAATATTTTGAAAGAATTATTTGGGGTTTGAATTTTTTTTTCTTTGTTTGCTCAAGAGATATGTTATTTGAGAAATAGCACAGATCTGCTTCAGTTTATCCGAAATAGTTAAATCTATGTTTGCTAAATATCTTGTCTGATTCTTCACTGGTTATTTGATATGAAGGACCACATCTGTCAGTTTGGAAGGTGTGGGGGAATCCAGGCTCTTACCACTAATTATTTCCCTCTCACACTTGTATCTTGATTAGTGAGTTTTATGTTTTGGGGCTTTTTTTATTGTAAATATATATGGTAAACCACATTAGTGTTCCATTACATCCTGTGATAAACATGTTTAGCTAGCAAAGACGTTCATCCTTCATCTTTTTCTTTCACTTTTGTGTTCATCTGCCGCTGAATAACATATTAAAAATAAACTAACTTTACTGAGGTCGTTTGTTGACATTTGTATTCAATGAGTCATTGTAGTGTGTTGCTATATGATTAAGATCTATTTTGGCTTTTAATCATGAATCCATGTGGTGTACTCTTGAAAACAAATAACTGAATGTTGAAAATTCTCATTTCTGTTTTATCAATTTAATGCAGTCCAAATCTCTGTAAAATATTAAACTTCACAGCTGTCTGTTGTCTGAATATGTCAGGACTCAGCTACAGTGCATTCTTATTGCAATAAAAGCTTGACACATATCAGCAATAACATGGATAGTTTCAGTAGTCCAGTAAAGACTCTAATAGACTAAACAGGAATTTTCATTGTTGTATGACAATTAGGGACACTTTTGGTACTTTATGAGAGTAGGACATCTAGAATCTAGACTTTAGCTAATTAATTTAAAATGAAGCAAATGAGAGACCTGTCATAAGACCTGTGGGGTTTTTTAAGTAAGATTTTTGTGCATGCAATATTAAACTTTCTGTAAAAGGATTGTAGGGCTGATAGAGAGGTTATACAAAGAAAATCAATATATCGTTTGCCAAATAGCATATATGACAATTGATATAAATTTCTATATAGCATTTACTATTCCCTGTGACATTTGCATGCTATTTTGGGACAAGCTGGCAGATAGTTTTTGTTAGTCCATGGTTCCATGGATGCCCCTGCAAAGTGGCAGCCACAGATATTCCATGTGCCAGCATTGCTGGTGTGGCTGCGCACAAGTTGGATCAGGGAACTGATCAACTAATCAGGTACACACTGAGTGTCTGGCCTGAGGGTGATGATGCAGTCTGGCTGGGATGGGGATGCGGGTGGAGAGAGGGGGGATTTCAGCTGCAGCTTGCACTCAGTGTTGGTTAGATTGATTGTGAAGCTGCCCTCAAGGTAAACCTATAGACCATGTATGTACTTACTACATTTTTGTAAACAAACATGCAATGAAGAAAGTAATTATTACAGTTCTGTGAACTTCCATAGTAAAAGTTTCTCTTTTTCACAAGTGTGACTGAGAAAATGTGTGCAGGCAATGCAAGGGAGACTTGTTTTCAGTAGTAATCCTTTTTCTGAAAATGGGTCACTTTAAAAAAATATTTTTAAAAAGTTAATTAGAAATATATCTTAGAATTAAGTGGACAATATACTTGAATGAAAAATCAGTGTAAGTTGGTGTATAATGACTGTATCGATTCCACTAACATAGTTATTCAGTAATTAGCTCTCTGAATGATCTGGCTTGCTGCTCTTAGTGAATTTCTTTGTTTTGGCGTTACCCAGCTAGATGTGTCACATTAAATCAGTGAGGAGGTAGAGACCAGGATACATCTGTAAGCACATTTCTTTGGGGTTTTTGAGTCCATCAGAGGCTTGGTCAGAATTTTCTGGAGGTGCAAAATTCTGTACTTCACAGCCTTGTTTATAATTACATAAATGGAGCAGATTCTTAAACATCAGTGAAGATGTATGTATTAATACACTTTTTATATGCATGGTATTATACTTCTGTTTACAGTGATAGTACAGATGTTTTGAAGACTGTAAAATAAGTATTTTGGGATTTTTTTAAAAGAGAAAAATATTATCTCATTTGTCTAGTTAGTTGATTGTAACTACCTGCTAAATGACCGATTGTTTACAAGTCTGTTTTTACCAAAAAGTCCTTTTAAACACAGCAAAAATAATTTATTCCTTAAAACTGAAAAATCAGGGTTTTTTTCCCTATTTGGCAGCTAGAGAATGTACAGTTTAATTGAACAATATAAAGATTTAGGCTTGGATCTAGCCTTACTTATGAAATGTCAGCATTCACAAAGCTCTGATTACAGGAGCATGGCACTGGGTGCATGGCAGATAGCATTTCTCACGTGTTGTCACTGCTCACTAACCTAAAGAAACCATGCAGTACTGACACTGTAGCTTTACTCTTGCTCAGACATGCTTTAAAAGACTTTATTAGTTTATCAAGAATTAAATTTTATTTTGAGAAATGCATGTACATTAGAAGTCTGTAACCAGATCCACTTTCAAACAGTGTGTAGTAGCAAAATGAGGGAAACTGCAGAATGAAAGAAAAATCACCTCCACTTTACTGAATAAACAATTTTCTCATAGAGCATTTCTCAAGTAATAAATCTTTGTATTTACCAACTTTCATGTAATAGAAATAGATGTCCGGCTGATAAGAGTTTGGTTTTTATAGCTCCATTTATGGCCCTATCACTATCCACAGAACTCAGAATATAATAAATGACTCCCCAAAGTAGATCAAGTAAATTACAGTTTAATGCAATAGTGCTGAGTATAGTGGAGGAGTGATTACACTGGGCTGGAACACTCCTGGCTAGTCATTAGAGGAAGGGACATTGGATTACTTCCTAAGCATCTAGTTCTGAAGTCCCTGCTGAAGCAAAATACGTTTTTTTTTGGGTGAGAGGGAGGTGAGGATTTATTGTTTTAGTACATGGACTACAGCTTGAAAAGAAACATTCTGTTAAAGGAAAATACAAGGTAATAAACTGACTTAATTTCTCCTTTGGACATGGACATGTTAAAGGCCAAAGCAAAACATTTTTCACTTTAGGGATGAAATAAAAAAAGTTGGACACTGCTTTCAGAACATTGCAGCTGCACTTTCTCCTTTTCATCCTGTCCCTTTAGTCTTTATAATAAAAGCTACATTTCACCTCTGATTTAAACAATATCATTGCATAGTAGTAATTCCGGTT
The DNA here is from genome assembly GCA_013396755.1 of Sclerurus mexicanus. NCBI lineage: Eukaryota > Metazoa > Chordata > Aves > Passeriformes > Furnariidae > Sclerurus > Sclerurus mexicanus. The sequence continues at coordinate 1,529,434 of VWZF01005609.1, forward strand.
TGGTAATAACTTTGTTTTGTCTAGTAGCCAACTTTGTGATTCAGTATTATGGAAAATGTCCCTATCCCAAGAACTTGTCATTTGACAGATCGATAAGAGTTGCACAAATCAAAAAAATAGGAATGATTTTGGAGGGTTTTTTCCATTTCTAAAAATAAAATTTGGATGGTTGTTGCTAAATGGCAACTTGGTGTATATGTTCCAGAGAGCAGAATTTTGGGGATTGTCTTGAAAACTCTTATGAATTTGTTTTGTAGTTTTTCCCACACATGACTAATTGCATCTGGGAGTTCATCAGAGAAACCAGCTGACGTTATCTTCATGGGTACATTGGAAAAGAAAAATAGCAGCAACACAAATGATGGAGGAGTTAATGTGGTGGTAGTGAGGTATACAGTTAAAAGGAGCTCAGAATGATTTTCCAGCTGTAATTTAGTAATGGAGTTATCTGGAGCAAATCTGTGGTTGTAGCTAAAGTGATGCCCATACAAAGGGACAACTTCTAGAGACTAGTGGTAGCTAGAAGCTTTTGTGCATTATAGAGACACCTTTTAATTATAGCATTACTGTATTAACTGATGCAGCGAGTTCCCAGCTATCATGGGTTTAAAATCTATTTCATCAACCTGACTGTCATCTCAGCAGAAGGTTTGAGACCTGTTGGTTGCACTGGCTTTCTATTATCATGCCCCAGACTAGCATCTGCCTGAGTTTTCAATACTGGCTTGTCAGACTGAATTGTTACCTGTGAAGGTTTTTCTAATCAGGCATTATATTCAGGCCATTACTACCTTTTAAAGTACATCAAACTCAATTACTTACCTTTTAAAGCACAGGAAACTCATTTAGTTGCACTAATTGTTACTAATTTTTCTGCAAGTTGTAGTCACAGTGTTTTCTAGTCCAAATAGGCCTAACATTTTGCTTTTAAACAAGATGAAGAGTATCAGTATGGTCTCTTCTGCTGGTTCTGGCTGCTCCTCGGGGTTGGTGACCAGCAGCTGTGGGGAAGGGGCTGCTTGAGCTGGCCCAAATGGTGTCCTGTATCCTTACTGTGATAATGTGCAAGACTCTATTTGAGGTTTTGGCCAGATGGTGTCAGTTATGGAACCAAGAAGCAAACTCAGGAAATGCAGAAGTTAAGGCTTGATTACACTGTGTTAACTGTTTACCATACACATCATATTAACGGCTCTAATGAATGACAACAGCCTGTTTTAAAATAGAAATGTCTAGGATGTGACTGTACTTTGCTTTCTGTGCTTAAAAATTATCTTTGCCTTATGCAATGGATTCTTTGCTCTAGTGTCTTTGAACTTAAATTTGCAGAAATTTAATTAATTTTGCCTCATGTTTCAAAAGCAGACTAGTCTTTGGATTTTTATTTCAGATATTCTCTCCTAAACAACAGTATATGAGAACATACATATTGTGTTGAAAGCTTCTGTATTTCTTCTCTGCTTCTCAGAGGAAATGTTGAACAGTTGTTACTCTGAGGTAACTTGATCTCAGTAACTGGCATAGTTTGTCTTCTAGAATTATTTTTTGATTCCTTTATGTTTTATTTTACACACTTTGTATGCTTGTTTGGTAAAATGCCTTCAGGTGGGACAACTTTTGTAGGCAGAATTAAGCTCTCCTACTAACCATGAGTATTGTTATTCAAATTAGACGACTTATTCTGGTAGTTGTCTGAGACCGTATATGGGACTATTAAGAGGGCATCTTGGATATTTCCCCCTTCCCTCTTTCTTGACCACCATTTTACATTTAACACAATTTACTACTTGGGTTCTCTAGCAGGTTAGGCTCTTTTTTTCGGTGAGATAAATAGACATGATTGTTATTATCCCAAAGATGGGTACATTGTATCATCTCTGGGCCCAAAGCAAAACAGGTCCTTACACTGGCAAGTTGAGCTTGTTTAAAGTGGCAGCCCAATTTAACTTTTCTTGCGCTCACACTAAATGCAGCACTTGTTTTTGTGTTGTTTCCAAGCCAATTATTCGCATACATTTAAAAAGCAATCAGATCTGGTCTGTTAGGTCAAGATAATATGAACATAAATGCACATTCTTACAAATAAGCTGCCCTAAAATATAAAGTAGAAAAACAAATGTAGTGTGAAATGCTATGTAAAATGCAGGCATGGCATAATTAGCAAAGGACAGTAGAAATGCTGTTTAGTGAGGACTTGAATAGTAACAGTCAATTAATTTCTCACAACAGGAAACAGCAAAGCATTTAACAAAGAAACATCATCTGTCTCTGCAGCATAAAGTCTATACAAAGAATCACAAAACTGAGGCAATTAATAGACCATAAGTCATGAATTAAAAAACCAGAAGGAACTGACTTCATATTTCTTTGCAAAGAAATCTATCTCTGTATATTTAAATAATAGATCTATTTTTAAAACAGTATACAAATATGTTTTTTTTATATAATACAAGCACATATACAAAGCACAGCTTGGTATGTATGTAAGTATGTTGTGGTAAATAATGTGTACAATGTAACTGTAGGCTTGATAACGAAGGCATAGCCATCATTATTCAAACTAACAGTAAAAAAATCAGATTATCAGTTCAAAGTTAGCTAGTAAGGATGTGATTAATGTTTCTTCCCTTCCTTTTCCTCAGTACCAGAATAATGGAAGTGATCTAAGTTGGATAAACAGAGGCGCAGCAGCATTGTGTTAGATGCAAAGAGAAAGTAGTTACAACCAAATCAAGAGCTCAGGGTCTTGTAATAAAGTTAAATCTTATGACAAAACATTTAGCAGTTCAACTTAAATACCTTGAATTGCCACCAGAAAGCTTTGGTGACCATGTAAACTCACTAGGCTCCAATTCAGGTACTTTCATTGAATTTCTTGTATTGGATCATGGGGATGTCTGTAATAACCCAATTTTCAGTATATAAACAGCAGAAGCTTTCCCCTCCTATAGTAGTCTTGATCTTGCATCACTAATTACTTTTCATAGGATCAGGATCAAACCCCATGAGAGGATACAAAGATATTTTAAGGGTAACACAATTAAGGGAAGAAATAACATTATCTGGAAATGTTCTGCTTTGTGGAATTTCTGGCTCACTTCTCCACAGCTTTCCCAAATATCACATGTCAGGGCAGTTGGGAAAGGTACAACTTTCCATTTAGTTCCCCAGAACATGTAGGGGTCTGCTTAGCAATTTTTTGAATTGGGGTTATTTTGAGAGAGGCTGATGCCAAATAGATATTCAGTAGATTTTTAATAGCTGTGATAAGTCGGCTAGTGATATTGTGGGTTTTGATGGTGTAGCTTTTATTCTTGTTAGTATTTTGAATGCCCTATTACAAACCCTATATAACTTGGTGTTACACCCATGGTTATTTGGAAAAAAACCCCTCAAATCCTTCCCTCTTCTTTTTCCCCACCCAAAAATTAAAAAGCAAAAAAAAGGGAAGGAAAATATTTAGCCTCATTTGAAATGGAGAGAAGAAGGCTAATGCAAATCTATTCCAGAAACAGTGATTAAGGACGGAACAGGGAGAGAGGGAACAGCTTGATTCTGCTTCACCTCTTTTACCCGCAGAGGAATGTTGCCAATAAGAATATGGACTTGTTGGAAATTAAATAAAGTGATCCTACTCAGAGCACAAAAAACGTAAAATAAATATGTCTGAGTTGGTGTTTTTTTCAAGGTTTTTTATATCTGCTTCTGGGTCAATACAGCAACAGCATATTCATTAAACATGGCAGTTCAGTCCAACAGTCATGCATGGAGTGTAACATACTTAATGTGGTGGTGCTCCACTCTGATAGGTGCATACAGATGTTGTCCAGTAGTTAATGTTTAACTTCACTCATTTGTCTTTGGTTTGCATGTTTCCAACTGTTTTTTTTGTTTTGTTTTTTTTTTTCTTCTGGAGTGTTTTAAGACATTTGTCCACTGTAGAAATTCTTTAGGTGTAACAGTGAGAAGCAATGGCAACATCTTCAAAACAGCAAATGCCCCAAAACACCTGGTAAGAACAAGCTGAAAAAGTACTAGTATCTTGAGACACTGTGGAGTCAAAGGCAAATGAAATTTAGGGTATACACAATGTGACATTTTGTACTAAATCCCAGACTGCAATTTTAAAAAGTAATTTGGATTCTATTGGACATGCATAAAGTGTTGGGGGTTTTTAAAATCTCCCTGATTCATTTTCAGCAGAGCTCTAATAAGTTTTTCTCCTCTGTGGCGTTACTACTGTGCCATGGCAGTTTTAAAATGCCAGCACCTTCTGCTGCAGAGAATTTTAAAGAAACATTCTACTTGTGGATAATTTCAAAACAAGAAGAATTGGAAAACAGCCCTTCATATATGCCCCTGGGGATACCCATCACATATATTTAATATATAATGGCGGACTTCTACTGCTAAAGACATGGTGCTTTTTGATTGTTATGTTTATATATTAAAACTTTATGCAATAAACAGTATTGCATTCTGTGTGATAAGTGATGAAATTTTAGAGCTCAGTGAATTGCTGATTTTTAGTTGATCTGCAATACATGTCAGTTGGTGTTCACACACCCCTATTCTGAGACAGAGTCTATTACTAGCTTAAAGGGCCATTCTTATAACATCCTTCTATTCAGAAAAAGAGGAGAGATAATTTATGATTAATGGGAGAATAATCTCATGGGGCTTTGCCTAAGAGGCTTCGGCTTAAGGTGCAGATAGGACTGATGAGTTCATTTAAAAGATCACTGTCACTGCAAGGGTTGGCTGCTTCTCCTCTGCACCTGAGTCAGTCTAGCCATTTGTCTGATTTCATGGTGATTCGATTCATTTCACTAAGCTTGTGAAAAACAAGTCACAGACACACATGCACATACACGTGTTTTGGGGTTTCCTGCCTGCTTAATAACTTGAACTGTCTCACTGAAGTGTCAGATGAACAGCAGAGATGGTTTGAAGGACCAACTCCCTTAGAGAAGTCTTACCGTGGTATAGCTGTCTTAAAACTACTAGCTAGGAATGATGGCATGGTACATAATTTATAAGAAACAGAATCATGTTACTTCAGGTAAATACTCTGTAAAAGCAGCTGGAGATACCATTCAGAGGTCATGTGTGTTGAATTGCAGTAAAAACACAGACTTTCTACTGCTGTTGAGCAAATATTTGAGCAAAGATGGAAAGTACTAACAAGAACGTAAAAAGGAAGTGGCATAACTGGGAGATAAAAATGCATAGAAGAGATCAATTAAGAGCAACAGAAGACAGAAGATATTGAATGAAAGGGTGACTTTGTCCTACTTACAATAGCTGTCCAAGACAAATGTTACCATCAAGGGAAGCTGATTTAAGCTGTGTCTCATAGTCCAAAAAACATGATCTTCCCAAATGTTCATTCTCATTTGCCTTAACTTTTGCGTGGGACCAAGCATCAATGCTGTACATTTTTCTGCTGTATTGTAAAGACAGAAACACTTTTAAAAGAACAATTAGCCCTTTCAAATCTAGTAGCTTCATGTTTGCATTGCTTCATTAGACTGAGGAGACTTGAGGCATAAATTGATCACTGAACAAATGTTTTATTAGTTATATGGAACCTTGCAGGCAGTATGCTGCTGATTCTATGTAGTAGTTACTTCACTTCTCTAATTTCTAAAATGTGCATGTGGTAAACCCAGCCCTTGCCAGTTCTCTGAAGTGCTGCAAAATTGTGAGAAATGTAAACGAAATTATGCAGAAGCCACTTGGCCACCAATTTAATGCTGGAGAAAAGACGTCACTGTGCAAACTGGGTGATAAGTGTATTTGTGAAATTTGGAAGTGGAAGCCTGTCCGGATGATGACTCACATAACCAAAGTCTTCACATGCAAGCTGTATTGCAAAGGCACTCTGCTTTTTCTTTCTTCCACTTCCCCAGTATGTCAAAGAGTTCAGACTCAGTCTTGTCTTCAGCTCTTCATTTGTGGAGCCTGTTTCTAGACTTATTTACCTTTTCAGAACAAACATGTAAATACTGTGTGAAAAAAACCCTCAACTCTATCACCTTACCATTATGCAATATTGAAAATGTTCCGCTGCACAAAGAAGAAATTGGTGATCCTTTGCCATATATATCCATTTATTGATATTATTAGTGTGGTACTGCTGAGCCTTATCTATTGTCTCTTGAAATTATATATTTCTTTCAGTTGTCCAAACTGGAAAGGACTTTTTTTTCCAAGAGGCTTGTAATGTAAAACCATGTTGTAGCCTTTGAATCTGGTGGTATTATACTCTTTCTAATATGAGTATCAGTACTGCCACTTTCAAATTAATGGAAGTGCAGATGATTGAGAACAAAGGGCTCATGTGATTTAAATGGTTTTAATCCTGGATTATTTCAGTCAGAACTCAACCTTAAAATATAGTAATACTAAGCGGGAGGGAAATGCTTGGGATTTTACTGCTTTTCATAGTAAATGATAATGTATCTAACTTGTTTAAAGCATTTATCAAGATTTACTTCTTAACAAAGGTTATGATAGTATCCAGTTGATTCCATTAATACCAGGATATTTATCAAAGTGGGAATTTAACCCAAACACTTCTTGTCTCTTGAAATACTAGTAGGTCTGTTTATTTCTGATTATGATGTTATTTTTGATCAAGACTTTGCAGGTTGTGCCTTGCACTTTATTACAAAATCCCTGTCAATCTTAAATAGTTGGGATTTCAGAACAGGTATTTCATGGCCTTGTGATACCCAGTATAACCTTTCAGACCTGCTAAATGCCTAACAATGACTGCTGTATATGCTGGATGCATTCTGATGTTTCTGAAAGGGTATTGATTGAGATTAGTTTTTATTTTACGTATCTAAATGTCTATGTTTACCTTCCAACTGTTATCAAGGATACATATTTGAAAATGTTGCTTCAAAAGGTCTCAGATTTTTTACTTTAGTTTATGTGCTCCTTACTAGTTTTATTTTGAGCTCTTAAGGCATGTCACCTGATTTATCTTACTAACATTGTTGTAGTAGGAAGTCTCCCATCTGAGTGAATGGGAAACTATTATCAAAAGTAAAAACTACAACAGAAGTTTCACAATACTGTTATGGTTAAAACAACTTCCTTTAATTTGCATCCTAAAGGTTATTCTGCATTTCTTCTAACTCAAAACCTAATTCAGACTAGATAATGTTCTTGATGAAACATTTATTAGATTATTAAAGATTAGACTTTATTTTAAGTTGCTTATTCTCCCCATATAGAAATATTCAGTTGCTATATGAAAATGGTGGCATGTGATATGCACACATAATATACATCAAATGGATTTTTCATTAAAAACTTGTGTTAGTTTTTTCCTCTGCATCCTCTCCCCAATGAATTCAAGTGAGCCTTTTCCTGCTCATACACGGTCTAGGCTCAATTGAAAATAAGGATTCAAAACAGGGGAACAGCCAGCAAATAAGTAACTTTGCTGCTCTATAAAAACCCTGGAGGGCTTGGAGGAGACCAGGATCCTAGAACTTTTTCAAGTAGGCATAATTAGGAGATCTAGTACAATGAGAAATTACTTTTTGAAGAAACTAAAGGAAGTGAATATAGGCTCAGTATATTTCCACATTCCCTCCTTTCTCCCTCCCCCAATCCTGCTCCTTGTAAGCTAGTTATCCTGAAAACATGCACCCAAAAAAAAGTTATGGAGAGTAAGAACTACACTGCTGTTTCTAATGGGGTTGGAATCATTGTAGTCCTGACTCCTAGGTATTTCTCTTATGATTTATTGCAAAATCTGGCTTTTCTTCAGTCAGAACATGCATTTCTGTCTGCACAGCTGCCTTGTTCATGAAATCTGTGAAGATGTAATGATTTTTGAGGCTTATATCGTTGTGTCTTTTGCTTTAACTATGTTGCTTGTTCCTCTTAGAAGACCAGACTGAAAGAGAGGCTGTTGCATGCATTGTGCTGATCGTGGTTTGGTTTGCTTTTCTCATTCTTGGTCTGGCCTGAAAATTGCACAAAACTGTACTTTGGAGAAAATTTTAAATGTTCTCTCTCAGCTGGCCTAATGTTTAGAGAAGTGCATGTAACTGTCCAAATACCTGAATTCCAGAAGCATTTTCATATTGGAGGAAGGGCTGGGGGACACCAGTGCATCAGATCCATTGACTTGGATTTGGCAGGTGCAGTAACAAATTGAAGACTTTTCCTTGCTGTTTTGTGTGGCTTCCAGACAGCCTGCAACTTCCCTGTTCTCAAGTAACAAAACTGAAAACTGGAAGTAGGGCGGGATTCGTCCTTTGGATACATGTGTGTACTGGAGTAAAAATCAAATGTAGATTCAAGTGATTAACTTTTGCTCCTGGAAGTATGTATTTTCAATATTACACTATCTTTTATGCAGTCTTACCAAAGTGAACATACAGTTTGTCAGTTACTAAACAGTAATTTATTAAATGAGAGGAGTAGTTTTGCTTCGAGAGTTGTGCTGAATTTAACTGTCTCAAAGACTTTAAAAAAAAAACCAACAAAACAAAATGAAAAACAAAACAGCCTGGAAGCAGCACAATAACTTTGTTATGGGAGCCAGAACTTGTCTATAGAAAACAAACCAAAAACAAATAAACAAAACAAAGCCGCAAACAAAACCCACAAACAAAAAAGCCCCAAACAAATCAGTTCTGTACGAGGAAATATAAGGTTTTGAAAGTGAAAGTAGTGTTCCCATTGAAATCTGAAATTATAATTTGCAGATAAACCTTTGCTTTCTCTCATTTTTCAGAGTGCCTTCTTTTGTTTACAGAGCTGACTAAAAAAATCCTGTAAAAACATTTCGCAAATCTGTTAACCTTTTCATAGGGAATCTGTTGGCTCCTGAAGCCAGATCTACTAAGCAGTTAAAATACTGAGATATTTTTAAAATAAATACTCAAAAGTTATTCAGTGTTGTTAGATCATTATCCTGAATTATTACTTTCAAACTACATTAAAAAAAATCCAACAAATAAAATTTATTTGTAATCATTCTAAAAATGCTACAGTGATATATACAGCCTAAAACTCTCATTCACCCTAAACCCTCGTTAATTTGCAACAGAAAATCAAATCTTTTCCAACTTCTAAATCTAGAATGAATAGATAGACTAAATTTTTGGGTATAACTCTTTTTATATGCTAAAAATTGTGTTCTACTGAAGCCTTGTGTAATGTCAACATTAGCTTGGGGAAAACTCTTGAATATTTTCATTTGAATAAAATGGGAAGTGTTTTCAGCTACATCCAGTTTATTTCTAGCTGTTTCCTGGCCTGACCACCAAGAAAATATTATTAGGGCGTTGTAGGAGACTTATGTAATGGTTTTGGTTCTGATATTTTCATTAAAGCAGTTTCAAGAAAGTAGAAAAAAAATTCTATTTCAGCATTTTTGTATGTTTTGGGTGTCTTACTGTTTTTATTGTTATTGACACATTTTGTTGTGGTGACCTAAAAAATGAGGTGACACATAGAAGTTCTGAATTGCAAGTTGTATTAAATACAAGTTTTATTCAAAATACATGTTGCAACTGAATTTGCTTCATCTTCACTATAATGAGGTTGTTTTATTTCATATTTTGTAGAGAAATGTACGTTCTTGGAGAGGAAGTGATCAGGAGTTGATATTTTTTCTTGATGAAAGAAATTACAATTTTTTATCATTGTGCTACTGTATCAATAATAATGATAATAATTTGCATCCTACTCTCAGTATGATATTTAACAGCTTCGGTAGCGATCAATTGATTAGCAAAATCTTGTTTTATTTTTTCTAAAGTTCAGCATTGCCACTCCTATTTAACACATCTGCAGACTTGCTGTAGATGGTCATTAAAAGCATCTACAGGAACCCGTGTGGTGTGTGCATGCCTGGGGGAAGGGTTGGCTTTAGTTCTGTGTTTTTTTATTCATAGAGGAACACTGATGTAGAAATCAAAAGCTCAGAGTAAAAAGAAAACACTTGTTTCCAGAATAGTGAAGACTTTTTTTCCCCCCCCCCCCCCAGTCTTTTAAAATTTGGAAGTAGTGTGGTTTGTTTTTATTGTGAAAACTCTCAGGAAGAACAATTCAGAGTCGGTGCCATTCTTCCCAGTTGAATGGCGCTTGGTTTGTGAAATGGAGCAGCTGCAGTAGTTCTTAGCTTGGCTTACAAAACCATTTGCTTTTTAATCAAGAACTTCAGATTCTGTGGTGGTTGTTCATGATGGAGATGGCCAGCTCTGCCCTGTGAGACAGCTGTAGTATAATTGAGACAGACTATGTGAAGAAAATATAAATGCTGAATGTCTTAAAAGCAGAATATTCACTAAACTGTAACTGAATTTTTAAAAGGATGAGAAGCTTTTACACAGCAAAGAATTTGCTGCACAATAAAACATTTTATATATAGTGATGTTCTTGCATAGATTGTGTAAACCAGGGTTTAAGTCTTCAGCATGAGCATTCAAGTACATTAGCATACAAGTACAATAATCCAAGTTTTGGTAAAGTGCGTATATAACTGCATAATGATAAATGCCCCACTTTTCGAAAAGCATTCTTGCAAATGAGGTCTCTTTCTTAAATTGTCTCGGATGTGTTATTTTTGCAGGTGTATGTGTCACACATTCATACAAATGCTTATTTTAAGAAATAAAGATGCTTGTATTTTATCAAATGGAATAAGAGGCCACTGGAGGCACTGAGAGGAGTCATTAATCTTTGGTGGCAGCTGTGGCAGTTACACATTTAGAAAAACTTGTTCAAGCAGGTAAGTATTGTGAAAATAACTGCTCCATCTTGTATAAGGCAAAACCTCAGACTGACAGTTTGTTTTAGAAGGGATTTTTCTAAATAGCAGTTTGACTAAGGCAAAAATATCTTGTTTCGCATCACAAATCAAAAAGTGCTGCCCATCTGTTAAAAAAAAAAAAAGGTTGACTTTTAACATTTTGTAGTAATTTTTTAGTCAGAGTTAATAAGTATTTTGAATGTGGAGTGGCTAGTTACATGTTTCCTGCTGAACTGTACATTTTTCATGTATGTGACAACTTTGTTATGGATTTATTACACAGATCAGAATGTTTCTCTAGACAGGCTATTTCATTCCCTTGCTGCTTTTTAAATAAAGTTTAGCTTCACTTTTAAAAAAATACTATTCCCAAGTATTATGAAGATAACAGTCCCTGTGTCAGAATATGATGTTGTTCCTAGATGTTCTCCTTTGTTTTCAAACACTCTGTCCCATTTTATGTTTCCAGTGTGTGCATTCTCAAACCTCTTTGATGCTGACTAATTGGGGGGGGGTGGGAAGACGATGTAAAAGGGTTAATCCGTTACACTGGTATTAATGAGTCAGCTGGATCCCTGCCATTCTCTCCCTTCTGGTTCACTTATCACCGATTAGCACAAATGACAGTTTTATGGGAAGCAAGCTATGAGGATGGCAGGTAATGCAGACCTCAGATGGGAACAGCCCGGTCTCAGGTTAATACAGGTAAATAAATCCATGCCATGTGGGTTGAGATAAGAAAATAATCCTGTTTTCCTGCTGGACCCCTGAGAACACCAAGAGTGGTGGTAGGGCTGGGATATTTTAAGCTCACACGTGATAGATCAAAAGGTGGGCAGGTTGTTTTCTGAACTCCATTCTCTGATGTGCTGCTGGGGATTTGAGCTTTGGATATACTCACCTGACACTCATGCATTAAAAGTGAGATGGTGAAAGAAAGTAATTATTTGCATGTCTGTGCAACTGAGAGCCCTTTTCTTAAATCTGAGACCTCTTGTGACAAAGTTTTGAAAAAGTTTCATTGACTATTAATACAGTGGTAATGTTTCTGTGGTCTGTCATGAGCTTTTAATTTGGGACTCTGGGATAGTAATAAAGAGACACTAATTCTAAGATGTATTGTATTTTCATTACTTTTCATTGCAACTATGACTGTAAATTGATTAAAAATGCAGATAGGGAGAAGGAAAGCATGCTTCAGGACACACTTGTAGTCCAGTTACTTTTTAGAATGTTTTTTACTAACTTATATTCAAATTCCAGCAAGACAAACTCAGAATCCTTCTCTTACACCTTCCTTCAACAGGTGCCAGAGCCTCTTCTCCCTTCCCAAATCTCTTCAATTGCTGGAATGATCTTAGAGGCATGCTCACAGCCCATATCTGAAACCTTTTATTGAAGCAGAACTTTTCTTCTGATTGCAACCTTTCAGAAGAGCTGCCTAGGTTTGGTCTACCCTTTGTGTTGGAGGATGGTATAGAAATAATGGATTAGGTTGCTTATAGGAGTGTTTGACTTCAGATGTTTTCATTTGGAAGCAATTCTTCCAATTTAGTCACTGGATGGAAAGATGCTTCCTTGCATATGGAGCGGATGTCTCCTAGGCACCTTTTGGGGAAGCTTCTTAGTAATACCTGTGTAGTGAACCTGATCTCCTAACTTGGGGATCTGTGGTGCAGCTATTCCCCTTCCCCAGTAAATTAGCCCCCAAACATTCTGTGCATTTGTGCACTACACCTGCATTTTGACAAACAACAGGCACAATCTTCTAACCTCCAAGTTGATTAGAAAGTTTGAGACTGGTTGTTTTTGAGGCCTTTGTTCCTATTTAATCCCTTTGGGGCAGGACAGTAACACAAAGAAATTTTTTTCGAACCACAAAAGTTTTAAAGTTGAGTAGTGTGGGATATCTCAAAGGCAAAATCCTGTATGCTGTCTTCTCCCATTTCTGATCTTACTTATTTAAGAGTTGTTTGGCCAGTAGTGGTTTTGCAAGTGAGGATAATCTGATTTTATCAGCTCACTACCACCCAAAAGCAAGGGTGCTACTTTCCTCCATTTCGGTGAATCTTGCTTTGCTCCAGCTCTGCTCTTTGCTGGACTTTGTCAATTGGCTCATTGCCCAGAATAAGATGGGTTAATAAGCAGAAAGTTTGTTTGTCAGCATCTGAGCAAGGGCAGAACCTTTGAGTGAGTGGAACAGAAATTCCCGTCCTTAGTGGTGGTGAGTGATTAGATGAGCTCTCGTGGTCTCACACAACATCACCTTTATTCAGGCAACAATTAAATGTGACTGATCATATTGCATGCAGAAATAGTGGCTCTGTTGAGAAAATCACCCTGTCTTAGACTAGCTCAGTACATAGCTGGGCTGATCTTTTGTTACCCTGAAGAAGGGCCAGTCCCTTCATCTCCTTCACACTCTGCTCTCTTGCTGTTTAATTTTTCTGCAATTTTGTGAATTTTCATCTGGGTCACTTTTGTGCTGTTCTAGTAAGGTGAATTAGTTTGAAGGGATTGAGTGATGGAGCAGGTAAGGCAAGAGGGAAGACAAAACGAGAGGTATGAATGGAAATGCATTCTTGGGCATTAATGTGCTGCTCAGTTGGCTCTTAGTGTCTCATTGCTCAGATACCTGATAGGGAGCTGGGTCTGGAACCAGGACTGAACCAGGACTAAGATCAAATTCAACCAGGAGAAACAGTTCTTGTGGATTAGAGAACTGAGTGGACAACCTAAGGATCCAGACTACCCCTCAGAATGGATGAGGGGAATGGCAGGATAAAACAGCTCAGAGTAGAGAGGAAAGACCGGTCACACAGTTTGGCAGAATTTGGCACCTACGTACCTTTTCTGTCCTATTACAGTGCTTGTGTGTGTAAAACTCTAGGCACTAAATCTGTTGTCCTCACTGGTTCTTAAAGGAGATATGAAATAGTTGTCTTCCAGACAGAGGCTGTGTCTTTGGGAAAGAAAGGGGTGTCACATGTTTTTTCCTTCTAGTTTGTTCTACACATCAGGCTGCATAATGATTGTGGGCAGATCACAGTGTGATCTGAATATAGGACATGTTCTTGAGTAGAGGACACGTAAAGCAGTAACTGCATCATGGAAACTTAATTCTCTCTTGTTTTCTGAAAAATCATTAATCTACCGTAGCAGCTGCCTATCAGATACAGGTGTACAGGTCTTTGTGACCTAGAATTTCATCTGCCAGTTTGCAGCCAGTTGAATAAGTATCTGGTAATACAGCCCTTTGTGCATGGGGTGGGTTGGTTCATTGGCTTGTTTTGTAGGGAGGCAGCAAGGTGATGTCGTTGGTCTGTGCTTTTCTCCAAGTACCAAGTTCAAAATGGACGTGGTAAGGAGTATGGATAGAAATGGGAAAGGACTATGACTAGAAATGAGAAAGGATATCAATGTGACTGTTTCAGGTCTCATCTTCGCAAAATTCCTTATGTTCAGGGTTCAGGCCAGAGCACCTTAAACACAACTTAAAAAAATTGCATGACCTTACCTACCTTTTTCATACCTGCAAGAAATTAAAATACTTGGATGGATTCTTTGCATTGATCAAGCAGGATTCCAGATTTTTCATGAGATTACTTTGCCCATAGTTATTTTTTAAATCCAGTTTATGGAAGTCCTGAAAGAGCTGTCACCCAGACTAATACTTTTTGCATCCAGAGAGGGCTTCTTGAACACTGCAGTTCAGCTTTGTGTAGGGAGGGTTCGCTTGTCTTGATTCTCTGAAGCTGACAAAGTGAAAATGAATGCAGTTTTCTCATGAGGAGAGTGCAAAAGACAGAAAACTAGTTGCACTGTTGAACTCTTAGGAAAAAAAGGAACAAAACTAAAAATATGTATTAACCTCTAGTTTTCTACATCCTACCAGTAATAACAAAAATGAGTATTTCTTAGTATAATAACTTTTCTCAGGTTTTTTTGTACATTTAAGAACTTCGTCATGTTTTTGATATGTGAGTCCTGTCACACCTTTGAAACTTTCCATGTTGATTGGTATAATGTCTGGAATTGAGACTACATTTAGATCCAAAATGCTGCTCCCTGCTTTTTCATGGTGGAAAGCAAGACTGGTTCTATGATAGGGGTATGTTTCCAGAGGACAGTTGAGCCACTTAACTCTCTGAAGAAAGGGTCATCTAGCTTCTTACTCCTACAAGCAGGATTTCATTCCATCACCCTTGTGCCAACTCTGCCAGCTCATTTGACATCTCTGATTTAGCTCATTAAACTGGCAGAAAACTAACCCAGCAAGAAAAGGAGTATGTATTTATCTTTTTTTAGCAAGTTTAGTGAGCTCAGCTGGCTCAAAAGCACGCAGGAGAATCTGGGGGCCACTAAAAGGAAACAGCAGGAGCATTGGTGCTGGGAGAAAAGGCAGGACTGCTCCTTTTGGCAGTACCAACCTGTTAGCCTGACTCAGCCGTGTTGTGAAAGCTCACCCTTAGGTAATAATGTTCACACTACAGGTTGACTGACAGTTCTTCAAATAGTAGCCAGAAGGGAGTTACCAGCTGTACCTAGTTTGTTTTTGTAGGGTGGCTTTGTCTGTTTTCGGTGTGTTGTATTTTGAAACAGATACTTATTCTATTCTAATTGTGTTATTGCATGAAAACATTCTGCAGAAAAATTACGTATGCAGGGTGGACCTGCCTGGGAACTTGATGTTGAGCAAGTGGGTAAGGAACCACAGAACCTGGAAAAATCTGTACTTTAGCTTCTGGGACAATTCACCTGTTGGATCTGAGCAAACTCAGAAACCTTTGTACTTCCAGTCTGCTGAATATTGCAGGCTTGAAAGCCTGAGCAAGAGTGGTCTTTCATCTTTAAACAGCAGGAAGTTTTTATTAGAAGATCTGGTAACCCCTGTTAACATATCTTACACATCACCATGGATCTTGAGTGCCCATAAGCCTGGAGTTCCCTTGAAACCTTGGCTGCAGAGTTTGAAATCCACTGTGGCTCCCCAGGGCCCCTGCGAAGTGGATGGTTGCCATCTCAGGAAACAGGAAATGCTTTTTCAAAAACTGCCCATCTGCCTTTGTGCTCTTCAAGCTGGCATGATCCTACATGGGTGTTTTGTTGTTGTTTTTACAAAATGAAATGCTTTGTTTTCGGTTGGGAAATGCCATTTCTGTGCAGAGTTTAGGGAAGGGACTAATGTACAGTGTAGGCATTACTTAACATAGGCATTCGTAGCCCTCAGACAGTTTCACATCATGAACAGCTGGTGATAAAAGTTACAGGCACTCTGACCTTTCTTAATTTTCTTCATGTATGATAAGAATATGGTACAAAGTCCTGGCAGATTTTTTTTAAAAACAAATTTTAAACAATTTTTTCAAGTATTACGTTAACATGTTTTTTGATCTTTGCTTTGTAGGCAGCATTAATGCCACTTTTTGGTGTACATGCAAACATTTGGACATTTCATTGAAAGATGCAGCCAAAAACATGTCAGCTGGACTTTTACATCTGTTGTCCTTGTGTATTTGTAAATGGATATTTTGACGTGGTGGGGGTTTTTTAGCCTTTGTAAACCAAATGCCTCTGCTCAGAAATTTTTATTCATCTCTTTTTCTCCCTCCAAAATAACTTCTGCCCTGCTCTTTGGATACTCTAAAAGAATTATTCTAGTTCTTTTTTTGTCCTGATACTTCAATTTTTTTTTTCTAACAGATCTCCTCTACTGTTTGTGTAGTGTGAAAATGCAATTAAGTGTTAAAGGACTGAAGCCAGAAATACTAAAAATCTGTGAATATTTAATACTATTTATGTGAATGCCTTTAAAATCAAGGAATTTAGAGATAATATGTTGAAGTTAACATGTTGTTTACACACAAGTCAAAAGTAAACAGGAAGTTCCATAGTGTAGTTTCTTCCACAAAGCTGGCTTTAAACTAAGGTTCCTAGAAATACTAAACCAGCTTAAAGCACAAAAGTAATCAGAAAATAACACTTTAATCCTAGTTAATCCACATTATTCACCTATGTGCTAAAAATAAATAAATAAAGTTATGTAGTCCTTTAATCATCTGTGTGGAGATGGTTATTCATAAGAGATGTCTGATCCAAAGATCAGCTACTGTGCTGGTTTTTGCCATTTCTGAGGACAGCTTAAATGGATTTATGTTTTAATTTTGAGGGAACTGCTTACTTCTTAACTTAGTTGGTTGGTTGATTTTAGATCCCTTTAGTAAATCTGAGATCAGAAGATGGTACTAATATAATGGAATTATATTGTGTAAGTCAAAAGTAGTTTCTTCAAGAAGTTATGGAAGCAGATATACTGTCTTTGTTTTATTGAATGATTTGTTGATATTGCTTTTGGATGTAGGTTTTCCTGTTTTAAAATATTCAGAACCTTTGTGTATCACTTTTAAGTATGTTTATAAATTTGTGCTTCTTACCACAAAAATCCAGAGAGTTTATCCTTCTTTTTATAGGGAAACAAAACATGCTGCGTCCGGAAATGCTCTGCAAGCATGTGGCAGAAATGCAAAAGCAGCAGTGGATAAAGTTTTCTGCTCAGAATTGACATTATTCAGTCACGGTGACATAAGATTGCCAGGCTGCTGTCTAGAAAATAACTTAAAAAAAAAAAAAAAAAAAAGGTGGTGAGGGAATCTTTTTTGAACCACAATATTTGTAAGCCTTCTGTTGGAATCTTAGATCTTGTGATTTAACTTTCTGCATCAGCTGTATTGTGCCTGTATGCCATGCAGGCATAAGTATCAGTGTATCTATATAACTTGGTGTGTGGTCTTTATGTTTTCAATTAATCCTGCTTAAATTTGTTTCAGAATTAGTGGGGATTTCCATACCTCAGAGAGGATCGTAGCACTCTAAATATGAAATGATTATTACTTTGGAGATTTCTCATAACTGTTGTGTAAAAGTTTCCTTAAATGAGAGTTCTATCCTATGCATTAATTCTTCTCCCACAAAGTATTAACTCAGCTTTCTGGCACTTTCAGAGTTTCTAGAAGACATGACAAAAAAAGAGTTCATAATAGCTAACTTGAATGTTGTAAGCAGCTGCTCACTTGAAGGCTAGTCATTGAGATGAGATGTATGGATCATGTGCTCACCACAGTGCGTTCCCACAGCAGACAGTGAGACAAAGATGCAAGTAGCCCTAATATGGGTAGACTGAGTGAGTGAGTTACAAATTTTGCAGTGCGATTTTCCCTTCTTCATTATATATAAATAAAAAAATATGTCGTTTCAACATAGCTGAAATGTTATCAAGAGAGAATAAAACATGCAGTGTTCCCTGGAACAGTTTCTCAGGGATGTCCTTGAGGATCTAGTTCTTCTACCCTGCTAGAACAGCCCTGGGCGTTCCCCTTCATTATTGCAGTAGCCTCCCTTGCTTTCATTCCCGGTGACCAACCTCAGCAGTATTTGCCAGTTGACCAAGCAGGCCAAGAATAACAGAGCAATGAGTTTTTCCTTCAGCTGGGGCATTACTCCTTGTCTTTTTTTTTACTACCCAGCTGCAGACGGTTATATTCTGTAAGTTTCTCCAAGTCTTCTGTCTCCGTGACCGTTTCAACCACATTTGACAACATTTTCCTGCCTTATCAAGGACAGAAGATGGGTCGTGTGAATCTAATTCTTTAGGAAACCAGCTTAAATTTGCATTGTTTGTATTCTAACATAATTTGCGTGTATGTAGCAAGCTTCATATGCAAATATCAGGCTATCAGCACCTCACATTTTGACTGGCAAATGATTTTAATGCATGCTGGACCTACTGACATGCCAGTTACACAGTGTAACCAAAAGACTGAACAGGTAGACCACACAGCAGGTTTTTAAGTGGTAGGAAAAATCCTTGTGCTCATCAAAGTGGGCTTCAGTGTGCTGTTTGCTTTCTGGACAGGATTACCTTTAGAACCACATCACGAATAAAACAGGAGGAGGGGAGTCCTAATGTCATAGTTAAGTGAGGATAGTGAAGTGATCTTAGTTTCATAGTGGAAAGTTGAGTGTTACAATAAATATTTACCTTTGGAACCACAACTGAGCCTGTAATCTGAGATAGGTTTTATAGGTTGGATAGCTAGTGACAAGCAAATGATATTGGTAAAATGTGTTAAAGGGGATGTTGCTTGCCAGCACTACTCTGTGTGAGCTGTAATATTGCCTTCGAGTTTGTTGTTATTACTGATGTTTCCCCAAAGCCTTTTACCGCTCATCAGGAACTGAAGATGTAAAGACTTCTCTTGTTTTGATAGTAAGCTTTTCATGATCCTTGCAAGAAAACTCGGGAGGATTGTGAAGATCATGACTGTCATATTCTCGTCAAAGGTAAAGAAGAGAAAGTTAGGCAAGAGAAACAGAACAAATAAAGGCAAACGAAGTTGTCTTTATCTGCCTCCTTTGGAAAAGCAAAATGGATCTAGTGAGAGTCTGTAATCACAGAAGAAAATCTAGCTTGCAAACTGGTGCTTTTTTTGCACTTGTTGCATACCAGCCTATCCATACAGTGAAGTTGGATTATGTGAAGTGTAGACATCTTCCAAGTACCCAGGGCGCAAATTTGAGAGTGAGCTGGAAAGAGATTATATAAATGAACATTAAACTGCTCTAAAATTTAAGAAACTTTTTGTTTTATTCTTAAGCTTAAAACCATGTATTTATTCCGTGAGATAATTGAGCGGGTCTAGATGTCCATGACAATCATCTGTCACTCAGTGATTATGTCTTTAAAAAAGAAAGATAGCTAATCATCTTATAAAAGTATGTTTATTTCCCCAGAAAAGTGTGATTTACTTGGGCTTGGAAGATTACATTTTTGCTGTGGAGTGGCTTAACTGGCAGATGAAGTGAATGACAGGAAGATTTAAAGGTTCTCTAAGAATGTCAAGAGCTGTGACTTAATGCATGTAGAGGCTGGCCTATGGCATCCAATCTATGCCTTCTAGGCAGTTTTTTTTTTTTCTTTTAGGGCCAGTGTTCATGATAAATGCTAACATGCAATAGATGTGCTGGGGATTCATCCACAGAACAATATCAGTTGAATATAGGAAGAGCACTGAATAGTTTTGAGGTTCTCCTCGAGGCACTGGCACACACACTCAGATAAGCGCAGTTGTTGGGTCAGAAGAATTAGAAGACATACATTTCTCAGGTGTAGCTTTTACTTTCAACTCTTTCTGTAAAAAATGATTGAACATGTCATCAGCTATAACTTGGATCTATAGTGTTGATTGCTTCAGTCCCAAGGATATATTGAATAGCTGGTAAATCAGATCGCCTGCTTTTTCTGATAGCACAACTAGATGAGAAAGGTGTGGCAGTATCTAAGGTAATGAACTGTAGAATGGGATTTCCAAGTAGCAAGATGGAAAAGTTAGATCTGTGGAAACATATGCTGTGGTGAGGGAGTTCAGTGTTTTTGTGGACTACTGAGAAAGGCATGCACATGTAATGGAGGAGAAAGTACTTGCATGGATACATCACACCACTAAATCAGAATGAGATTATTTCTTGGCATTTCTCATGTTTGACATGAAAGTTTCAAAGTTAAAACCAAAGTAAAATAACATTTCATCATGGGGCATCCTGGGTCATGGATGAATTAATTCTGCAGCTTGCTTTGAATGTGACTGTGGACCTGGAGGTAACAAATAGTAGAGGGATAGTTATAACAGAAAGATGAGAGATGCTGTGGAATGTCCATCTTTGGAGCTCAAAATTCAGCTGGACAACATAAGGAACATAGTTTCTTTCACTTTGAAGTTAGCCCTGCACTGAACAGGAGATTGGACTAGTGTGATCTCCAGGATTACTTCCAACCAAAATTTTGCTATGAAACTTTGACTTTGGATTCATCAGCTTTCTGTAAGAGTTGAGCATCTCTTAAAAGAGAGCCATATAAATGGGGGGTGGAGGAGTTTGATTTAGCCTCAGTGAAGTGGTTGGAGATGGAGTTGGATTTAAACTCTAAGGGTCTTTTTGTTTTAGGATTCAGGAAATCTCTGAAAGAAATCAAACTTTTACGAAATTAGAAATACAGAAAAGCACAGAAATAAAACACTTTTTGTAAACTTAAAAGTATGTAGATTTGTGATATGGAAGCTCTAAGGAACCTCCATTCCTCTCTAATATTGTTTTTCTATTGCCATCTTTCTAAAAGATTTTGTTTGGAGAAAGAAAGATTTCCCATAGGGGAGTTTTTAATCTATGGTTGCACTGTGATCTTGATAGTGGGATGTGGGTCAAGAAGACTGACAGAATTGTTTAGGAAAATCAAGACTCTATGTTAAGATTGTCTGCAGAAGGATGGGATACCAAAATCAGACTGGGTGGCAATTTGGAGTGCCACTCCCATAATCTTCAGTGGCATGTGCTATGGTTGGATTTGCTATTCCTCTTAATTGGGAAAGGACTGAACCTTGTTGCTTCATGTCTGTAAATGCAGAAACATTCAGGATAATGTTTACTTTGTTACAGTTTCCCCCCTGCCTTTTAGAAGTTTGAAGAAATCGGTGTTTCAGAATTTTCACTGCAGGGTTTGCATAGATTTTTTCATGGTTTGTCAGGAGAATTAGAGAAGATACTGGTTACGTCCTACTCCTAATCAAAGATTTATTTGTAAGACCCCTTAATACGCTGTTGAAATTCAATATAAGGCTGCCAAACACTTACCAGACCTCTGCCTTGGCATGGGCTTAAACAGACTTCCTTCTCATTCACCCTTATGCAGCATAAACTCTTAAACTCTTGTTTTGCTGGAAGTTGCAGCTGTGGAGAATCTTTTTGCTGATATATTGAGGTTTTTTAGGGGATATTATTAGCTTGTTGAAATGAAACTGCTGTTGATATGAAAAGCTTTAATGAAACCAGGATGAGGTGACCTGAAACTAGGATGACTTCATTGTTTTGCCAACTCTATATATTTTTGTAAGGCTATTATGTCTTGGCCGTGTGCATGTAGAAGCTAATGAGGATTAATATAGCAGTAATACTAGACAGAATGATTTTAAGAAAATAGAAGAACCAACTAGTCATCAATGTCCCATCCGTCCCATTGAAGAGGACAGCAACTGGCCAGTGCCTTATTTGATTCAGATGGATCATTGAGTGGTCTGTTCATCACCAGTGGAAACAGTTAGATTACTTACAGTGTACAGTCTGTTTGGGGCACATGGAATAGTTGATCTTTAAAGTTCCTTTCCAACCCAGATAATTTTGTGATTCTGTGCTCATTAGCAAAGATTTCTAAAGGTCTTCCCTCTGTCCTGTCTCCTGTTAATTGTCTTGATCCCATAAGACTATGACAATTCTGTGTTTTGGGTACTGCCATCAAGGCTCCCTGGCATCATCCAGCTGCAGTCTCCAGCTCACTCATTTGTTGGGAATTGGCTGGTAAATGGAAGCTGTGAGACCCTGACAGTGTGTGCTGTAGAACTAAGCAGGGCTGGGAGAGGCTGAGCAAAAACATACTTCATCCCTGCTGAAGAAGCTGGAGGCTATTTAAATGAGGCTGAGGGAAGAGCAGGACTCAGAATAGTGGTACCATCAAGCCCCTTTGCATGAAACGGCGATCGTAGGGACTCCTGAGATTCAGATGTTCAGAGGGGAGAGGGAATTACTGTATTTCTTAAATACCTCCCTAGATTGAAAGCACTGCCACTATTGATGGACCAAAGCCTGAAGTTCTGTTAGTTTATCCTGGAGCAGGGTAACTTAAAGTTGGTGTGCCTGGCCTTTCTTCCTTATCTCAGGGAGAGGGGGGAAGATTTATGAGTAAGAAAGAGGGAAAAGAAACTGCAGTAAAACCTTGATGCCTCTGCTGAGTTATTCTCTCCTGTTTTCCGATCCTACTAATCCTCTCTTAAAACTTTTTGACTTTTTGCTACCAAGTAGAAGCCAGAATACTCTTTGTTCTTGTCATCTCTATGGAGGATAAAGAAAATAATGACAGGCAACAAAGAGTTAAGCAACTCACTGAAGTATAATGGAAAGTAGCTGTCTTCCTTTTGAAGCCGAAGGTGACATTTGAAAATCCATGTATTTGGTAGTGAGTTACTGCTTGCTGTGTTGGATGTGCTTCACTGTCTCACAGGATTCTTGCATAGAGCAGGATAAATGGCAATCTACATTATAGAAGACTCAAAATATATTTACAATTCGTTTTAATTTATTAAACTGAGGGTGGGCTAGACTTAAATGCTCTGTTGATCAAGAGGCTACACAGCTTGAGGTTAACAAAATGCTGGAAGAGGAAAGAATATAAATAGAAACACCACTTCCTTGTTGAGTAGAAGCCAGGCTTGTGGTTGAACCTTTCTATATGAGACTTCACTGAGGTCCAAATAGGCAGCTGAATGCAGATTTATGAAGACACCAAAAATTCTGCATTCTAAGGGTGGATGTACATAGTACATACTAAAGACTGGACTATTTCTTTCCTGCGGAACACCTGGATGCAGGTCTTGGAAAAAGAAGATGCCAATGGAACTTGGAGAATGTTGGTGTAAATTCAGCACCAGCTCAGTGAAAGGAGAAATGTATGTCTGACCTTTCAGTGCAACACTGATTATTTGGGCCTGAAAGAGGCTTAATATAACCTAAAAACAGCCTCCCAAGACTGAGGATTTGAAATATGGGCTTATCTGGACAGTAAGATAAATATGCCTACTGCTTTCTTTTCAAACTTGAAATATTTTTCGATTGGTAAGTAAGGGAATATTTTACAGCAATAACCATGATTATTTTTTCCTGATAAATTTTCCCAGTAATGTTCTGCCTATTACAGATTATTCTGCTGAGGTTTAAACCATATTACACTGAATGAAGTGTTCTTCATTTCTAATTCATGTAGATATTAAAAAGTGTATGATGTTTTTTGATATATGACATAGATTTATTTTCTATAGGAATTTTATCACTAAAACTTTGCACAATGCTTAAACCAAGGGATATATGAGCCAGAATCTTAATTTTTTTGATAAAATGATTAATTTTGTCTTTTATCTCTTGGCTAAAATACATCTTTAAACTTGCTCTCTTTCAAACAAATTAATTAAAGAAATCTTACGGCCTATATTTTTCCAGGAGGTTAGGCTAGATGATTATGGTGGTCCCTCTGGCCTTATCTATGAACGCATTTGCAGTTCAGCTCTGATGAAAGGGAGCAGAAATCTGGTAGCCCTTCTTACTAAGGTCATGTATTTGTGATCTGTTTCCAGAGCCAGATTTCAGTTGCTTAGTTTGGCAAAACCCTAATTGTATACCTATTTACATCAAGATTGTGTAAGAGGAATTGTTTTTGTTTGGGTTGTTTTTTTTCCCCAGGGTGTTTGGTGAGGAGGGATGGTTTGGTTGTTTAGGTTTTTCCCCCAGTCGAAAGCTGTCGACAAGAATGTGTGAAGTGTTCAATATAACCCACATTAGTTCCTGCACCCAAAGGTCTGTACTCTCATGGATGTCTATCTATTTGGTGTTTAGCTTCATCCCCCTTCCTCATGTGTATGTAGATAGGAGAGAAGATTGCAGGGTTGCAGTGGAGAAGAGGAAAAGCCAGATCAGAGGGAAACATTTGTAAGGCTGAGCCTGAAGAGGGAAGACAAACTGTGACTTCCAGGGAAGAGATTTGACTGTTGGTCAGTGGGAAACCAAGGCAAGCTGAAAAAAAACTCTCATCCACAGCAAATGTACCAAGTCTATGGCTTACTGTCCTCTTCATTTATCTGTTAACCATTTTAATGCTTCCCCGAGACAGGGTGAGTTTAATAATTTTTATTTGTAGGCCTCTGTGTCATTAAAAATGTAAACTAATGGTCTGACATTATTTATTTTCATGGTTGTTACTTATTGTCTTATAGGTGCTTGCAAATTGTGTTTTTCACAGTAGTAGGGGTGGAAATGAAGATTAACTGACACGCCATCTCCTTTGCTTTCCTACTTCCCCCACCCTTTTTTTTTTTTGAAGCTGTTGTGAATACAAGTGCTTTGGAGTATTTTAAGTAGAGAATTACTGGTTTCCTGAGAAGCATTTTTCTACTCCAGAAAACGTCTTGGAAAGCGTAGATGTTAATGGAATGAATAGGTATTAAAAGACCTGTGACAAAGATGATGATGATTCTCCACATACACTGTTAGGAATAATACTTGGGTATTAAAAAGCAGGCATGATGACTCACTATTACTGCTTGTTTTCATAAAAAGCTTTACCAAATATTGCATTGTACTTGACCAGTCAGACCTGGGAGACCGATGACCGTGTGGAGCAAACATACATGGGCCTAGGTGTCATTGACTTTTCTCTCTAACTGGGCATGGGCAGAAGCTGGCTGCTGTTCCCAAAGGCTTCTGCCATGTGCACTGGCTCTAACTAAACCTCTGGAGAAAATGGAATAGGACAGCCAAAACCAAAGAAGTTAAACTGTGGTAACTTGAACCCTTCCTTTTAGAATTGCTGTTGCCAAAGTCTTTAAGGAGTTAAATAATTTAAAGAATTGACACAGATCTGTTCCTGGGTTTTGCAGATGGACCACTTCTCAATGTTTTTCTCTTTACTTGTGTTCAAAATTGTAAAATACAAATGTGGCAACAGAGTTCCCCCTTTCTCAGGGAATCATAATTTGATTTTAGGAAGACTGAAGAGTTTTTCTATATAAAATATGAATGATTTTAGTGATTTAATAGGTTTTTTTTTACTTCACTAGGTGACACAGTTGATGATCAAAGTAGAGAGTCAAAGGATAAAACTTCATTTCCAGAGACCAGACCAATGTACAACCAACCTCCACAGGTAGGAGACTATTTCCTTACACACACATGATGGAATTTCCGTAGCAGCTCATTTAAGAAGCATGAATATCCTGCAGAAGATGGTGTCACCATATTCTCATCTTCCATAGGCTGAATGACTACTCAGCCTTCCGTGTCATAAAAACAGCACTGCTACTGATTAGATGGCAATAATATCAAGCCCACTGCTATCAATTTGAAATAGAAATAGTAGAGGGCTGAGCTGCATGGTATTGCTGAGTATCTTATTTTTATATCTGAGTTGTGCAAGCATGAAACTGTATCTAGAATGTTAATGAATTGCATAGAAGCATTAGTGTTGTGAGTAGTGATGGAAAATATCACACATTTACCTAAGTAATTTATTTCCACAGCTAACCTTATAAGTAATGTGTTGTAAATGTGTGAGTATAGACTATCCTTATTGTGTGCTTCCTTTCTGTTTCACTACTATGTGGCTGTAAATCTACTCTTCTTTTTCTCTGGTATATTTAATATTTGATACATGTTTACTGAAGAGGGCTTTTCAGAATATTTCTGCATATGATGTACACATATTTTCTTCTTCTCCTCTGAAAATGTTTTTGCGCTATGAGCCTCTTTTCCGTTGCTGTATAGTTTTAGATATTTGCAAGATATTTGGCTTGTACTTTTTGTGTTTTTGTGGTGTTTCATTTTTTTGCTTAATCTGTACTGTCTCTCTTTCCAATATCTAACCTTGGAACTAACAGTGTTTGTCAGTCTGTCTCTTTTCCTTGCCATTTCAGTGTTTGTTATTGCTAAATCCCTTTGTATATCAGAGGTAACAATGTTGCACCTTTAAGAGTGGTCAATATGTATGTGAGATCTGTATGTGCTCTATACAGAAGTCTTTATTTAAGTAATGAAAGGTTTTGTGGAAGTATGAATTAATTCCAATTAATCACTAAGTTTTAGTCTCACTTTCGGCACATCTGGGCCAGGGTGTTTTGCAGCTGAAGTCCTGCAGTATGGGGCAGCATAATTAATGTTGTAGTTACCTACTGCACAGACATAGTTTCCCTTGATGTGATGTTCTTGCTGGATATGATAAACTGCCAGTTGTTGCAGCATTAGTGGTTTGTTCAATTCTGTGGGATTTCAGGAATAGAGGAACTTGTGTAGATTTTGAGTTTTATAGGATAGAAGAAAGAAGCAAAGTTTTCAAAATAACATAGCAGATGTTACAGTGAAAATAAAGATTTATTTTCACCTTTCTATTAAAAGACTTACATGTCACAAAACTACTTGTATGAATTGGCTTGTGAAGACATCAGTTAAATTAATATACAGCACGTGGTAGTATCTAGCCTATTCTTTCCAGTCTGGATTTCAGTTTTTGGACTTCACATTTACTCAAAGGAATTCCCAAGTTCTCAAATGAAGTAGAGTAACTAAGAAATACAGAAATTAAATGGATAATTCTGGCCATTAGGAAAGCAATATTCCCATTTGCGGTAGTGAGTGTATTTTTATAAATTTGTGGGAGAACTCTACCAATTTAGAGAAACTGGAAAAGCATTGTATTACATATTCAATATGTCATTGAGACATAGAACATCAATTGCAATAATAACCTGGTTAGCATTAAAATAATATACTTGATAAACATAGAGCAGTATGTTGTCAGATACTTGTTAGACTGCAAACTAGCATGAGATATTTGTAGTGCAGAACTGAGCAAAGGAGCATTTAGTCCATCAGTTTCATCTTTCAATTGCTGGAAAATTGCTTTTATTTTTAAATGTAAACTATTTAACAACTTACTAGATATAAACTTTATGGAACATGGAAAGTGCTTCTGGAAGCACTTCTTTTTAAAAAAGAATGAAATAATACTGTGTTCATGGATCACTTCCTTATTCAAAAGGGAAACAACTTTGAGTTTGATTTTTTTTGTAGAAAGTATTTTCTGGAGTATTTTTTGGTAACTGCCATCAGTTTTCCATTTACTTAGGTGCTGTTGGATTTGTTTCCTGTACAATTACTGAATTGTCAGGTACATATTTTTGTATAATCCTGTACAAATGATTTAAACTAATGCACAAATAAAGGTTTACACCAAGATCATCTTGCTGCAACTAGGAGCATGTTACAGAACCCCTGTATGGCTGACTGCCATACCTGCAGTCTGTCATTTTCAGATGTTTCAGTATTGCATTGATGTTAGAGGAACTGCAGATATTTAGAAACTTATTGGAGGAAGGGTGTTCTCAAAGGCCGACTTGAGGCCAAACATTTCAGCTTCTGCTTCAGGCAGTATGAACAGAAGCTCGTGTCCTCTCCATCTCCACAAGTATGGATGGAGGTCTGGGAGGGCCATCTCCCCATGCCCAGTCAGTCCTAGGGGGATGTGTTGTCCAACAGGATAATGAGTGCTCTGGGCCTAATCAAGCATGTCTGATCCCACTGAAGTTGCTTCAGGCTCATGAACTAAAAGTCATACACACATTTAAGTGCTTTTCTGGATTGGGTCCAAAATGGTTAGTGCTCTGCAGGACTGAGAACTTAAATTAGTCTCTTTGTGACTGTGAAGTACAAAGCTTCTAATTTTAACTGCAACACCATCTTAATAGAAAGAGATACTATGTTTTTCTTTTTTATGCTTGTGATTTTTCCATTATTATCGTACAATTTCCAGACAATTCAATCTTTATCTGCCTTCACTGGGAATTTGATGTTATAGAAAATAACAGATTGGAATGGCTAGCTTTGATATATGAAGAGTGCTAGAAACCCCAGTAATGTGGTGGGTTTATTTTTGATAATGAGCTATTCCATTGGTAAAGCAAATTAGTGCAACCGTGTATTTTTGCCCTACTGTGAGTGCAATTATGTAGCATATCTATTAGGAGACATAAAAAAATATTTTTGACAGATGGTATGGCTGTGAACTAGGATTTATGAAGATTATTGTGTGTCTGGTGTCCAGGACACCTGGGATTATTACATTGATGTAAGACACAACAACAAAAAAAATTATGTTTCTGATAATCGCTGCGGTGTTTTGTATCTCCCTACTGTCACCTTAAGAAGCAGCTCATGTTTATTTGATATTGCACTTCTCGGTGATATAACATGCGATCTTTAGCCAACAGATGTCAGCAGATTTAATGGGTGAAAACTGGACTAGTAAGTGTATTAAACTACCAAACATGAGAGCTCTCTTTAGATTGTAAATTAAGATTTTTATCTTGCTGCGTGTTCTTTTTTTTTTGTTTTTTCTTTATAGTCCTAATTCTTCCTCAAATACTTAAAAGTCATTGCCTTCTATCTAAGGAGCTTGTTATTCGTTTTCTAGGGCAAGAGAGAATCCCCAAGGGATTGCTTAGTCCATAATTATCTAATTTATATGTTGTTGTTACAGCCACTCTTAATTATATACCTTGCTGTGATACTTATCATCATATGACTTAGTTTTCTTTATGAATTATAATAGTTCTGTTATGGTTCTTGTGCCCTTTTGTTTCATAATTTGCTACTGAAATCTGAGAACATACCAGACAGAAAGCCCATGTTCCTGAATTAAATTCAAAATTATCTGTGGTTTTCTGTATATAGATAATGATATGCACCATTTTGGGCAAGTATCTAAATAAATTAGAAAAAATATTTTTATGTCTGAATTGGTAGATCTCCTCCTCATTAAAGTCATCCTTTGTAAAGCTGCTATGTAAGGATTCTAAATGGATGTAAATAACAGTTTCCTAGACATCTGGTCAGGGGACATATGACTCAATTGAAAAGACAGAAATACTATGACATATAGAATATTAAGGAAGAGATAATGAGAGTTGTGAATGTACCAAGTAGGGGAAAAGTAATTTAATTTCTTTACCCTTCTAGTAAAATTAGCAAGTGTTGCTGAATTTGATAGACTTTTAGGATATCCTTTAGAGCAGAGCAGCCGATATAATTCCAGGACATGAATATATTAATGTTATCTTGTTTTCTTTTTTTTAAAATTAAAATTAATTGGTTCTACCAGACCTATTATTGCTTGGCTTTTACTGAAGCTTGGCTGTCTAGATGATTTTTTACAAGTCACTGGAACAAGAGGCATTACTGATGCTGTCTCCTAACTCTTAGTTTATGGCTCAGGGAGTCCTATATATAAACTCTCAAGAAGGGTGTTCTGAGCTAGATTCGTTGCAGCAATTTACATACCTTACATTTGAGAAAGTGGTTTATACTTCAAAATTATTGTGATCACATTGTCTGTGTTTAGTTTGCTGTCTTTTGACAAAAACCAGCGTCTATAGAAAATGTTGCTGATTAGTTCACCTTTTTTTTTTTTTTTAAAGCTCTTATAAGGTAGAATTCTAGCCATGGCCTGGTTAGATTAATTGCTTGTCATATGTCATATTAACTCTAAGATCTTCTTTTCTACCTATAAAGCTCTTAAAGCATGTTGGTCCATATTTTCTCCTTAATTGCGTATGTAAGCAATAATCACTTAATGAAATTATCTGCTCTTAGAAGAAGGGACTGGAATAAGACTGTCTGCAGCAAGTCATCAAGCATATACTTTTGTCTGAATGTTGGTGCCATCATACGAAAGACCTTATGTTTTACTCAACTATCACGCACAATCATAAGCTATGAGAAGTGAAGTTTTAACATTACCTTTGAAGAAGGATGACCTGTGTTTAGTGTTGGCAGCTGCAGTGGACAGGATCTTTCTTAGCTTCCTTCATCCTTTGCATATATAGTAAATACCTGGCAGGTTTTTTGGGGGATCCTTGTGCAGCCACAGATCAAAAGTACGTATGAAGCAGAGCTGCCATATGATAAGAAAGGCACAATATATGGTTGTGATCTTATTGAGAACAAAGGTAAATAGCCCGTTCAGCTAAAAAAATGGAACAACTATTACATATTACAGCTATTGCATATTACTACTATTACTGTGCAATAGCATATTTGCTTTATAAATCTTCATTCTATTGTAATGTTCATACTGCTATCTGTTTGATAATTGACCAAAATATTTAAGAGGTCTTTCCATACTAGGAAGATCTCCAGAACATATGGACCAGTGGACTTCTGTCTGCTCTCAACAGCTGGGCAACTCAGGGGGGAGGGGAATGTTTATGTACATAGTATGTATAAAAATATTATGTATATGTGTATATGCATATAAAATTTAAGCAACATGATCATCCATGAGAAAGTCTCTTTCTCATGTCACAAAGGATTACTTGCAGTGACCTCACAAACAGCATTTTATAGACTCTGATTTGTGTGATCTATTGACACAGGGCCAACCAGTAAGACCTGGGGGTGTCTTGTCAGACCATCACCTTGTAGGGTTTTTCTCGATTCTAAAGTGAATAGTTCGGCTTGTAATCTGTGTAACATGACACACAGCTGGGGTTATTTCAGACACTTAGAAATGATAGTAGCATCAAGAATGCAATGTCCATTGTCTTTTTCTTAAAGGAAAACATTGTATTTTTAGATATAGAGAACTTGAGTGAGAATTGAGAGATGTGAATTGACGTGGTTATTACCAACTTCCTCTCTTAACTTAGAAAACAGTTAATTTTCGAAAAAGCAATGCAGTGCGTGTCTTACAAAGCATTTTTCTATAGCACTTTGCAAGTGTGAAATACTGTTAAACCCTTTGTTTAACTTCAGTTGAGATTTCATAACAAGAATTGCAGAAGCCTTACAGTCTTTTAAGATGGGACATGTTCTGTCTGGCCAGCAAATACACGTAAACATAACAAATGGATTGGAGCATACCTTCCTCCCACAGCCCTGCCTGTGGAGTCTGGAGTCAGTGCTGAGGTCAGTTTGTACAATTTGTGAGGTTTGAACAACAGAAGAGGAAAATCACATCCCGTATGGAAAAAATGAGACACAAGTGTGGAATATTTTCATAATTTAGTGCCTATAAATAGCAGTGTATGTACCCACATGTAATACATTCATTAAATAGTATAATTGGCCTGATTTGCAGCCTCTTCACACTGAGAGCTAGGCTTTAGTAACGGAACATATACGTCGCATGGTGATCAAGGCACATGTATCCAGAAGCACAATTTGCATACCTCCCAATTTAGTTTGGGCAGAGACTGGGTATATGCTTGATTTCTTTGCATGCTTATTTGGTTACACTGGTTGGTTATTTGTAGTGGGAGATGCTCAAACTGGGTGCCCAGATGTTCCCATCATGTTTTTTAGCCTTTCTCTAATTTTGAGATCTTCTGACTAGCTTAATCCCCAGATAAAACTACTGATTATCCTATATCTCTTGCCCAAATACGTGTGGTTAGACTAAAAGCCAGTAATGCTGGTTCATTTTGCTGCTGTCAACAAATTGATCGGTCAGTCATTCTGTCTCTCAGAGCAGCCCTTCTGGGCTTTCCAAATAGTAAAATTGATCTAAAATGCAACGTAGATTATACATCACTTGATGAGATTATGTGTGAATACAGCCTGATGGTACAGTGATATTTACAATGTGATGCAATAGCATAAAATGGTGGGTCAAAGACTGTAGTATAGAGTAGCTTATTAATAATTACTCTAAACGCCAAGTGAAATAACAGTATCTTTAGGTTAGTTGAACTGACACTTTCATGGGGGGAAAAGAATAACCAAACACAAAACTGACCACAGGCAACAGTGGGCAATCTTTAATGGAAAGAAAGCATGACATGAAAACTGCCCCCTTTCAATTCAGAACGCTAATATTGATGAGACAGGAATATGTTTCTCTGTACTTTCCATCAGTGTGGCTTGATCCTTTTAGCACAATGGACTGCTGTAATTTTTGCCTTAAAAAAACCAAACCAGAACTTCACAGCTCTTGTCCTCCGGGTGAAGGACTGTGTGTTGGGAAGCACATAGTCAGATTTTGTTCTGGAGCACTTTTTTAAAATACAAGATAAAATGTAAGTTTATTTTTTGCAATTTTCTTTTCTTCCACAGTATTACAAATTTTAAGACTGTGTTGCTAGTGTTGTAATGTGATTAGTAGTCTTGCTTGATTAAATCAGATCCATGTTAAAAACTGAAAAAGTACCACCCTTTCTTCCTCTTCATTGTGGTCCAATTATTTTCCATCCATAGAGAACCACGAGGGTCCAAGAGGCCACCTTATTTGAAAGAAATGACCAATATTTGTTTCCTTTTATTTATGTAATTATTTTGCCCTTTACTTCTTTAAGACTCATCACACTTTTATTCCTGAACCTCAAAAGCCTGAGCAGTAGGTGCTAAGGACAACGCAGTCTTGTTGCTGTTTGCAGACTGAAGCTTTACAGACTCTGGCTCCTGGTAACCTGTTTACTGAAGGTGGTGTTGACAAGTGCTCCAGCTACAGACTGTGTATGGAGTAAATGAAAGTCAAATATAATATCCGTCCTTGCTTTGTCTTACTGACTCGAATCTCTATGGAGAGAGTAGGTGGAAAGCTGTGTTAGGAGACACTTGCCTAATTCACATTTTTGGCATTAGAATATTTTAAATTTTGAAACAAGACATACTGCTAGTCTTGCCACATGCTTGCAATTCGAGCAGCACGATAAAACCCTCAGAATGTATCACTTAGTATAGCAATTTTTATTCACACATCTGTGTAAGAATTCGTTTATATTCTTCAAGACTGAGGAGAGAGACTGTTAGGAAGATCCAGGGGCTTAGTTACCCTAACAAACCTCCTGAAAGCATGGCTGAGGATGTTGTTCTCAGGTACTGCTGAAGGAAGCTTCACCTGGGTTCAGCATAGTAATTCTTTTCTGTTCACTCTACTTATCTTCTTTTCTGAAAACCAAATCCAAGATAATTTCCTTTTCCTTTCCTCTGATGGAAATTATTATTCCTCTTTTTCCTCTTGTTGATGTTGATAGTGACATTCTAGGGAGACATTTCGTTGATGTTGCTGACTCCCTCAGTTACTCAAGGAGAGATTGCCTTTTCTTCTAAAAAAAACCTAATTCTGGTTTACACTTTTCCCAATTGTTTCTAAATTGCTGAAAAATTTATTGAATTTGTTTGTGTGTGAAACCCATATTTACTAAATATTTTCTTTTTATGTCTAGTTGTCTAAGTTCTTTTTTTTTTTTTTTGTTGACAGCTTTCTTTCACATTCAAGTCCTTGGATTTTCATACACTTAGTAGAATAATGAGAGAATGCAGTATTAACCCTTATTTTAGAGTTTCTGCTCCATGAGCATCTACCAACTGAGAGAAGCTGTCATCTTTTTTCTGCCATAGCAGGTTACCCTGTTGGAGCTTCTACAGCAGCAGAGGTTGGGAACAAGAGGTGGAAAGGCATGGATGCAGAGACCCAGTTTGTCAAAGCTCCTGCTTTTCAGGGCTTTTCAGCTTCCCAGAAAGTCTTCAGGATATTTTTTTTGCTTGAAGCAGTAGAGACAGTCTCAAATCTTGTTGCCACTAACTACATCAACCGAATGTAGCTGCTGAATTAAAACAGATCATTTAAATACTGTTTATTTCAATATGCAATTTAAGTTTCATATTAAATTAATTTCTTAGTATATTCTCTGACTCTATTGAAACTCACTTATCTGAGTTTTGTAGTACATTATGAAGGTAGCAGTGAAATAAATGTAAGTACTTTGTGCTTCTGGATGACAGTGAGGTTACAAAACAAATCCATTATCAGCATTTATCAGACTTGTCTGTCCATTTTGCAATATATTGACTTGTCCTTCACTTCTGATTTTGTGGATGTGGAATGCACTGCTGGATGGTTAGTGCTGCCTGCATTTTCAGTTACAGTTCTTCTGTCTTACAGTTCACTTTCATGAACTTTTTAAACTTCCAGCATACATGGTACAGAAAAAAAGGAATCTGGCCTAGTTAGTACCATTTCCTGGCACTGGCAGAAGCACAATGTGCTGAATATTGTTCGTGTTGCTTATTATAATGTATGAGATCTTTGCTATGAATAGCTTGCATAGTACTTTGAAGGAACAGGAACTAAACCGTTTCTTACTGAACCCACACCTTTCTCTTTCTTCTAAGATAATTCTTATCAGAATATTCATGTTGCAGAGGGGAATGTTGTCCAAAATTCACCTGCAAAGACAATACCCTAAAGCTCAGGGGTCTCCAGAGAGGCACTGGGAGGCAGGAAGAAGAGAAACCCTGCTACTGAGGAGGTATAAGTGCTGATAGAGCTCTTCTGTTATCACACTTTAGAGTGCTAAAATGGGTTGGGATAAAGGAAAGATAAGAGCATAATTGCTTCAGTTAACAGTGTGAAATTAAGACTTAGCATTTTTAATAAAGATTTAGAATCCTTTTTCTGCTTCCTTCTTATTTCTGCTTTCTCTGAGGTTTGCAGTCTTTTTTTCATGTTGTATCTTATCCCTGTTTTTTACAATTTTATAGTTTTTCATTATAGATGCCCACATTTGAAATGTTCTGGTTCTCCATCTTCAATTATTGAACGAAATAGATAATAGGAGTTAGGAATAAAGGAATAAAAGTAGGAATTTGAAGTAAAAATATCATTATACAATTTTGGCTATATTAAGTTCAACATATATGCTTAATTTATCACTAGCCCCCCTCCAAAATTGCCTGTTCCAAATTTTTTTTATAGGAGTTTGAGTAAAAATAGAACCTTCATCTTGTACTGGCTTGAGATTGCAAAATTGTTAACAAAAAACGCAGTGTTTTTTCTTCTAGGATGAACAAATGAGGTATTTGGTGTAGACACTGGATATGAAGTCTTTTGTGGTATTTAAGAATACTTCTCAGGGTAGAATTACTATCCAAAGTGTTTCATAAATAAAACTCACAGGCATTCTAGTATTTGCTAGGGTAATTAAACCAGCACCCTTTAACCGTGGAACATTCAGAGTATCCAAAGTTCAAATGTCAACCTCACAGTTCTTCCCCTCTGCAGAGATTAACAGTGTTATAGCTGTTTGACAGGGCAAGAAACATATACTAATTACAGCAAGTTTATTCTACATTTAAGCTATAGGACTGTTCCTATAATTCCATTTTTCTGATTGCTTTAATACCAATAAGGATGTAGAAATATACATTGTTATTGATATTTTGAAGTGTGGTTTAGCAAAGATTCTCCTACTGTTCATTGTAGGCCAGGATATTCCATGAGGAGCTTTGCTGTAATAATGAAAAACTGTAGAATGTCAGAAATACTTTTCATTGCTTCTTTAGAATTTTTTTTCTTTAGAATTTCAGAAACATTAATCTGACCTTGATTCCATTATAATCTAAGAAAGAGCTGAAAAGCATGCTTTAGAGGAGAAAGAAAAACATCTAAAGTGTATGTCACAAATCAGTAAAAATATTCTTAACTGCTTACTTAAAAATTGGATTCTACTTTACTCTTAACAGCAATATTGGTAAATTTGTACAGGTAGCAGGAGCTCTTCAAGAAAGACAAATCACTGCTGTTTTACAGAATGAGAGTCATAAGAAGCTTGGAAACAAGAGCTCAAAGCAAATGGGAAAGCTGATTTCCATTGATAACCATTCTTGCTTATAAAAGCCTCTCGAAGGACTCAGTCTTAGCCTGAAGCTTTCAACGTGTAAGTCTGCCCTATTGCAACCCTTGACAACATCAGTCTTTGGCCAGTATAACAATTCAAGCTACTGCATTTCTGTTAAGAAAGCAAGCAAGCGACCAGAAGGAGTTTGGGTGTAGCAAGAATCTACTGCAAGATCTCCAACACTTCTTCTCACATCTAATTTTGCTTCCCGAGCTAGGAATAACTTTTTTCTTGAGTCTCTGGAGGGGATGCTTACTGAACTTTTGGGTGAGCCTCAAAAGAATAGCAGCTCTCATTATTCACATGTGGTTTTCTGAACCATCTCAGGGGCATCTGTATTGTGGGGTTGATCCCTTCTTACAATTTGGTAGGGATGTAATTCACATAATTATTGATTTGGGGTTTTACTGTTAATGTTTTGGGTTGTGTTTTTTGTGGCACTTAAAACCTATCCTGTCATGCACTTCCCCCACCTCCAGCAAGGTTTTACTGTTCCCGTTTGGACATCAGAAGGAATTTGGGGCATCAGAAGGAATTTCTTCACAGAAAAGGTGATTAGGCATTAGAATAGACTGTCCAGGGAGGTGGTAGAGTCGCTGTCCATGGAGGTGTTCAAGAAACAATTGGATGTAGCGCTTAGTGCCATGGTCTAGTTGACAACATGATCAGTCAGAGGTTGGACTCGATCATCTGGGAGGCCTTTTCCTATCTAAATGATTCTGTGATTCTCTTCTCCTAGCATAAATTTTTGAATACAAACCTTGTGGGTAAATTTTGTTTTCCCCTCTGTTTGTCTTTGCCATTACCATTCTTATTTGAAAAGTGAATCATACTGACTCTGAAATTCCCACAAATTTTCTGAGAAGGACCAGTCAATATGCTAAAAAGCATCAACTGAAGCACAATTGGAAGACCAATCCCACAGGAAAATTTCCATTTCTAGGTGCATCAGAAATTACTGCATAATGCTAAATAAATTCTGAGATACCTTATGATACAGTATTTCCTGTAACACCACAAAATTTCCTGAAATAAGAGTAATATTTCTATATCACCAGCAGCATGGCAGGTCTCTGTCATAATTATGATATTGCTGGATATTTATTAATGTACTGTTTGCTTCTGGAGGCTGTTTTTTAAAGAAAAGTGGATTTGTTTCTGGAAAAAAAGACCACCCTTTTGTTAATTAGTTTTTGATAGAAAACCTTGGACAATGGTTTGCATGATAATAATGCTAGCACTGATCTTTGATTCTCCTTCAGAGCACTGTAAATCCAGCTTCTCAGTACATTGTAAACCATGCATTTGTTATTCTTGATGAGACTCTTGGCAGACTTTATGGTTAATGCAAAGACATGCAGCAAATCAGATGTTTTTTAAAGGCAGCTGAGAAAATCTTTTTAAAAAGAGAAAAAAGGAATACCTTTCTTTAGGGGATAATTTTATATTTTGTTAGTTTCAAAATAACATATAACTCCCTTGCTGTCAGAATGCAATTAGTATCTGGTGGCCAGCTACCATATATATTTATGCAGTGTTTCTTTTATCCCTGTTCTTTTGGATTGCAAAGCAAGAATGAAGAAGACACCTTGCTGATTTGAATTAAATTTTATTGCCATACCTTATGTAATTTTAACTGATTTTTTTCCTGTCTGGTGTTTGGTGAAATGTAAATTGGTGTATCTACTCAGTCCGTTCAATTAATATTTCTGATAACTAGATTGTGTGCCATAGCATTTGGCAGTGCTTTGTTTAGCTAATGTCCAGGTCGTATGCTCTGAATAGATTGTATTCTGGATAAATAAGTTAGGCATTTAAGTAGAAACCAGTGTGACTAATGTGGGATATCAAATTCTTTAGGATTTGCAGTTCTAAATATGCTGGAAGAAAGCATGCATGACAGCATAAGCCATTTCATAACCTTGACTTTGGTTGCATCACATTGCTTTGTCCTGCTGTTTGCATTGGAACCAGCTTGGGTGACCTCAGCACCGAGGAGTGACTGATGTTCTTTCCTGAGTGTCCAGTTCTTCATTACGTCACCACAAGCACTATGGAAGCCTCCTGCTAAGGTTGGCTTCATCAAGGTCTTTTCACTCATACGGATTCTCCAGCATATGAATGAAATCTCTTAGCTCATTTAAAGGATGTCTTTATGGTTTGGAAGCACAAAAATATGTCTTGTTTGATAGAATCTTGCACATGAAGCCGATATCTAAATATCACTACAGGAGTGGTCACATACAGCCCTGCATAGCAAAGGGCTAAAGAGTCATTACTGCCTGCAATGACTGCAGTAGGCAGAACTGAAAAATTACTCCTTGCAGCCTGAGTTCTTCAGGACTGGAACTCTTGTCTTTGTACATAGATACCTAATAGATAATATCATGTATGCTGTAACACTGTAACACTGGATAAAGGGATGGGCTCCACCATAGTCGAGTTAAATGGAAAATGCGACCTACTTTTGCAGCAACTTATCTTTAATTAACTTTCCAGTCTAACTTTGGACAGCATTTTTCTACCACGTTTGGGTTTTCCACACTGGCCTAATAAATAGTATTCGCCAGGTTTTGTACCTTTTCCACTGCATAATTTGTTGGTATATCAGTCCAATAGAAGTACGGTGACTTGTTAAAAACTAGGAAGTGAATATGAACTTTTTAAGATAACAAAAAATAGCAGTTTTCTTGGGAGAGACAGTAGTGGATTATGTGTGAAACTGAAATAGGAAGTCTTGACTCCTTTTCCATTTACTCTGTAAACTGATCTTGTCCTGTTGGGCCCAAGACCTTCTCATGAGGGCTTGGGTAAACTGAGACCCAAAGACCAGTGGATCTAAGATCAGATTATGGCATTTGTTTTACTTTCCTGACACTTTTCTTTGTTCTTGGCTTATCTGTACTATGTTGCTCTCAGTCATTTCAGGCTTTCTTTATGATACTGTTTTGACTATTCAAATAGTATCAGGGTAAAAATTTTAGGATAAACATGTGATCAGGTCATATTGGTAGGCCAGTATAAAAGCTTACAAGTCAATTGGGTCCAGCATCCAGCTGGCATTTTCTGTAAATTGTGTTGACTTCTTCTGGATGGCAGGGCTTCTTTATTTCATTGTTGGTTTTGGTTCAAGGGTTGGTATTGTGTTATTTTAAGTTTTAAATGTGTTTTTCTATAAAGAACATACTTGGCAATGTATACATTGCCATATATACACTAGACTTCATCAGCCAGTTGTGCCATTCTATTTCAAACTGGAAAGCAAAATCATTACTATTTTGAAATAACTGGGATAGGAATGTTTATAATGAAAGTCATGCCTTCGTTGGACAACTTCTGAAAATACTCA
Source organism: Sclerurus mexicanus (assembly GCA_013396755.1). Classification (NCBI taxonomy): domain Eukaryota; kingdom Metazoa; phylum Chordata; class Aves; order Passeriformes; family Furnariidae; genus Sclerurus; species Sclerurus mexicanus. The sequence continues at coordinate 1,568,885 of VWZF01005609.1, forward strand.
GGGGGAACAAAAGATGGAGCTTCATCAATTATGAAAGGAATTATATGAAGTTATTTCCCCCTAAAAAAAGACTGAACATAATGACAAAAAGTCCACCAACCTTATGGGTTTCACAAATGCAGAGTGACATTAGGAGGTATCTCAGTAGTCATTCCAAAAGATCTGTTGTTGCTTTAGCCTTAATTCAGGTCAACCTGAGCTAAAGAATTATATCAACATATATTGAGAACTGCTATTTTAGACCTACCTGAACTCTAAACCTGCTTTTATTTATTTTTGGTTGGTTTGTTTCCCTTTATTAGTGGGTCATTGTGGTTCTAGGTACAAAGCTGTAACTGCCTGATTTGTAGTGTCTAAATGTCTGTTCTTCTCTTCTCTCTAGAGATCACAGTTGGCTGTATCAAGTGCAGAGGTGGGAAATCAAAGGAGTCAAAATTTGGAAAGCAGCCCTTTCATGTCAGACCTCCTGAGCGACGTACCCTTTGCCCTTGCACCACATGTGTTAGCAGTACAGGGCACCCATAGTGACATTCCTGACCGACTGCTCACCTACGACATCAATGATAATTTATCAAGATTTTGGTATGACTTTACCCTTGAAAATTCAGTGCTTTGTGATCCGTAATGTTTTCTTTATTTTTTCTGCTGCTGTCAAGGAATAAGTCTTAAAGACTTATTTTAAATGAGTTAATATTCTGGGGGCCTGCTACTGGTATATCAAGTGGGTTATTATTGACAACTGTGATATATTTCTTAGCTTTAAATGAAATGTAACTTACTATGTTAAATATTCTGTTTATCTCCAAAGAAATCAAGAGACACTGTTTCAGCCTGATTAGGAGACTGGCTCTTGGTATCTATTTCCAGTAGGTAGGCTGCAGACAAAAACATTTCATAATTTTAAGAGGAAATCTATGCACATCTGTACTATTTTGTTATTTCGCTCAGTTACCAACCACATAGATCCTGTTACACATGTTAAGATCACCTCTGATTTTGTATGGGTAGAAACCAATATTAATGCTAAATTGCTAAAAGCAATGCAGACAACTTTTCAGTGAAACCAAGTTTTAAAACTCCGAGTTAATTGTGAGTCCTTAAATAATCACAAAGACTTAATAGAACTGGTTAAACTTACCAATTTCAAAATGAACATCAGTTGTTTCCTTCCCTTTTCCAGTAGATGGTATTTTGTCTGTCTCATTTTGTGTCTGCCTGGAGAAGTCCTGCCTGCCTGTTGGCTGCTGTTTGTTCTCATTACCACATGTGTTCCTGATTTATATACAGATCAGCTTTTCCATTTTAACCTCTTTGCCCCCTGAAGAAGGAAATCTCAGGACACGTACTTTTAATGGTCACACCCTTCTTTCTTTAATTTGTGTGCCAGAGATACAGATGGCAATGTTTAACAACAGGAAAACATTACATTGTTTCTTATCCAACTAAATTAAACTGCTAAGTACCTAAACATGCGTTCTCACAGACTGCTGTGTCCCTGCTCACAAGCTTTGAGCATGTTTTTCCCGACCAACACTGGAGCTGCTGTTCCACGAGCAACAGCTCTCTGATGTGAGGATTTGTGATGAGAATGATCTGTGGCATGCAAAAGGCTACAATTGTTTTCTCTCTTGGGGTACAATATTTATATTGTGCCAAATGTTAGTGAATATTTTCTTATATTTTCTATGCTCTGTGGTAGCTTAAAATACATATATTTTCAGACTTGCATCCTCTTACAGTATTTGAGATAAATACTGTAAATGATGAAGAAATTACATTGTGAATATGTCTTAGATTGTTAAATATTCATGGTTTGGGTTTATTTTAATGTATGTATTTAATATTTTTGACAGCTGTGTTCTTAAATGTTTTGAAGTTATCGTTTCGGGGAGAGTATCTGTGGTGCACTTCAATAAAAAGATGCTAAGTAATAGTGGGTTATTTTTTATGTGTGAGAGTTATTATGTGGTTTCACCTGTATCGTTTACTACAGCTGTGACCATTCAGATTTCATGGGAACTTGAACTTGGAAATTCAATTTGAAAATCTTTTCAGTGCCATTTAAAAATCAGTGTCCTTCTAATAAACTATATGACACTTTCATCTGATGGATTCTGTGTGCTGTGCTGGTGACTTGCACTGGCTTACATCCATGACACTGCTTTGAGGATAGGATGGCTGAAAGCTGGGAAGTACTAAGGCTTCTTGGAAGGAACAATTAATTTTACAAAGTTTTTCAGAACTGTCTTGTGTGCCAAATTCACTAGTTAATGCATACCTGAAGCACTAAATTTAATCATTATTTTATATCTAATAGTTAAAAAATGGATCATTCTGGAAATAGCATGTTTCTATTCAAGTTGTCCATTTTGAATCTGGAATGTTTCTGCAGCTCAGCTGGTCTAGAAGCAGAACTGTAAAGCACTGTTGAAAACCAAACAAACTCACAATACTTGTTCTTTCTTTGCTAGCTGACTTGTCATGTAATTTTTTTGCATTCGTTGTTTGCCTAAAGTTAGACAATTTATCTAAAATAATTACATCTTGTCAGATTTGAGCTCTGTTACACTCACAGGTATCCTTACAAAAGAAAAAGAGAGCCCAAGGAGAGTAGGGAGAAAGTTGTATTCACCATGATGAGGAATGTGCATGGTAGATTAAAATTTGGCCTTCATCCTTAATCATCTTTCATAAAAGGTAAAATTTACACCTAGCAAAAGTAGTGGTAATGAGCAAGCATACTGAGAATGTGTCTCCTGGCTGCCCTCTCTTTAGCAAGAGCTGGGGCTCAAACATCTCCCTTGCTTGAGATGATCCCTAAAAGTTGATTGAAGTCTTATGGCATCCAGACAGTGAAGGTGAATTTCTTTCCACTGGAATAAGAAAAAAATACATTTAAACTATTATCAATTAGTAAGATTTATGGCTACTACTATTTGATCACTAATAACATGAAGATGGCACAAAATCATCAACAAATTAAAGATTCCAAAGAATCTCAGTTCATAAAAGATGTGAATTTCTTGTGTAAGGTATGTTTGACATCATATGCTGATTATCTCATAGCATATATGTGAATATATATGTATCTTTCACTACCAACACATACTGGATGGTTCTATGTATTGTCATTCAAACCTTTCACTACTGATGAAGGAATATAGTTAATTAGAAAACTAATTAAAAGCTATTAAAATAAAATCAGTATCAAACTAGTAAACCACCCTGGCCGTGCTCTCTATATATTCTCTATATAATAATCAGAACTTGAATAGAACTGTTTCCTTTGTGTTATGCATACGTATGTAAATTTTTTGGACAGAACAGAAAGGTATTTCATAGCTAATGTCATTAACATCAGAATTACAACAGATTGCTAACTCCAGAACTAATAACGAAAGACTAAGGTGTGTTCCTGTACGACTGAAGTATTGTAAATAGGAGCTTTGCTACTGCCATTAGTGTACATATTAATATGCCTGTGCTCCTTTGTTAAATAGTTTATTTAGAGTTACTTCAGTTCATGGGAGATTTTGATCTTCTTTTGCCATTCTCTGCATTTTCCTTGCAAAAGATATTCTCTGTGTTGTGTGATAGCTTTCTTATGGAGCTTTCTAATAAATCAAACCTAAAAAGACACTTCTTATTTCCTCTGGAAAAGTTGTAAATACAGGCTCTGGAAAAGTGTAATTTGAAATGTAGAAAAAGGAGAGTGAAGCCCACATGTTCAAAGGTAAATCAAAGAATAATTGCATCCAGAGCAGCCTTACAGAAGGCTGACTGGGAGCTGGTCCCTACAGAGAACTCCCCAGTGACAAATTCAGAAATGGAACAGACAATGCCATGTCTGGCAGATCAGTCAAGGCAGTGGTTACAGATCCAGTTTCTGCTCTTTTCTGTAAAATATGATTCAAACCCTGATATGACAGCCAGCTAATATACACCTGTGTGATCAGAGAGGAGAGGTTTTGACCCTAAAGCAACTAAAGAAAAGAGGCAAAAAGCATATTCACCACAGCAATTACAGTATCTCAAAATAACACAGTTTTTTGCGTTTTTAGCTGGACAACCTGTTATGTTCACAAAAGCACTAAAGCAGCCTCCTGAGCAAGATGAGCAAGTTGTTCTGAAAAACAGCACAGAACCTGAGCTTGAGAAACTGCCCTCCTCCCCAAAACCACCCTTTTGTTGTGACACAATAATTCATCTTGCTTTGTGTTTTCTCTGCTCAGCTGAGTGAGTATGGAGAGGAACCAGAAGTGCAACTGCTAGGGGTAAGTCCTTCCCTTCATAAGTAACTGCACCTCTTTTACTGATGACAGGGCAATTCCAGATTAACCAGATTCGTTTCCAAGGCCAGAGACTGTCTGTACAGCAAGCAAGAGGCAGAATATCCTCCTAAAATTCCACAGGTTGACTCCTGTTTGGTGCTGTAGGAAGATAAAGGTTTAGTAAGCCAGGTTCAGTTCTTTGAGCTCACCTGCTGTGCTGCAACTCTTCAACACCATTAAACTCGGCATTCTGTAACAAGCTTGCAAAGTTAGAAAGCAGGTATGTAAGGCATGATTTCTTCCCACCAATATCTCAAATTCCTTAAACTAAGCAAAATTATTGATCTCCCTGTATCATCCATTGAGACCATGTTCTTTCTTTACCAGTTAGATATTTATGTTCTAGATCTCCTAAAGAACTACCTCCCTCTTTTCAACGTCCTTCTGAGAGATGAGTTCGGACAGGCACTTTCTTAGCTGTCCTTCTATCTGAATCACAGCTATCCAGAAGATGATATTCATGTAAGTATTAATGCTTACTGGGAGGAGAGAAAAGTTGTTCCCTTGTTCCTTTTGTGTTGACAATCAGTTAACTTGGAAGCATTACTGCCCATTGAAAGAAACAGATTTTTGTCAGTTTAGAATTTCAGTATTTTCAAATGCCAGGATTGTAAGAAATAAACCCGCTCTTTTAGGCATGGCATCTCACTGTCTGTTTAGTTCTGGAGCACATATTTTATATTCTATGTACAGATACAAGAAGTTTTTCTTTACACTAATGATACTAATGAGTAAGACTGGTCTAATTCTCCAGCACATGCTGCTGGGCCAGCTGAATAATGTAAAAAAGAGTAAGTTCCAAAGCACTACTTTGACTTTTATGGATGCAGTCTCTCGTAAGACAGCTCTGTGTAGAGAATTTTTTTCCTCCATGTACAATGGTTTTAAGCATTCAGTGGAACGCCTAAAAACATATAATTTTAAACTTTGTTTTTGGAAGCATATTAGTGGAGAGTTTTTTTACATTTTTGGGGATTGCAATAGATCTTGACTAATCCTGGCTGTTCTACATGCAATTACTCTGAGGCCATTAAAAATTATTATTTTTACAGGTATCTACCTACTGTGAAATGGCAAGGTTCTTATGTGCTCATTACTTCTTTTAGCACTATAGAAGCAAAACCACTTAGTTAGTGACATCAGTCTAAGGAAGGGGACAGGGGAAGGGCGTGTAAAGCGGTTTTCATTGAACATTATTTCCGTAGTAGCAGACATTGGCTGTAAGGAAAATATGGAAACTAAATGAAGCGCAGATGGTAAGAATATGATGACACTATCATACTGGTGATCCAAATCAGGACATAAATCAATATTATGCCCCATAGCCTTTTTTGTGTACATGTAGTAGACAGCACAACAGCCCCTAATGCTTAATGCCTCTGTACATTGACATAAGTAATGGGAGAGTAACGATAGATCACGTACTCTTTTCAGCATTTTGGAGCAGATACTTCTTTTCAGTCTGCAGCCTTCCATGCAGTAACCTTTCTAAACTGTGCTTTACTCCAAGAAAAAGTCTGAATATTCCATTAAAGTTTATTTTCTAATACAGTATCAGAGTACCTTGAAGAGCTTTGCTGTATCACAGCTCAGTGTTTTGTCAGATACATTCTTTCTGCAGAAGCAAAAGTCTGAGCCAGCTGCATGGTTCATAAAATAAACCAGAAGTTGTAAAGCTTTCAGCAGGTTATGATGAGATGTTGAAGAAGCCTTTTTTTAATTCTGTAGCAAAAGAGAGTATCTAGTGATGGAAGTGGAAGTTACGGTGACCCCAGAGAGATGCAGCAGCTGTAGACCAGACACAAGAGAGGGCTTAGTTCTGCCAGCCAATTCAATTCACTTTTCCTTGCTGCAAGGATAAAATAAACTCTTGAGATCAAAGATCTAATTTACAAGGCTGTCCTCTCAAGTCAGTTGACACATGTACTTCAATAACAGAACATGAAAGAAACTGCTCACAAGCAAACAAAAAACCCAAAAGATGAGCCTTGATTATATGCATCCTTCATCCAACCCTTTGTGGCTATCAGCATTATGGTTAGAGTAGCCACTTGCATCCAAATGTTCATGTAACTGTTCTGGGAGGTCAGCTTTGGGCATCCATCTAAATCTCACTGGAAAAGGAAAGGATGAGCTCAGAAAAGCCCCAGGTGAAAGAGCTCATCAAAGTGAGAAGGGAATTATTTATTTAAAGCAACTGATATTTGCTAGAACTTTAGTCTGACCAGTGTGTCAGCCTTTTTATGAAGAGTTTTTCATAAGAAAATACAGCAACATGTGATGTTTAGGGAACTGTAGTGTAATTTCCTTTTTCAGCTGTTTTTCGAAACTACTGGTGCATCTGCTGGACTTATTCTGCTCTTAAAGACATTTTTCAATTCTGCAACTCCGATTTTGTCTATGGTATGTTTAAATAGGGCTTATGTCAAAGACCTAATATTTATCTTACCAATTGATTCAAAGTATTTTTTGTTTTTATTATTTGACTTTTATGTCTTCTGTAGTTTGGCTAGTTCTACTTCAGTTGTCTCTTAAATAAAAAGCATTTAGAATTCTCCATCTACTTGATAGGGTGGAATAAAACATATGCATTAAATTTATCCCAAAAAGAACTGCCAAATTTTATTTCATATATCAGTCACACTATAATTTTGGGTAGAATTGGGTTAACATTCTCTATTTTTTTATGCAGTTCAACCCATGTTGTTATTGAACTTTTATTTTGGGAGCAGACAAAGTAGGAAGGTGTCATATTGGCAATTGATACTGGATTAATAGAGTGATTTAAAATTGCTTCCTTTTTGCCACGTGTAGTTTGCAGTATATGCATGCCCACACTGATCAAATTAAAATAACTGCTCCACAGCTAGAAGTTGATGTCAGGTTTTAAATGGCATCAAATAAGAGGCTGTTGATTGAGAAATGGAAATGTAGTGTTTTGCTGTAGATCTCTCAAATGCTTTACAGTAGAAAACAGTATTAAGATTCTTGAATCTTAATATCATAAATTAAATCAAAGACATATTTTAAATCTTAGGACAGCTTTTAAAAATATGATGAGTGAATGAACAAAGATGGTTGATGTATTTTTCTTTACTTAGAGTCTAGCTAGCTAAATTATTTCATATTGCAGTTAATCCCATAGGAAATTTTGTATAGCAGACTGTTGTTCTGGCTATTGATTTGTACAAATATGAGAGAAACTCTAAGAGTAAAGCCATTTTCCACAACACCATGATTTGTTCAAAACTGTTCACCTTCACATTTAAGACTTCTGAGTCTTCTCAAACTAACCTTCTTCACCACCACCTTCAATGGCTGTCTCTTCTTCAGATGAAAGCTGTGTCCTCTTTTAGAAACATCAGTTCGGTGCCTCCTGGGAGGTACTCTGCTCCATCCAGCTGGGACTGGACAGATGGTTTCTGGCATGGGGCATATCCTGATGGACAGGCATCTCCAGGGTGGTGGTTCTTAAAGGAAAGGATGTTGTAAATAGATACCCTGTGGGTTAAAGCAATACAGGCTTGACCAACTTCCACTCCTGTCTCCTCCATGACCAGCCACGTGATGACGGATACCTGGCACGACTCCTCTAAACATGCGAGGTGGTGCTGAAGTCCTATTCTGTCTTCCTGGAAAACAACTTGCCTTTTTCTAACCTGAGCAAACTCATCTTCTGGTGATCTGCCAGTATTAGGAGATTGCCTGTCCCATTCACCCTGCCTAAACCAAAAGGGTAGATTTCAGGCATAATGCTAAAAGCTGTCTCCTAGAAGAAGTCATTTCAAGACTGATCTGTTCACCACAGACATCAGAAAGAAGTCAGATAAGACTTGCTCTGCAAGAATGTCTTGTAGCAATGGAAGTCCCTGGCTATTTCTAAGAATACATGCACCGTGTCTCAAAAAATCAGTTTTTGGTATTAGATTGGTTTATATAGTCTTGTCTTTATGGCACAGAGAAGGAAAAGTGTTCCCACTGTGTCCTTGGCAACAGCAATTTAGCTGTACAAAGATTATTTTCTCCAATATAAAAGTAATTGTTAGTTAGGAATAATGAAAGCCACCTAGTATGCCCTTCTTACACAGATGAGCTAATTCAAGCAAAGGATAAAATCTTACTTGGAAATTTGCAAATAGGTTATTGTGTTTTTAGATAAATTGCAATTAACTGAACAAGGCCTTTCTGGCACCTACTGCCTCATCTTGCTTCAAAGAGTTATTTTGGCTCGTACACAAACTAATACTCTGCTTCCCCAAAGAAACAAACTACAAAGATAATGCTGAAAGAGTTATCCTTTGAGACACCATCCACTTCTGATTTATCACTGTAGGCTGGAGATCATGACCCAGTAATTTGTCAGTCTCCAAGAAAACAGTCTGCTCTCTTTTAGGATTTACTCCAAAACTGGTATCAGAACAGGTAATTGTGCAAAACTATCTCAGCAAACTGGATCATGTAGGCATTGCCAGAGCGATAGAAAATGAGAGAAGGCATCCCCACAGTGAGATTTAGTGTAGGGCACTGCTGACATTGGAAATTAGAATATCCTATGCTTTTCATCAGGGGAAAAAGAAAAAAAGAGATGGCAGTTTGCCACTGTGCTCTTATTTTTAAAAATACTGAGGGTCTACTTTGCAAGAGCTGACAGAAATGTTTTTGAGAGCACAGTAATTCAGCAACACTGGACTTGCTCTGTTTACCTTTTCCCCTTGTATATATCTATTAATCTTAAACTCCTCTGACCTAGAGAAAGCCTCTTCCACAGTGTTTATTACATTATTAAGATGATGAAATTTGAGGTAGGTAGAGAAGAGGGATGATTCTTATCTGAGGATTTCCTCCCTTGAGCCTTTTGTCCCAGATACATCCAGCCTGGCCTTATAGGTGCCTTTCCTCAGTGCCTGATGGTAATGCTGGCTCAGGCCAGAAAGTCTGAGCGGGGAATTTTTCAGACACAAATTTCTCTCTTCTCTGCTTCCTCCATGCTGATGTGCTTAATTGCAATCCCAGTCATCCTAGTTTCCATCTGCTGGGAGGAGAGAAGGGAAAGAGGAGCTCTTTGTCCAGTGTTAAGATGAGAATAACCCTCTGGCTTGTCCTCTGTTCCTTTGGCTGTCTATGCAGGGAGCCAGCTGCTGCCAGAGACAGCTCCAGCAACATGCCTGCAACAGGATGAAGTTATCTATCTCAGCTTTTTTCCCGTGCTTCTCTCCCAATGAATTAGGTCTGCAGAGATCAGACCTGTCATTAGCAGTGGAAGGCTGCATTACAAATGGCAATTAATTTACTTTTAAATAAGTATTTTGATTTGTTCAAAGTGTTTAAGACCTGACAATGTGGTCTTGGGAAGATTCAGTGGGCTGTTTCTTTGCTCCAAATATAATGAAAGAGCTGGTCTGTTGCCAGCCATGGAGGAGGGAGGAGGAGGAAATTAGAATATGCAGCATTTGAGGGAAAAGTCAGATAAAAATAAAACTTAATTCTGTAGATATGGTTTTACTCATGAATTGAACTGCAGTTCACAGAACAGAGATGTAGAGGATGTTAATGTATAATGACCACATCCTCAAATGGATTGAGGTGGAATTCAGAATACACTGTTCAGTTGTAGGCCAGCAACCAGAGCCTTTCAATCTGCTGCTTTTTCCAAATGTGTGAGAAAACAGCCTTGTGAGTTCACATAACTGCTCAGTTGCCAGTTGGTGCCTACATCTTGTCCTCAGCACAGTAATATATTATGCACAGACAAAAAAAGCAGTTGTGAAAGGAAAAAGAGATTTTTGCATGAACCGTATTTCAGCAAAGTTATATTTTACACCATCATAACTAAGAACAGGATTTGTCCTAAAGTTTATAGCAAAATGAATGTAAAAGGAACATATACGGGGAATGTGGATATATTATGTAAATAGATATATAAGGTGATTAATCACAAAGAATGAATTCTAGATTGAGTGAGACTGGTCTTCAGTTTCTCCAGAAGATTTTTCTTATGTACTTTAAATCAAATGTCAGATGCTTCATGTGACTCTACTGGCTGAAAATCTCTGTCATTTTGCCATATCTGCTGTTAATAACACAGTTACCAGACAGCCTACATGAAGAAAAGATTTTTTTTTTCTAAATGCCACATAAAAAAGTAGTCCTTGAAATTTTCACAATTTTAATTTGTGTGAAGGAGGGAAGACGCTACATATACAGACAAAACTGCAGTTTCCAGACCTGGATCTTTGCTGGTTTCATGTGAACCATGTGCCTTTAAGAACTATTCTTTATCCTCATAATTCCTTATTATAGGAAATTGCAGTTGACAGCAATCAGGTTAAGTATTTAAATATTTTATGTTTAATTGAAGGGATTAAATTCACATTTCCAGTTTAGAATGTTTTCCCATCTTAATTACAAAACCTGGTTGTATGCTTGAAAGCTTTTTTAAAATGTCAATACTGCCTTAGTGTGAAAACATTACTATCTTTTTCTTGTCATTTAAAGACAGACACTGGAGGCATCACATTTTTTATTATTTTGGTCACTGCCCTCTCTTCACTCTGCTTCTCTATCCCTCTCCCTGTGATTGACTTCATCAAATGTGGAAAAAATCCTCATCATGAAATTGCTGACAGAATCTGGTCAAGAACAGTGATCCCTCTTGACAGGGGATCACGTCCAGCGCTTTTTCTGTACTCTACATTTTCCTACTTTTGTTTTTAGTCTAAATGCCTTAGATATTTCCAAGAACAAGACTTGGGCAAAAGGAATTGTGCTGACCTCTTCTTTGAAGTAAGATTAAAAAAAGGACAGGGAGAAAGTCTGTTAAAATGTGGCTGCCTTCCATCCTTCTTAAAAATGTGCTGTTTGTGTGTGCACTGCCTGCCAAAGAGTCCGTCTGCATCTTGTGTGTTCCAGTCACAGTGCACACCCTGCAATTGCATCTCATCTCCACTTTCGGGCGACTCCATCTCACCTCTTCTCCACTCTTAGCAAATGCCTGAGAGTTTCGCTGGTACAGTCATCTGTACCTTTTTCCCAATGGTTTCAGCTATTGGGCTGCAGGAGCAGCTGAACCCCAGTGCTGCTGATAGCCCAGGTGGGGTGGCAGTTTGAGCCAACATGATGGATTTTGGGGCAAGAACTGGATTCATGTTGTCCTAAGGTTGATTTTCTTTTTTAAATCTACGCAATTAAAGCCATTTCCTTCTAATCTCAAAGAGCATTAATTGCAATGCTAAGCATAACATGGGAGTTCTGCTGCTTTGGTGGGGGGAGGTTGGCTGCATCTGGAGTATTTCCAGAAGCTCAGCAAAGTGGCTGTTACTGCCACTAGGGTTCCTAAAAGGCAGCCGATGGAGGAGCTGTGCTTTGTAGGCCAGCACAGTCTGCTAATTGCCTGCTTCGCTGCCACAGATTGGAGCCTGCAGCCCCTCGCTGGGTTCACCTGCTGATCCTGGAGACAGAGTGATCACTGATCTCAGTGGAAGCAAGAAGATCAGTTGGGAGCCAGGAGCTTTTTTTGATTACAAAGGCAAAATTTTGCTCCCATGACTGGTTGTTGTTCCCATTTCCAAGCTCCTGCTGGATCTGAACTCTGCTTCTCATGGATACAGACTCCTACCTCACAGTTGCTGGTAATTATACATTTAATTCAGGGGTCAGAAAGACTTACTTCTTGCCTCAGATACACATGCAAATTGTATCCTGGGTGCACAGCAAGATGAGATCGTGGCATCTGCTGGTTTTTCGCTGACTTTGCCTCCTTTTGGAAAAAGTGTGTGCAGGTACAGGAGGAGCTGTGCTGCATTTCAGCAAATCCCCACCTGGACCATCAGAGGTCAAGGCCTTCAGGACACAACTTTCTACATCCCAGAGCATCCCTTCCCAAAGTTCACATTCAGCAGCAGTCTGATGGCTTTCAATGAGGGGATCTTGATCCTCCTTTAACCTCGAGGTTAAATCCTTGCCTTCCTCCTCTGTTTGAAGCAGAAGGATATATGTTCTGCCTTTAGAGAACTGAAGGTTTTAAGAAAAAAACACCTCAAGAAAGATCATTCAAGTACAGTCTGTTCATAGTCAAATACCATTGGAAAACAAATGTTTCTAGGTGTTGCTTGGAGCGAGGGATGAAATAAGCCTGATGGCATGGACAAACAAGTTCTACATGCTCAGGTTTACCACAGCGACACTGCAGCTCCCTCCGTGCCTCAGGCAGACTAGTGCAATCCCTGCACGTGGTGGAAGTACCGCTCCTTGGCCGGAGGGACTTGGGCAAACGTTCACATCCTGCCAGGAGCAATGCCTCTAGGCACTCTGACATCCAGCAGAGCCAACTTAAAATCAATGTGCTGCTTACTGAGGGAGCACGCAAGCTGTCTCAGGGTGGACACAGTGTAATGGCAGTTTCTTAACCTGCTGAGCAAGGATGCAGCGGGAGCAGTGAGTAATGGAATAGCTGGGTTGGAAATTCATACAGGATGGTTGCATCTGTGGAGGATGGGAGGTTTTCAGGAAATCCTGAGCCCTATCCATCCTCTTAAATGGACAACAGTTTAAGATACCACTCAGGGTACTATGCTTTGTTAACGCTCAGAGAAATAATGCTTCTCATTAGCCATGTCCATACTACAGCAAGTAATGCTGCCCAAGGGGAGTGGATCTGTAGAGTGAAAAAACCAAGGTTGAAGGCTTAACACTTGCTCTTACACGTATTTCTAGTTTAGACTGCTGTTGCTCTTACCCCACAGACTGAATGTCCCCTGGATTCCACAGCACATATTCTGGTTTAGTTTCCTTCAATGGGAAACCAGCTTGCATGCTCCGAGATGGCTCCATGGTTCAAATGGAAACACGGTAAGCTGGAATTTTCTAGAGACAGAGTCCCATGTTGAAATGCTAACATGTACCCCTTGTCTCTGAATAGGACTTCACTGCAAGAGCACAACAAGCACAGACTCGAGCTGAGGAGATGCTGAATGTGAAATCTTGTGAAATCATAAACCAGGGATTTGTTATGGCAATTACATAATAATTATGTAATTGCTACAAAAGTGGGATTTGTCATAAAATCAGCTATCCTCTTAGCCTCTCGATGCAGACCAGATAACAATACTTCTATTCAAGAATATTATCTAGTTTCCTATATTCATTTACTCTCTGGATATACTGAAACACTACAATAAATTATTCTGAAATTGCTCTTATTTCTCCATACATTGCCTTTTATACATGTCAATGTTGTGGAGACAGATGTTGCATTTTTAGATTTTTTTTAAATTACTATTCCAAATTGAAAGAAAACAAACTCAACATGGAATGAAACATAAAACAGGTCACTTTTGGAGTCACATTACTTAAAACTGTAAAATAGTGTCAAATGTCTTTTAAACTTTTCATATTCATTTTTGGCAAAGTAATTTTGAAAACAAACTAGAACAAAACATTGAAAGCTATTTTAATGGCAAGTGATTCTTTTCCTTACAAGTTGAAAGTTACCAGAATAGTAAGGCATGTGAAGAGTTTAAATTTTGATGACTATTGAGTTACCACTGGAAAATAGTTGTAAGTAAAACTGATTAGTTGCTTCTTTAAAAACAAGGAGGAAGATAAACTGTTTAGTCAAAAAGTGTCTTAGCTATCCAAAAGGAAAAGAAACTTTAAAGTTTTGAAATCTCCTCCAGGTTCTTCACCATCACTGTCTGAGTTATCCTTTAAATTAAGATTGCCACCATTTGTGAGCTTCATGATGAGGATATTTTAACTCAAAAAAAGAATTAGGAATGTGAATTGTGTTTTGTGTCTGCTACATATGCTTTTAGAACTTTTTTCTAATCACACCAGGAGACAACACAGCCTGGTAGTGCCTACTAAGGTCCAAAGAAGAAGTACTTTTCACCATACAGCCTTCAGATGCAGCTTTAGAAGACTCCCATATGGATATATGTAGCTTTATATGGCTCCTATATTTATATGGCTTCTATATTGAGGAGCTGTATGTTTCTGTTCTAAACAGTCATCTTCCCTAATCCATACTGCATTGAACAATTTGAAAGTAACATTATTAATGAGAAGGTGGTCACCCACAGAAAGCTTAATCACATTTGATTTTAGAAAAAAATAATTGAGCATGCTGCCTGAATCTCACTTGTCCATTTCCCTTTTACAAAAGCATATGCAGGCTATGGATAATTTATAAACAAATAGTATTATGTTATTGATCTCTAATCTCATAGTTACTGGGCTCCTCCAGTTTTATCTTGGCTTCTATGTAATTAAACCTTATCGCACATGGAAAGCAGCACAAGCTAGATTAAGCTGGAAACACGGGAATGTTTACAAAGAACAAAGAGGGAAATTTCCTTTACTTTGCACCATGGCATAACTAGCAAAGCTGTTTAGTCTCTGTGTGTGGAGTTAGTGAGAAAAAAGCAAAGTTGTGCTCACACACCATAAACTGAGTTCTGGCAAGCATGAGTCCACTGAAGTTAATGGTGTGCTGGTCATATTTAGGTCCTGTTTTTTGTCCATGGTGTTGTTATAGACCTTTCTGGCACTTCCCACCTGTGGTCATACTGGGATCTATAAGAATACCACCAGCTCAAGAGTCAGAGAGTCATTCTCTTCTAATGTAACTTTGGAGTAGTGTTAAGTACTCAGGCTTGTACAGTTAAGTTTTTAATATTTTTTTCCTTCTTTCTGCATGAAAGACTGAGACAACCAACAGGAGTGTTATTGTTATTATTATTATTAAAAAAAAAAGGCAATACAAAAGTACCTACACATATAATACTAAGTACCCTAAAATGGAGCTTTCTCACACCACCACCTCTATTTTTCATTTACAGCAACCTCAGACAGTTCTTGGAGCAATAGTGGGGGAAAGTTTAAAGTAAATTTCAGTGGAGTTTACTTTTTTAACAAACATGTTTTGAATACTCTTCTATGTCACCTTTGAACTGATCAGAAGCAGGTTAGTCCTCTTTTAGATACCTTGGGTTCAAGCTGTGTAACTACTTTAAAATGCAAATAGAAATTAGTGGAGGAAGGTTTTGCATCTTGATTGAAATAACTTGAAAAAAAAATCTCTATTAATCCCCACACACTGATTACTCTTTCACTTTTCCTTATCAGCCTCTTTTCCATTTACTTTTAGTTTCCCTGTTTCTGGATTCAATTTCCCCGAGCTTCATCTTTGTGGAATATTTATCCTGCTGCCAGCTATTCCCCAAGGCTGTGGATATCTGCTTTCCAATCTAACTGCAGAGGTAACTGCTTTGAAGGACACAGTCACCTTTTCCATGGCAGCTACCAGAGGGCTCACTGACTGCTCCTTCTCCTTGCATTCCTGCATGTTTTCAGACAGTAAGGCACTGTCTGTTAGCCTAGTCAATATTTTAATACTCTCTGGCCACTCTCCTCCCTTTCTGTTTCTTAAAAGACACAGATTCCTTCCCAAATAGAGCATGTTAATGATTTTTTTTATCCTTGTTCTGCTGTAGGTTTACTCCCAAATACGGTATTTTTGGCATGTATTGCATCTCTTGCAGCTCCTAATGGAGTGGATACTTACAACTAGTAGTAGATACTAAAAAAAACATTTCAGAAAAGTAGCAGAAATGAAATCATTTAAATACATAAACCCCATAAAGTTGGTAAACCAAGATGCTTAGATACTACTGTAGTCACAGAAGGGCCATAAAGAATCAAAAAAATCACTTTTAGAACACAAACTATATACAAGACTATAAAAAACAAAACATTCAGCATGTGGAAATAAGATTTGTTGACGGTTTTGGCTACATGAAATCTCAAAAGTTGACAATAGGAGTCATTCCAGAGCTGCAGTTAGATGACAGATTCAGAAAAAACAGTGAAGCAACAATATAATTTTATCTATGTTTCTGCTCAATTGCATCATTCTCCACCCCAAATGTCTAGTTCCCTGAAAATTTCCCTGTCTTTAAAAGGAAAGCGATGGCCAAGAAATGAGCCCAAACGAACCCACTAGGGAGAACTGAAAATTTGGTTTTGCAAAGTGGGGTCTTTGGAAAACTACCATGAGATGTATATTTTAAAAATTATAAAAAATGGCTTCAGAAATCAGAGAGAATAGTTTGGTCTTCACATCTTCCTAAACAAGAATAATAAATTGCAAAATATGCAAGGCTAGATCACATTAGAGAATTCCCATAAATTATATATTACATAGTTGAACATTAAACTGTTAATACAGGAAAGCTTCAGAGTATAGGTTTCCAATTTCCACTTTATGAATTTTTGTCAGCACAGCTTCCTGTGGTCAGATGATGTATCCTGTCAGTGCCAGGCTTTTTTTCCCCAAAATACTTAATTGAATTTTAATGACGTGCAGAAGCTCACACACCAGTGTCTGGTTGAAAGGCAGTGCTAGAGACCATTCCAACTTCTTGTTCCTGACTGTAGCTTTGTGATTTCTTACTATATCAATTCTTGTAAGCACAGCAAATTTTCTCATTGAAGACTTAACCATGTGAGCCTTAATTAAACACTTAATTAAACACAAACTGGCAAATGGAACAATTAAACTAAGTCTTCCACAGAAAGAATTGGTCTGCAGGGAAGAGGAGATGAACAGTAAGTGTACTGCATGCTAGCACTTTATTTACAGAGGCCACGCTGAGAAAACCCAAGATTAAATCAATAACAGTTTGCCTAAAGAAGAAACTATCATGCCTCCTGGACTGAGACACTGAAGTCTTCTTCTTGCCTATTGTTCTTAATACACAGCCACTGTCCTGGGGCTTAATCAGAATTCATGAAGCTGCTAAAGCTGAGAAAGATTATTGATCTTATTAAAGATGTATCAGCACCAGGCTGAGAAGATGGAGCCTCCAGAGAAGAGAGAGGCTGGGAGCCTCCTGGGACAGCCAAAGCAGCTATACTTCACTCTGTGTTGAGCTCACAGGTTCACTGCCATGAGGAACCTGAGGCAATTTTCAGGAGCTTGAAAGCCAGGGCACCGCTGCCCCACACTGAGTACCTAAATCTCTTTACCTATAGCTTCAAAGTTCACCTTCCTGGTCATCATCAACAATATCTTAATTAACCTCGAAGACTCAATTCCTTCGTCACCTAATCCTATCTAATGCAACTGGAAACAAAGGTGTGGCATAGGTGTAGCTGGATAGGAATTTAGAAATTGTAGGTTACAGACATGTTACAGATGGCCTAATTTGACTGACACAGGTGGTACTAACAGAGAGAAATCATCTAGGTATACTTTTGTATCCTAAGGTTTTTTTTTTTTCTATACTAACTCTAGAAAGAGTACAAATTCATTGCTATATTTATAAAAATTGTTGAGTGATATCAGTGGGACTAGAACTGTGTGCAAATTTTTTTTATCAATTGCCAAACAGAAAAAGTAAATTAGATTTGTTTAGACTGACTAAAAATATTTCCTTTTCCATTTTTTTCGTGACGAAAAGAAAAACTGGAGAAGTCCCAATTTGAATAAGTTGTTCCTTTTGACACAAAATGGCTTATTTTGTTTAGAAGTAGCTAGAACAAGAGGAGTCAAAGCACTCAGCTCAAAGAAATTTGGAGCTGGATGTTCTCCATGCTGAACAGCTATATGGTCATGCTGCTTCACTCACTGAGATGTGAGAACCTGGGTTAAATCTGGAGGGATCCTACACTCCCAGGAGACAGGGTATTTGGAGCTGAATCTCCTTGAGTTTCTCCTGCTGCAACTCTTCCATCCTCCCTCTACATAAAATGCATACGAGTCAGTCAGAGCCCAGCCCTGTAAGACACAAAGACCTTACTTCTGGTCTTCATGGCTTTTTCCCTCTGCCAAAAGAGCAAAGGCATGGAAAGAAGGATGACAGAGAAGGAGAGGCCCTGGCTCTTGCCTCCCTTCCCCAGCCAAGGAGGACAGAGGAGTGCGCAGCTGGACACCTTCAGGGTGATGATCTTGAGTTCCTCCTGCCTTTCAGCCTGCCCTGCCCTTGGAAGCACTGCTCCACCCTGGATGTTTACTTGCATACACAAAATACACCAGGATTAGGAGCAGGGACTGGGTACCTCAACCAGAAAAGGAGTATGACATGGTAATTAGAGGACTAGTCTATGTAGGAAATCAAATATTCCAATTCAAATGATCTCATGAAGAGGAAGGTCTTGGCCATACAGCTCCCACATTTGGCATTGTTCAAGTGCCAGGTATTACATCACATGAGGCACGAGCCTTTTCCTTTCTTCCTCCAGCTTTATTTATCTAGGGGGGAAAAAAGACAGCTGAAACTATTTGGCAAATCTGATGCAAATTAAAGTAAGGGGAAACTAAACCCAGTACTTTTGATAATTACTGTAGTCATCTAAAACATTCACCCAGCTGAAGACCACAGTGGTATTCTTACAGCACACCTGTGCAGGCAGGATTGTCAAGCTAAACTGGATTTCATTTTATCTCTCTACAGCAGGTGAAAATTAAAACTGAAAACCAGAAAGGAATAACACGTCTCCTGGCCAGCAATCACTCTCTTGATAACAGGTGATATGCAGCTGCTCTTATCGGGGTAAAAGGTACTGCCAGAGAGGTAGGAAAGAATTTTTGGGTTCATTCCCATTGCAAAAGGTGGCAGATTGATGCTGCATTGGCTGTGTGAGCTGCACTGCTTGGAGAAATCCTTTCCAGCTTCCTACTCTTTCCAGAAATAGTCCTCTCCATTGCAGTGTGCCCTTAAATGATCTGTAGTTGGTAAGGGGGAACCACATCCTTCTGCAGGGAGAGGAAG
Source organism: Sclerurus mexicanus (assembly GCA_013396755.1). Taxonomy (NCBI): domain Eukaryota; kingdom Metazoa; phylum Chordata; class Aves; order Passeriformes; family Furnariidae; genus Sclerurus; species Sclerurus mexicanus. The sequence continues at coordinate 1,587,987 of VWZF01005609.1, forward strand.
AAGCCTAAGCACTTGATCCCTATGCTTGAACTTCAAGAATCCATGATGATGATCAAGCAGCGAGCTGGACCACAGTTGTATGTGTGTGCTTACGTGCTGTGCAAAAGGCTCATGCTGTGCTTGAATTTCATGCCCAATGATGTATTTACAAAAAAATCCAACAACATGGAGCAGGTTAATCCTTCAGTTTCACTGTTATTCAGGTAGTGTCATAGATTATTTTGTCACTTACAATGTATAGATTCTGTATTTATGATCTATCCAACTTTTTTGAGAGACAATTGTGAAAAGGACATACAATTTTATCAAAAAATTAATTACAAAAGTCCATCTCAACCTTAACAAGTGATTATGGAGTAAGCCCCATTGCAAGGATGAATTTTGTTCTGGTCTTCTTATATTAGAAAAGCAAACTTTTGCCTCTTGCAACACTCCTTTGAAATCAATCTTGATAGTTTCTATGGAGTCAGGTCTAATCTCATCTTGCAGTTGTGGCTCCAAGTGTGTCAACCCACACACGTCATGTGTGTTTTAAGCAAATAATTTAATGCAAAGCATTTAATTTCAAAACTGAAACAGTGTTCCAGGACAGGTAGCATAGGAATGAGGCCAGGTGGGTAGACCTCTAAAGGATTTTTTCCAAGGCCAGAAAGGGACCGTGATAAAAGCTCTCTGCCATCTTCTAGATGTGATTGTAAAAACACCAATGAAGAGCGATGACTTACTTCAAGATGCAGCAGACACTGTGTTTCCATTGCATGCATAATTCATGCAAGTAAACTGTGTGTAGAGCAGTATTAGGCCCACACAAGAAGCACAAGATAATCTCAATATAGACTGAGAGACAGGAAATATCTGTTCAGAAAAAAAAAAAAAAAAACTGGCAAAAGGACAAATATAGAGTATGTACTGTCAGCAATAAGGATGCTCACAAATAAACACTTCAAAAGGGCCAAACTGTCTTAGGTGGGTCTTCTTTGCCTTTCCAGAGTAAATGTACTGTAACGAGTATGAAAGACATGTTCTAAGAAATAATACATAATTTGAACCATTTAGGATTGATTTGGGAAAGCATGAAAAAGCATCTCATAGAAATCCATTGGCAAGTTTTATTGGTGCAAATAGCTATACATTTTCTTTGTGTATGCCATACACCCAGTAACTCAGGAGGAAAATAAGATATGTGAATATAAAACTTGTAATTCTGACTCTCATCATCTAATTAATTTCTTGTAGAAGTTTGCTCCTCAAATAAGCCATAGGCTATATCAGACTTTTGATGTACCATTATTATTTAGAGATAGGATAACAGTTGATTGAAATCAAGGTTTCTCTTTACAAACTGCTGATATATAACAGAATTTGGCACATCAACTAACTTCCTTGGTTTTCTTAAAAGTCTGTCATGTAATTACAATAAGCAATTCCCTTTCTCTCTGAATCCATATGAATTTGTAATAGTATCCTTATATAATCAATGTTTTTTTCCTAAAGATTCAGGTTTCCTTTTTCTGCAGAATTCTTTGAATTCAGGCATGCCCATACACGCTGGAATGTTGGAGGATGATGTTTTCTGGAGCTGCTGCTTCGTGCTTGTGAGTATGCTGTACATCTTTGAGAGAAAATGGTGGTTTCAAGATAAACCTAAATGTATTTCACAGCTTGTTCTGTACTTTTAATTTATGCTCCTCTTTGAACCTCCTAGATTTTAGTTTATACATAGGCTCAGCCCAGTACTTTTCTACCAAGTGTGTAGGGGAGTGATGTACTACAGGCTGTAATTTAGGAGCAGGTTGGAACTGCCTGAAATATGTGTATCTTCATAATTTATTCCTAAAATGCTATTATTACCTGAACTTTCTCTAGTTTCAGTACTCAGTATCTTTCCTTCCCCCTGCACTGGAGTAGAAGGCGGTGGGAGGGAAGTGAAGTTATTTTTTACTTCCATGGCTGTGGAACTGTGTGCCAGCGGCTCCAAGAACCCACGTGAACTGGGAGATACAGCTGGGCTGCCAAGGGCTGTGCTAGCTCTGGGCAAATCGGGGATTTTCCAAATACGACATCCTCATAAGGATGGTGTTGGACGATGGGCACAGTTAAAGCCAATACACCAACACAAAAAGCCTACTTGCCTATTAAGAACATTTAAAAGTAAGAGGAGTGTATTAACATGGTGCTCAGGTGTCACAGCAATGTACGTTCCATGCATCAAATCCAATGCCTGAATCAAAGTGATCACACTAGTGTATATATTACAGTTCTTAAATATATTACTTAAAACACTATTGCAAAAGCTCAGCCAGTAGGATCTTTTCTCTCATGAACTTTCTAATTATTCTTTATATAGTGGTTCATCCTTCCTGTAGAGCTATTCAAGTTCTTGAGTGTTTCTATAAAACTAATGCCAGTTAAAATTCTTTATTTGCATATAATAAATTGGGATATTTTTAGTGTTATTTAGCATAGCTGACTTGTATATATGGCAAATAGCAACAAAATGCAGAAATTTAAATGTAATGAACTCTTTGAGGGGAACTTGTAAATGAGAACTCTTCCTTGGAAAGGAAGTTCTTTCTGCTGCTTGAAAGACGGCAAGCTGTTTTATTTGGGAATTTAACCTCCACTGGATGATATGTTCCAGCTTTTCGGACCATTGATGGACAAGGTGAGCTTCTAAGTCTTCCCTACACCATGTGTCTGATCATGTCACTGCTAAAATTAAGCAACAAGCTTAATTTATAGTAATGTAAGAATGATAAGCAGATAATGACATGAAATGACATTTACACAGCAGTTATGGGCTGCTTATCTGCAGGGCTATTGAGGGAGCGGGGAAATACCTGGGAGCTGGCAAAACACTGGCAGCAAAAGTGGACTTTCACTTGCATAAAACACAAAAATAGGACTTCTGATTTTATTTTCAAAATCTCTTTGTGTAAACTCGAATGTTACTATCTACCAGGGAGTAACAATTTTGAAAATGTTACCTTGTTTTCATCTACACAGACACATATTTCCTGAGTGGCAGAAGACAAAAATTGGCTCTCTGATAGTTGCTTGAAAAATAATCAGTTCCCGCACAAACTCAAGATAATATTTAATTTTTTGTCACTGTCCAAGGATCTTAGTATTATTTACACTTCAAGTATTAGACTGGAAAAAAGATTTTAAATTTTTACATATCTCACATTGATTCAAATGATGTAATGGCTTTTCCATGTCTATAAACTAAAAGTACATTTAATTTGTAAATACAAACATTTAATTTAAATGAAGCTCTCCTGAAATCAGTTTCACACACCTCTGCCTCTTCTTATACATCTTATCAGTTCTTTCAAGAGATCTAATCAACAAATCCATGTTCTTTCTCTTTCCATTCACTCTCCCACTTTTCCTCTCACTTCCAATCCCTTTTCCTGGCAATTCTTACCAAATTTTCATTTTACCTCTCCTCCTTTACCAGTAATCTTATGATATTCAATTTGTTTAGGGTTTTTTAACTTGTTCTTTGTCTTAACTCTTTATGGACATCCCAGCAAACAAAATTATATGTCTCATCCATATTTTTCAAAATCCTACATTTGACCTAATTTTGCTCTCACATTTCTGCTGAGTTTTCCTCCTGTCTATAAGTTTTGAAATAAAATAATGCATTGCCTGAAACTATGACCTTAGATGGCTTTCTGCCAACTTTACCTTCTCCCAAGTCGTCTTTAATTTTCACTGTATACACTCTGCTCAGCCCTTTTGAGGTCATTATTAGTCATGTGACCAAATCGCAGGACTCCTTCCATCCCCACAGCCTGTGATGTTATTGATTGTACTGTGACTCTGAAATCTTGTCCGATCTTGACTCTTCTGTCTTTTCTTGTTTTCTTTTTTAAATCATTGCCAATTCCTTAACCTTTCTTTCAGCCATGGGAGATCTTGAGCCTAACTTTGAAGAGATATCTCCTCAGACTCTTTTCTTACCTCTTATTATTCTACTTGTGTGTTTTCTTAGGTGATTTGTCCTGATTGCATAAATGCAACTGCCATCTCTACAATGAAAGTTTTCCTCTTTTCATTACCCATACCTGGTTTCACTTTGAGCCTAAAACACTGAAGTCAAGGAAACCTTCCTGAATTCTCTCTATAATGTTATCAGCCTGTCTCTGTCCTTTCCTGGCATCACTCTTCAGTCGCATTTTGAATGTAAGTTAGGAGCATCCATTGGGCACTCATCTATAATCTTATATCTTAAAGTGCAGTTTGTTGTTCCAAGCTGACAGTGCCATTTTCAGTTGCCTATACATCTCTGTCACTCAGAAATTCTTTCATATATGTCTTTCAGGCTTTCTTCTAGGCAACTATCTCCAAAATAGACTCTAAAAAAAACTAAAAAAGGCTTCCTTCAAAGTTATCTTAAATTCCACTACTTTCATGATGCATTCAGGAAGCAGATTAATATCTGGCTGTGACATTTTCAGTGGTGAGTGCTCATTTTAATGCATTTGTAGATTTTTAAATATACTGTGTGCTACATTTTACAATACGGATATCTAGTTTACACTAAATATCTACTCTTGCTTCCTTCTTCCTGTTTTTTTTTCTTCAGTTTCTCTTATAAATATTGCAAGCTTTTTTTGACTTTGAGGAGTACCTTTTTGGGTGTGCACAGTAATGAGTACAATATCCCATAACACAACAAATAATACTTATTTTATGTTTTCAGCTCTACTCACATGACACTGATGAGATTTCCAAAAACACTTAATCTGCCCAGACACCCATAGCAGCATATACACAACAATAAGACTTAGTGCTAAAGAATGTGATGGCAAAAAAATTAAGTTCAAATATGTCAGATGGTTTGAGACTTTAATATTGTGGCATGTCAGCTAATTTCATAGCATTGAAATACTGTAAAAATATAGTTTGAAAACAAAACCTATGCAGTATTGCACACTTGTATCAATATCTTTTCACATTCAGGATTTCACCCCTCTTTTTAGGATAGTTATGTAGATAGAGATTCCCACTGCTGCTGGTCAGAACTGCCTACAACAGGACAGGAAAAGGGGATGGAAAAGCACTTATGTTCTGTGTATATACAATGTCAGACATAATCGGATCATGATTAACCAACAGGTGAGAAAACAGTTGAATTAAAGTTGGTTAAGGAATATTATGAAATTCATTTCTTAAAGGTGTGAGAATCTCAGACCATTTCTGATCATCATATTATAATTTTATATAAAACCAAAACTACACAACTGAAGCCCACTGGATTGCATAACATATAAATCACTTCAAGAGAGTTAAGAGTGAAAGGTGATATGAAAGTGCAAGTTGTTAACCACCGTTGCAGCTGACTGAGTGTTTTGTTTATTCTCTAACTAGATTCTGCTTGAGGAGTCTGTACCACAACTAATTAACCATAATGCTTTATAATTGTATAAACAGAATATATAATAGATCTTTATGATATATAATTAATTCTGCCCTTAAGGAAAGCTTTTATAAGTCAAACCATGTGCTGTTTGAGAACTGTCTCTTTCTGTTCTCCTTTACAAGGCAGGTATATTTCCCTGCCAGCAGAAGTCAGGGAATATTCTAGAAAATAATGTTCGTTAAGGCCAGCCAGGTGTTTTTTTGCAGGACTGACTACTGGGAGCCCCATCTCTGAAGCTGAGGTGGTTGCAGCTGCCTCTGCTCCACCCTTTATGCAGTGTGCAGTGATGAAAGGCACTTTGGTACAGAAATTTGTCTGGTTTTAAAGATCAAGATCTTGCTTTTGTCATGCACTCATTATTTGTTTAATCTTGAGTTTTGTCAGCCTTGCTTTTCAGTATTTTTTTGTGTATTAAATTCCAGGCAGAACTCCATCATTACTACTGGCCCTTCAAGACCAGAACAAAACTCCAAACAAACACAACTAATTTGTTTCTGGATTATGACCCATGAATAAGTACCACTCAATGTGTTTAAATGATGGCCCTTCTCCCATCTGCTGTTTGATGTGCTTGTCCTTTCTGTGAGAAAGTGACAGAACAGACAACATCGGTCTTTAAGACTTGTTCAATCAAAGGTGTGGGTCACCCTTACACAGGAATTGGAGTTTTGTGTGTCCCAGACCATAACTGGAAGCTAAATCTTGAGGCACCAGGCTTAGCAGGGCTGAAAGTATGACACAAGACTCCACTAGACTGTTTTCAGTGAAAACCTTTGTCAAATGCTAATCAGAGACAGAAAACATCCAACAGCCCAAGACAAGAAACTCCCATCCACCTAAAACTTTGCTGATGGTCCAGTTGGAGATCCATTTCCAAGGACCACTGTGTCTTGGGGCATTGAGTCATGCTTTGGACATCTTAAATGTACATAATAAAAGAAGTTACTATGAAGATAAGTTGCTTGCTGGAAATAAAATAAAAAAGGAAAGAAAGAGAAGAAAAGAAAGAAAGGGAACAAAGAGCAGAAGCTTCCTTGATCTAACCATCACCTGGCTGAATGGGAGGCACAGGTTCGTATTACACTCCTCTGGAATGATAATCACACCCTTCTTCCCTTCTTTGAGGCTGACACACCACTGGGAGGATTATCTTTGCATGGCAGCCCAGATCCTTCCACTGATAAAGCTGCTGTATCTGAAAAGTATTTGGCAGAACTGCTGCCATATACACAAACAGGAGCTGACTCTCCTAACCTCAGAGGCTTGGTACGGGGAGTAGCCTGCATCAGCTCTTGTGCCCTCCAGATCAACGCTACAGATCACCTATGTAACTTGTAGAAGAAAACACTCAGTTTTCTTGGGGAACTTTGAGGTGGTTTTCTTAATGGGTTCCCAAACCTTCTGAGGTAACATTTTTAAGATAGCAAGCTTTTTCTTCACCCGTTGCTTTCCCACCCACATACACAGCTGTCTTCCATCCCTTTGTGAGCTAAGAAGTCACAAAAAAATTCTTCTTTTTCCCTTTTCCTTCCAAAATTATGGCATACAGCTACTTCTACCTTTGCATGATCAACTGCACTTCTTACTCCCTTTCTCTAGGCTTCTTATAATGGGTTACTTCACATATCATCATTTTTTCAGCTTCATTTTCTGTTTAACAGTCCCTCTTAAATAACAGAGATATACTGTCTACCGTTAGAGCCAAAGCCACCACTCTCTACTACAGGAGAAGGTCTTTTCCTTGAGACATTTTATCCTGGATTTTTAATAACTGAGCAATTAAATCAGAGTTCAGTTTCTGTATGATCCCACTGATTCCTACTATTTATTTGTAGTAGTTCTATCTCCACCAGTAGTGGTTACATTTATATCTCAAGCATCAGGGAAATAATGTGTGTCTACACCTACCTGGCTGGCAACTCCAAGTCTGAATTTCTTCAAGTCATGTGTGTACTTTTTGTCATTTGACTATGAAGAATCTGAAGAAATTATCCTAAAGATATGCTTCATTGGAACTGCTCTGGTATCTCAGAGAAAGAACTCTCTTTATGGGCCAATAACATTTATAGAGAAATTTGCCAATGCTTTTCTTTCCAAGGATCCATAAATCTCAGATTACTTTTGAGAGTAATAAATGTTGCAATAATGCTGTTCTTGATTACAGGCAAGACTGTAACAGCTCTGACTGGTAGTGATTCCATAATTATGTTTGATTACAGACAGGCTCTGTGCAGATGCAAGAGGGTTATTTGTTGCCTTCTATCAGTCTCCTGGATTCCACTGGAGACCAAGGGCACGCCATGCCAGCATACACAGCCTTCCTTGGAGCTTTGTCACTAAAGCACAGGATTTAATATCAGGACCAGTGATAGCGGGGTGTGCAAAACCTTTTATTGACCCACGATGTAACCACATCACTGGTGGCCACTACCTAAGAGGATTCTGAATTTCAGCAACTCTTGAGGGCTTGATCCTGCGAAGAAAGTTTTACTTCACAGTGTAAGGGCTAAAGTTACTCATGCCCTTGGTCTACTACAATTAGAGCAAGAATCAAAATGACAATGAGAAAAACTATATCTGTAACATTGTCCATGCTTTCTACTACTACAGAAGGTAAAAAGAGGAAAAGCTCCATTAAGTCAAGTAGCCCTCCCTCTGTCAATGAAGAACAAAAAAAATCACGTCTTACAATTTATTCTCCAGTGCTTTGTTTATTTGGTATTACATGACTCATGGAATAAGGTTTCCACCTCTCCCCATGGGAGATTATCCCAGCTGCTGAGACCTACTAGCAGTTCCCCTTCCTTTGTCTTTCTTTTAATGATGCCTAAGTTTTGCATTCTAGTTTAGTTTGTGATACAAAAGCGACAAAGGAAATTTGCATCCCCAAACTTGCTTTTTAAATGCAATTAAAGCTGTGACATGGACTCACAAATCCAAGGAAACACGCAGTTAAACCAGAAATGCAAAATTTATTTCACTTAAATACCGTGCCACCTAAGGAGTACACTTTTAAGCTAACTGCACATTTCCTTGTTTTTACAGGTCTGTTCCTTACTGTTATGTAAATGCACTTTTATTGTATGTAAATTAGCATTAGGCGAACTCTTAAAGCCTGTTTTATAGCTCTCACACCAACAAAAAACATTTACAAATAAATATTTGTTCTGCAGGCCTACCTAGAAATAATAATTATTTCCACCATTTTGACTCAGTGCTATGACTCTGCTCTGGCCTCATAATCTGTCGTATGTACAGACTGGAACTTCTTTCTTAAGGGTATATTGCTTATGGAGTAGCACACCCTAAAATTCTTAAACTAATGTGGCTCTCTAATGCATTTTATTCTTATTCTTCTTACCAGGCTGCAAAATTCATTTAACAAGAGAATATTCTTCTGCTTTGAAGATTTATCTCCCAGTAGTAGTTGTGGAGTCCACCATGTCAGTCAACAGCATCCCATTTGGCTGGTAAGGGAGCAGTGATGATAAGCTCCAAATAAAATATGGTGCTGTTTGTTGTGCCTAGAAGGAAAGGTCGTGGTGAACAAGGCTTTATTTGTGAGAAATAGTGAAGCAGGATAAATAGAGAGGAAAAGCAATCCAGGAAATAACTCTCTGAAATGAAGGTTGAAGTTTTCAAACCCTCAGATTTGCCTTTTATATCAGTATTGTCAAAATGTATCCTTATTAACACCAGCACAAACCTGACAGTTAGGGCACTGGTGTGGCAGGGACATTCATGCTTAACACAGTTCAGAAAGAACAACACAGAACCAGATACAGACCAAACCAAGAAATCTTAATAGAAATATGTCAGAGACTCTACTATCAGACACTTATAACTGTCTTAATGGATCATAATGGCTTCAAATCTATCTTGTTAAGAGGATGCTGCTCATTTAAAAAGTAAAACATTGTATAAATCAAAGTACTATACAGTACATTTGTCCTTTTCTAACATCCTTAGCAAAGTAACTGCTTGCATGAAATGGTCCTTTTCCTTTCTTTTATTGTATTGCTATGATTGGTAATAGATATAACAGGATTAATATATTCAAATTGCTACTGGTATTTTCTTTCTGTTTCTACCTTTACCATTCAAGGTACTATTGCTGTACATAATATACAGTGCCTAAGATACTCTGAAAACATAATCTTTTTCTTCACAGGTGGTTCTATGATATAGCATGAAGGTGGTTTTGGGAAGAATTGTTTTTATTTTGTCTGTGCAACATGAAGTGTTGCATTATTTTGCTATTGATATTTTACAGATAAGAGACTGGCAACAGAAATTAAGGTAAATAAATGCTAGAAGTGTCCATCACGCTTGACATGGCAGGTTATTGGAACACTAGCCATTTTACACTGTTACAACCAGCTTCACTTTGGTATAGAGCAACCACACAGATTGGTCCACAAGTGTCCTCATACCAATTGCCTAAAAATGGAAAAAAGGGAAAACAAACCTGCAAAGCTCCTCACCTACTCCCGTGAAATAAATTGGGCTTGGTCCTAGCTATGCCAATTCATTTTTTTCCAGGTGATGAACTGGGGAAGGGAGATGAAGATGGTGACTAAGCCAAGTAACCAAACTCAAAGCAGGAATGTAGGGCAGGGTTGCTGGTTGGAGAAAACTCAGCTTGTCATGGGGTACAGTATGACATGGTTAACTGGCTAGCTAAAGTGTTGAATGGAATTACCTGGACCAATGAATAGAAAGAAAAACTTGAGACTAAATGTGGAGCCTGGAAAGGTTTGGTGATTTTAGCTGTGATTTGAATGTTCGCCTTTATGTTAGAGCACATGCCTAAAGAATACATAATTCAAAAGTCCCAAGTGGTTGGCCTATTTTCCTAAAGAAGAGATGAGCACGTAGCAGTAGGTCTGATTCCAGATGAGATAAGACTTTGTTATAACAAAGGTAATGTTAATGGGCAGGTTCTGGTTTAAGTGAGTTATTCAATATCACAAAAAGGCTTCTGACAGATAGGAAAAAAGAGACAATTATCAGGAAAGGTATTCAATTTTCTTAAGGGAAAATCTTACAGTTCTTTTCTGTAGTTTCCTGGCTTGTTCATTATGCAGTCCTTACTCGTAGCGTAAATCCTATGCACTGAATGAAATACAGTGACAATAGCATTTGACTAAAAAGACAGTACTATAATATCTTCTGGCTGAAATTCAATGTTAAACTTAATTCTGAAATTTTCCAGTTTTTGACTATTCATAAACACTAAATTTGACCTAGTATAAATACTGTTGGACCATAGGTCTAGCAGCCCTTTACTTAATGCTTTCCCCCCATATCCAGGAAAACAAAGACACAAGAAAAGGAAATCTTAACGCTTGACCACATTTGGCCCTTATTTGGATGATCAGCAATGTTAAGGTAAGTCCTCAGTAGTGGGTTTCCTATTTTCATTGGAAGACAACTTGATCATGTAGAGACTTGAAAGTCATCATGAGCAGGAAGTCTCTTCACTGGTGCCAGCAAAGCCAGCAGTAGTGACATTATATCAGCAGCCCTGGGGAATTCAAGGGCCCAGCTGCAAGATAAGGCTTGGGGATAGAGATTATGCGGCTGATCTGAGGAGATCATGTCTGTGCCATTGACCATTTGGGAGATATGAGAAGATGGAGTGTGGCTGATGAAGGCAGTGTCCAGCTGTTAAAAAACCTTGCAGTAAAAATAATTCCATATGTATTTCTTTTTCCCATGACTGGCTTATTCTATCTAGAACTTTGTTTAAAGGCAAAAGAGGCCAATAACTAAACCAACACCTCCACAGCTTTAGACAGCTATTTTCTAGGAAAACATGCCACTCCTGCTTCAGCAGAGCTGCTCAGCTCCAGGTAGCAGCAGCATTTCACAAGGGGGGGCCTAACTACAGGTGGTGTTCCCATTCCTGCTTAGGGATGCTGCAAGTCTGCAGAGGCGTCTGTTTTAGCCTCAGTTTTACCATTGCACCTTGGGTCATTTGGGGTTGTTCTAGTCTTTGGCTACAGATAATACTTTCTGGTCATCACCTCTTTCAGAATATTAATGTGATGTAAGTTACTTCTCTCTTCCCAAATGTAATAGTGCCAACTGTATATTCATTGCAAGTAAGTGAAACACAGAATGAATCTGAACATATGTGAAGATTAATGCACTCTTTCTCATTCCTATTTTGTGTGAGGCACTGTGTGAATACCTCAGAGACAGTCACAAAGGACTTGATTCTTAAGTGGAGTGGGCAAAGGGCAGCAAAGAAAACATGGGGGAAGATGAGAGAAATAAAAATAATGAAACAAGCAGGTAGATACACTGGGAGCAGATATTGATGGCCTTATGCCCTGTTAAGTGCCTAGAAACAAAAGCTATATCCAGATTTGAAGAGTTTTTCGTCTCTAAAACCTTGAAGTAGGAACAAAATAAGGATTAGGATTGAACAGTGTATAGTCACTGCTTAAAACTTCTCGGTTTCCATGGCTCATGGCACTCAAGTAAACGTGTTTCTGACCTTGAGAGGTGAACCCATTATCAATTGATAATAGTAGGAGAGATGTGTGCAGCTTTGCTTCACACTTGCCAGTCACTGCTCCACTCCCTGAGCTCAATCCCTTGCTCTCATGCTCCTGCAGTGATGTCTAATTTCTACTGCTCTCAAGATGCCTCTCCCAGAAGCTGTGTTAAGGATGCCTGTGTCTCCCAGAAGGATTTAAGATTCAGAATTACCTGTTACCTCCAGTATAAACTCCTTTAAGCACATGCCAGCTGACAAGGTAGCTTCTTAAAATGGAAAAGAGAAGCAAGAAATGCCTTTTATGCAGCTTTTGAAAAATTGTCTCAGGGTATTTAAGGCAAACATGGGTTTTTGAAAGATATGAAGATTCTGATAGGAGCTTTTGCTTCACTTTCCCTGTAATATCTTCTGAATATTACAGAGCAGTGGTATTCCCTGAGGGAAGTACTCTGAAATCTAGATGAAAAACATAGTGAAAAATTCAGCAGTTGGCATCCCTCTTTAAAACAAGAATACTTTCCTCATCTTTTCTGAAACCACTGTTTCCTGGGCACATTGCTTCTCGCTAGCAACACACATGGTGTTGTTACAGTATGTATGCTAATTCTAGTTAAGAAGGAACAAAGATGGAAATAACTTTTGGGGAGCAAGGTCTCCCCTGTACAGCTGTTGATGTGCCTGGTAACAGTTTGACTGGAAGCAGCCCCGGTGGATCTTTTCTTCTTAGTTGCTTTGAAGGCAGGTGAGATGTTGGTTCAGCACGGACTGTAAGGCTGCAGCATGGTCCTTGGCTTGTTTGGAAAGATTTGCTACTGATACTTTACACTGACACGTCCTATGGTTTGGGGCCTGTGTGTGTTCTTGTTTTGGGGCTTATGGGATTTTCTTTGTGTCAGACATTTACCTTGTCTTTATGCATCTATTCTTCCTATTCAAATACCTTGCTTGTTTGATGGGCAAGAACGTGATGGAAATTGTAAAACTTAGGCATTGTAAAACGGTGTCTAAACAGATGCATTCAATAATTACACCAGTCCGTCTTTATTTTAATCTGATGTAACCCTGACATTGTCAATAGCTGGAATGTATCAGCTATTGTCTTATTCAAAGATGTACCTTCTCTCTCAGCTGACACTGAATGATTTTTGGTCTCTAAGATATTACTGTATCAGCAGTGCTATCTGACAAAGTTACAGACATAGGAAAATGTGCTTACTCTTTAAAACACCACTGATATCAGTGTGGGCAGACACCTACTACAGGTGAATGCTTTCCAGTCATTTTGACCCCAGTGCAGTGAAGCAAAAAAAAATAAACTAGATGGCCTTCATAGCTGTGATTAAGAACAGTGCAAAATCCTTGGGAGAAAAAGCCTCTACATCCCAGTTATACAAACAAATTTGGCTCATGCCAGCAGAAAAGACCAGACCAATGGAAAAATACATCGTTGCTGATTTTTCTTAAAATTAATTTATACAAGTGGCTTTGTTGACTGAGCACATGTTCATGTGGATGTGGGGTGTATTATTCCAACCTTTTCTGTAACATAACCGCGGTGACTGTGTCACATGGTGCTAGTGCAATCAAAGTCTCGCTAACAGCCCATGAATAGAAGCATTTTCCAAGAATACAGCTTCTCACTGGGACTATCGACTGGTTCCTGTGCTACCAAGGGATAAGGATAGCTATGGACACTGTTGGAATTACAGAGTAAGTGTAGTAACCTAAGTGTGCAAAACCGTTATGAGTATTTGTTATATAATCAAAGAGAGTACAAGGGTTACAGTTAATTCTGTGACATTTTTGATTGATTACTGATTGGAAGGCAGTATCTTATATAGTAGAATATAGCTTGTAAGACATCAACCATCCTGCTTCTTTGTACATTCCATGTCCTTTCTGTTCTCTTAATGCCTGCAGTTTGAATCTGAAGGCCATCACACTGAGCTGACTTCCTCCACATAGCATTTTTCCTTCACCTCCATTAGCATCCTATTTGCATCAGTTCCAACATAAACACTGCTTTCTTCATGGACACAGCTTGGTTTATCTTTCTGATCTTACAGCCATTTATTTCCTTAGCTATTAAGCTACTCATCCTAATCTTTATTTTGTTTTTGTCTCATTGTCTCATGTTATCAATTCATCTAGTGGGAACTCTTTCTCCTAAAACAAAAGCACTTTTTAAAGTATTAATGTAAAACCTTTTATTTTCCTCTTTACATTCTCCAAGAAGTATTTTTGGAGGTAAATAAGGAAAAAAAAATATTAATGTTATATACACTTATAGGAAATGATGAAACTACCGTTTAGACTTTGAAGAACACCTTGATCTTTTAACAGAAGTAAAAATACTGTAAAGGCTTGATGGATGTGAATAAACTTTGTTGCAGGAAATTTTGGCTGTTTCTGAGCCGTCCCTGCATGGAGTGGATTAAGCGAGGAGAGGCAGCCAGTCCTCTGGGAAGAGGCGCAGTGCAAGACTTGGTGCAGAGCCCCGGCTCTCTCTGCTCAGCCTCACCGGGCAGCTCAGGGCTGATCTCAGGGCACTCCTTGACAGACGGTACATCCCTGCACTGGGGTACACATCCCTGCACTGGGGTACACATCCCTGCACTCAGGTACACATCCCTGCACTGGGGTACATCCCTGCACTCAGGTACACATCCCTGCACTGGGGTACACATCCCTGCACTTGGCACGTGGGCCCGTCCCTGCCCGTCGCAGCGCCACACCTCCCCCCCCACATCCCATATCCCACACCCCACACTCGACACGCCATATTCCACACTCCACATCCCATATCCCACACCCTACATCCCACACCCCACACCCCGTATCTCATACACCACACCCCACACACCACATCCCATACCCCATATCCCACACCCCACACACCACATCCCATACCCCATATCCCACACCCCACACTCCACATCCCACACTCCACACCCCAAATCCCACACCCCATATCCCGTATCCTGTATCCCACACCCCACACACCCCATNTGGCACGTGGGCCCGTCCCTGCCCGTCGCAGCGCCACACCTCACCCCCCACATCCCATATCCCACACCCCACACTCGACACGCCATATTCCACACTCCACATCCCATATCCCACACCCTACATCCCACACCCCACACCCCGTATCTCATACACCACACCCCACACACCACATCCCATACCCCATATCCCACACCCCACACACCACATCCCATACCCCATATCCCAC